>CAXAMN010022001.1:0-30646 GCA_963970005.1 Durusdinium trenchii
ACATCCTCAATACTTTAATTTATTTAATAATATCATCATGTGAATTTGGCTGGCCCACCTGCACCGGTAGGTCCATAGTCGCAAATCTAGATGGATGGGTTGCCAAGGGAAAAAGACTTGAGTTGTGTGATTTTGAGACCACAGAGACAGACAGACAGACAGACAGACAGACCGACAAGGTCAACGCGGCGGCTTTCGCCGACTGTGCTTGGGACGGCGGCTTCGCCCCGACTGTCCCTTGAACGGCGGCTTTGGGCCGACTGTGTTTGGCACGGCGGCTTGGCGCCGACTGTGCTTGGGACGGCGGCTTCGCCCCGACTGTCCCTTGAACGGCGGCTTTCGGCCGACTGTGTTTGGCACGGCGGCTTGGCGCCGACTGTGTCCGGCACGGCGGCTTCGCGCCGACTGTGATTAGCACGGCGGCCTTGCGCCGACTGTGTGTAGCACGGCGGCTTCGTGCCGACTGTGTTTAGCACGGCGGCTTCGCGCCGACTGTGATATCGATTAGCACGGCGGCTTCGCGCCGACTGTGTTTAGCACGGCGGCTTCGCGCCGACTGTGTTGGGCACGGCGGCTTCGCGCCGACTGTGTCCGGCACGGCGGCTTCACGCCGACTGTGGTGTTTGGCACGGCGGCTTTGCGCCGACTGTGTTTGGCACGGCGGCTTCGCGCCGACTTCAGAACGGCGGCTTCGCGCCGACTGGTCCAGTGCAACGGCGGCTATAGCCGACTGTTGTCTTATCCCGGCGGCCACGGCGCCGACTGGGATTGAGACGGCGGTTTGAGACCGACTGTCTCTGAGATGATGGTCTTCAATGATTTCGTGGCGGTGGACTTCGATCAATTCGTCAGTCAGCCTGATTCTGTAAAAACACGCGGCGGCTTCCTTTCTGCGCAGTGTGTCCGAATTCCCTCACTGAGCTTGGCCCACTGCTTTGAACACATTTGTGGCCCACTTGTGGCTCAAACTTAGACGACTATAGAGCCATGGACGCCTTTCTCCAACGATGGGAGGCGACATCGTTTCAAGACCTTTGTGACGAACTGGCCGACCCTTGCGAGACGAGGGCAAAGACCAACGACGAGGAGAAGGCCGCCGACAAAAAGGGTGACAAGGTAAAAGAAAAGAAGAAAAAGAAAAGGGCAAAAAAAACAAAGAAGGACCAGAGCAACGCCGAGGTCCAGATGCAGCAATCAGCCGACGCAAGCAACGAAGGACCTTCTCTGTCCAAGCGAGCTCTGCGTAGGGCGATGTTTGGCGTCAACCGCAGAAGTGGCGGAAAGAAACACAGGAAGAAGACGTCAGTTACAAAAACTGACCCGTACATGTGAGAAAATGAAAATGACCTGAAGTTTGTGTTTTTTGGGGGAGGCGGCGTGCTGAGTTCACGCCAGCGTTTCAGATGGTCAGTGTCTTTCCAAACTGCAGTCAAGTCTCAGGGCTCAAGTTGGGGCGCCAGAACACGAGCGGCCGACCGTGAGCATCGCCCCAAGCGCCCTGCCCAGGACCCGGAGGGGCGCCATGAGAAGCACCGCAAACGCCGTCGGGATGATGACCACACTCACCGAAGTCGTCGTGGTGGTCCTGAAGCAGACAGAGACGAAGTTGAAGGTCGCCGCGCTCGCTCTTCTGGCACCAAAGTGCGTCCACCTAGCCCACCAAAAAATGCAGAGGGCCAAGCAAAGAGCGAAGATGACTCCTCGTCGGACAGCTCTGACTCCGAGAAACAGCCTGAGGAGAACAAGGACAAGGAGCCGGCCCAAGCCCTGGAGAAGTTGCAAGTGACGAAGTCGAAGTTCGAGGCCCACGTGGCCATTGCTGGCCGGGTGGATGACCTCACTGCCAGGGCTATGTCTTTCAGCCGTGCTTTGGTGCGAGGAACCCAGGCCCTTCGAACTGCGGCTCGCATTGCGCGTGAAGCGGCGATGAGTTTTGAATCAGAGATGGAGAATTTCATCGCGGCCCAGCAGGACATCAACCGCACCTTCAACATCGACGAGACGAACAACCCCTAGTGAGCGGTGAGCGATGTAGATGGATCGCAGCCTGCGCGCCGCCGCCAAGGTATGAAATGTTTGAGTTCAAACTTGCGTGGAAGGTGAGTTACGCTCCTGTCAGCTTAGTTGTGCGAAACTTCTGTCGAAGTCCTTTTTACCTGTTACCATTTCTTGGCTCAAATCGACTAGTTGTAGCCCATGGGGAAATGTGCTACCACTGATCAGCCTCCAATACGACTTTGGAGCCACACTCGTGCCAAACGGCACTTGAAGCAATGCAGCGCGAACTGCAATAAGTGCTGGCGGGCTACCCGCGGTCCAAAGTGGAAATCTTTCTTTCCTTGGCTGCGCTATGGTTGTCGTTTAGGACATCCACCAGGTTATGGCTTTGGATGCAGTCCCTGTGCGCAGTTTCAACATCTGAGGCGGAAGGAATCTGTTGTGGCAGGTGCTCCCTTGAGGCCTGTGGCCACACCATGTCGGCGGCAGGAGCACCTCTTATACACAGGGAAAAGCGAATTCGAAACCTTCACTGTGGAATCCCGGCCTAAGAGTTGGCTCTTGAGGCGACACCAGAATGGCCAAAGGCACCAGGAAGCGGTGGCTTTTCTGAAGGGTTGACTTTAGCGCAGGTGCGCAAAGGACACTCCATGAGAGATGGTGGTGTTGCCAGTGACCGAACATCACTGTTGCGTTGGTGCCTTTCCGAAGCCCTACTTCAAATCTGGAGGAAAGAGTTGGCTGGAGCAAAGACACTTTGCCTCATTAGAGACGAGCGCAAAGGGAAACTGTTAATCCGCTTTCGTGGGTGCAATGGCCAGTTAAAGGTTTGCTCTGGAACCTTTGGGTGCGTGCGCATGAAAGGAGGAACTGCAGAAGACATCGTCTCCGCCACCGCCAAAGCCATGCGTGTGTTCTGCACTGCTTGTTTTCAACCACCTCGTTTAGGGAAAAGACTGGCGGCGGAACAGGGGGGTCTGGACAAGAAGCTGCTCTCCCATCTACGAAAGATTGTGCACATCCTCACCACTGACAGCCATCCGGCCGAACTTCTTGCGTCCAACATCATGAAGGGTAACCGTAAGAGTGCAGATGAAAGGCACAACCATTGCCCCTTCCTTCCCAATGTTGTCATGGTAGGGCGAGATGGGGCTCACGCATCGACGCGGCTAGTGAAGAGGCCTTGGGCTTGTATACCTGCCATCCAGGAGAGATTGTTGATGTCACGCAAGCAAAAATTGTTTATATACATTCTTTGTCATTGTTGATAAAAGAACGAGCATGCTTGCATGCTTATAAGGCTGACCCTTCACCCCCCGCCCTTATATTTAGTTTAGCTAAGTTTGGTGGGAGTTTTTGGATTCTTTGTTGCAGTTTGTTTGCTTGTAAGGGTTTAGAGAAATCCCTCTTCGTGGTGAAGTATATGTATGATTTGCTGTTATATTTCCAATATCTCCATACTACGACATGATCTATTTAGGTGCCCCCCACTGTCCCTCCATTTCTCTTTCTCCAAAACCTAGTCCCCAACAGGACGTCTTTTCATCGACCGTGAGAGATAAAGACTCTCCTGTGCAGAAGATCTTCCATTCGCACATCTTTAGCCGGTGGTTTGAAGATGATGTACACCAGAACTCTAAGGGCCCTCGATGCGCAAGTCTTTCGGCTGCTAAACACAGATTCGCATCTTTTGCGAAGCCATTGGGCAGAATGTTGCTGCATGTGGAAAGTTTTTTCCGTACACTGCATAGGGCTGCATCTATGCGAGAAGATGCTTCATGGGCGAGAACATGGTTGAGCAACATCTCAGCCAAAAAAATTCTCCTCCTTGCCCTAGCAGCCGATGGAGCCGACGCCCTGATGCAGCTTTGCCGCTTCCTCGACAATGAGGCCTGCGATCCAGCAGCGCTGAATCAAGAAATCGGATTTTTTCTCTCCGAGTTGGATGTTCAGTTTCGTTGTGGCAAGGTCTGGGAAATTGATGGTTACTCCAAACATGTGCTTGGTGTTTTGCAGCGAGGGCAGCTCTATGCTCTGGCCTTTGGGCAAGGCAAGCAACTCATGGTTTCCGACACAGTGAAACGACAGGCTCTGCAAGAATTTCAAGCTTGGCTGCAGCTCTGTGAGTGCACCGCAAAGGCAGAATTTCCTGATTTTGAAGTGTTGAACTCCATGTGTGTTTTCAACCTGGGCGAGCAGTCTTCATTCGGGGGCGACACTCCCACTGAGATTTCTCAGTGTTTGAGGCGGATAGCTCAAGCCCTCAAGTTGGAACCTTTCCTGTTGAAAACAGAATGGGAAAAACTCAGGCCAATAGCAGCTGCACAAAAACAGTGCCAAAACCTGGAGAATAGAGAAGCCTGGAGGGCTGCTTTCGAGCATACCCAAAAGACATGTCCACTTCGTGAGAAATATGGTTTGCAATCATTGCCTGTGGCCTTGCAAGCTTACATGTGTTGGAGCCCCTCTTCGCATCCTGTCTGATATTATTGATGTAGAAATAGAATTTTATTTTTGCTTCCTTGCCTGGATCCTGCTGGTTTTCAACTTCAGGTCTGGCGTCGAGCAGAGTTTTTCAAAGGCAGATCGTTGCTTTCACGAGGGAAGCTTTGGGCCCAAGGCTGCTGACACAGAACGTCGATCTATGATGCTTTTGTGCATGGACAAAACTTGGGACAAAGAAGTCATTGCTGGTGCTCGGAGACTATATGCTGGAGCGGTCAAGCAGCACAAAGGAAAACAAAAAAAACAACGACTGGACAAAGGGGTCTCAAAAGGAAGATTCCTTACATCAGAAGCTAGTTTCCTGAAACGAAAAAGAGATTCAGTGCGCGCAGCCGGTGCTAGCTCTGCGCAACAAGTCCATGTGGAGCAGGACGCAAGCGGTCTCTCAACAAAGGCAGCCAAAGAGATGGAATTGCAAAAAAAGAGACGCATGACTTGAGCCGTTGAAGCAGCTCAGAATGGCTACCTGCTGCCCGGAGATGTTGAAGCTGGTGAGGCCGCGGCAAAATTAGAAAACAAAAAGAAACAAGATTTGGAAAAGGACATCAATCGCATTCAGAGTCTATCCAGACGAACGAGTGTTTGCGAAAGAAGATGCGAACCACAAAGTTGGAATTGGAAAAGCCTGGGAAAGCGCCGCGCTTGGGCCGCCAGCCCTCTAGCTGCAAACGAACTCTCTCCTCTGGTGTTTGTCTCTGATACTCGGAATGACTTTGGAGGAGGTGATTAATAATTAGTATTGATATATCGTAGAATTTGTGGAAGTGTGCCCAAGGCTTTGTTGACTCAGGATCCTCGCGAAGCTTCGGTATTCATCACTCAAGGCTTATATGGCCGACTGTGCACGGCGGTGTGCCGACTGTGTACGGCGGCTTATGGCCGACTGTGTGCACAGTGGCTTATATGGCAGACTGTACACAGCGGCGTTCAGCCATCTTTGCAAATCCCGGCGGATTCAACAATGCCGACTGCTGGACGGCGGATTCAACAATTCCGACTGTCCCTTAGTGGCGGTTCGCGTTCCGACTGGGATAAATTTATTTTTCTCTCTGGTTTTCTGACCATTGTGTTTACAGTCTGTGTGCACTTGCCTTTTGAAACTCATTTTTTAAATAATAACCTTGGATTGGTTGGGCTTGATATGATAGTTTCAATGCTCCTGCTCCACCTGGTGTTTGTTTCCTGTTCAAGCTCTGCGTGCCCTCTGGCATACGTCTGCTGCTGAAGCCATGCCGACCAAGCACCCTTCTGCTTGGAGGTTGAACAAAGCCGAGGAGAAGTCAGTAGAAGCTGACCTTGCTGCCTGGGAAGCGCGCCAGTCTCCGGACACGAGTCCGGAAGAGCTGGCACTGAAGCGCTCTGAGGAGAGGAAGCGCCTAGTGCGCGTGATCCAAGAAGCGAAGCACAAAGCTTCCTTGGAGAAACAAAGTGGTGTTGCAGCCAAAACAAAACTTTCGGCCAAGACTACGCGTTCGGGGATGACAATTCCTGATGCTGCAGACAGTTCACCGCCCTGCAATGGCGAATACTATGAGGCCCTGAAGCAAGACCTGGCAGTGATTGAAAAGGCCCTGGGATCCAAGCTGAAGGAGATGATGCCACTGCGATCGGAGAGAAGACAGGGGTCCAGGACTCACACTTAATAAATTAATACGTCATGGATCTAATTTTGGATTTAATTCAGGTAGAATAACATCACAATGTCGTCTTTATCCCTGAAGACAGGACGTGTACCAGCTCGAAAAGGCCAAAATAGCCTTGGAAGCCCATGGCACGTACATTTGCAGTTGCAATCTGTACTGGCTGGACAGCTGGAAGACTCCTGCGCCAGGAGTGCCACTTAGCCGCGCTCGCCTCCAGCAACTGGCGGACTTCTACTTCCCTGCCGAGCGCCAGAACAACTTTTTCCAGAAGTTGTTGGAGGTTCAAGTGGACCAGTCGGCCCTGAGTGACAAACCGACTGGTCTTGTGGTGATTTCGCCCCTGGAAATCGTCCACTCCATTTTCCTGAAGGCAGCTGAAGAGTTGGGTCAGGCAGGTGTCACAGCTGCCCGCAAAGAAGCCTGGGCCGAAGCCTTGACCTTTGGCCAAAGCTTCGGTTTTTTTCAAGCTTGCAATATCCATTCATAGCAACACCCTGTACTCCCGGATTTGACTCAGCCTTTCCTGAAAAACTCAGGACAGCCGTCCCTGTTGTCATGGTGGAAGTGCCGGAAGGCGATGTCTGGGTCCATGCGCTGAACCGACGCCAGCTGCTGCAGCAAGAGCACGAGAGTCTCACAAGAACGGCTTGGCAAAACGCAGCTGAGTTGTACCACCTCCAGGCACTACCTTGCGCATCAAGTTTTCTCTTTGGTGTAAACATCTCATGTCGACTTATTTTTGCATAATTTCAAGTCATCTATGAAACAATCATGTTTTCTGTTTTAATTGGCGTGTCATGAAATGCATGCCATTGCAGGCTTTGATGGAGAAGATCGAAGGAAGGAAACTCACAGAGACCGAGGTCGTGCAGCTCCTCAAAAGTAAACACCTGATGACAGCCCAGAAGGGCCAGAGCGCCATGGAGAATTCCTACTACTGCGAGTGGAATTTCACAGCGGCGAAGACAATCTTCGCAAAGCTTCAATCTGACCAAGTCATCAGCGACATTGTCCAGAAACAAGAATGTTTGAAAGGCTCCGACTCTTGCTTCAACAGCTTGGTAAAGTTGGAAAAGTTGGCTCAGCGACCCAGTTGTGTCGCTTCTCGTCGATTCATCTTCCAGTTGATTGACGACATGCTGTGCCATGGGGTCCTGAAGGACGATGATTTGAACAAGAACAGCATGGTCGGCAATTCGAACAATGTTGGCCTCATCCACTTGTTTGAGTTCAAGTGGCGCAGTCTCAGCTACATTTTGGACATCATGGCTGTTCAGGCCAAGCTCGCGGACAAGGATCGGGCGCTGCTGAAGGAACACCTGTCAGACCCCAAGGCCGCCAGGGAGAACACTGTTGACCATGTCAGTTGGCAAGCTGGTTTGTCAAAGGCTTCCCTGGAAGCCTTGACCTACATCCAGGATGTGGTCTTTCTGAAGACCTATGACAATTTGATCAAACAAGCCATGAAGCCCAACTCCCACCCGGAGATCCTGAATGAGATCGAGACAGTGCAGGAAGTCTGGAAGGTTGTTTGCAACTTGCGGGACAACGAGCTTGCAGAAGACAAAGCTGCCTCGAAAGCCCTGGAGAACCAGAGTGGAGACGAAGAGGATGTGACCAGCGAAGCGCGAGGACACAGTGACCTTTTGAAGATGGCCCGTAAAACGCCCAATACTTTGCCACAAGGCTCTCCCCAGTACTGGAAGGCGGTCGCCAACCAGACTGTGAGGATGTACTGTTGCTTCGTGCCTGAGAGCGCCACTGCTGCAAACATGCTGACCACCATGGAGCAGCAGAACCTTTCCCCAGGAGAAGTGGGGAAGTCGTGCACCCTGGTTCACTTAGACACCAGTTTGTTGGGTGAGAGTACCGGTCCAGAATGCCAGGAGGGCTTGAGGAAGGTCTGGCGACCTGACGAGGCGATCGCGCAGAAGTTGCTTGGCTCTACCCTCGTCGCCCTTGGTGCCCAGCAGGACAAGAGCGGCAAGTGCGGCGCACCTGGTGAAGGAACTGTGGCTGCTGTGCTTGACCCTCTAGGAGTGGTGCCAAAGACTTTCTTCAAAGATGCTTGCAGCCAGACGGTGTGGGTTTGCTTCAACGAGGCCATCTTATATCCCCATCATCCATCAAAGTCACGCCTTTAAAAGTTCATTCACAAACATGTTAGCAACTTGACATACCGCTCCACCAATTCATCCCCAAATTTCCTGCAGGAAAGCATTCGCGCAAGGAAGAAGAAAGTTCGAAGCCATAGCTACACCCAACGTTTGGAGCTTACACTCTACTCCGAGAAGTCCTTGAGTGTGATCCTGCCTGAGAAGGCCCGCCAGGTGTACTCTGGTTGGTCCTCTGGAGATGCCATCGCCTTTGTGACAGCGTTACCTCCTGCCCAGCTGTGGAAGATGAGCAGGAGACACAAAACCAACTGCATGACTTTCGACTTTCGACTGTTTACATGAAATAACAATAATGTTCAAATGAAACATTTTCGTGGTAGCCATTCATTGTCCTCATTGCTTTCCTGGCCTCCCAGGAAATACAAGGTGGATCTGCTGAGCGCAAAGAGGATTGTCTCTGTGGAAGGCAAGGGCCCTGCTGACTTGGAGGCGCACGAGACTTGCTTCAGCTGCAGCCTGGCCCCTTCCGAGTTTTACACCGAGTTGATTCATTCATACTGCGCCTCCAGTGTGATTGATGCCTCGCCTGCTCAAGGGGAGTTCCTCAAGGCTTGCTTGTCCAACCGGACCAAGGCAGTGGCGATCTGTGGCACTGAGAGCCACGGTGCTTGTCTGGAACTCTTGTTGACAGACCACGTCCTTGGTGAGCTGTCCCGCGAAGGATCGACTTTCTTTCGCCCTGATTCTGTGAGCAAAGACGATGAAGAGGACAAGCAAGGCACCGGACCCAAGAAGGAAGCTGAACCCAAGAAGAAACAGCCGAAAAGAAAAGCAGGAGAAGTCGAGGAGCCTCAGCCCAAGAAAGGACGGGGCAAGCCCAAGAAGGTTGAGAAAGGGGAAGGCGGGGAGGAAGAGGAGGCTGAGGAAAAGCCCAAAAAGAAAAACAAGAAGGATGCAGAGGAGCATGAGGATGGCGAGGAGTCATCTGAGCTTTGGTGAGAAGTAGATTTGCCGGGGAGTCGCGCCTCTCAGTGAGAGCACTGAGACATAAGTCGACGAACTTTTGACAGCCCAACTGCGGCTGTAGAGTGGCGGGGTTGCAGCTTTGGCTCACTGTCATGTGAAGCCATGTAGAACCATACCATCCTCGCAGCTGCTGAGGAAAGTGCAAAAATGCAGCGTTGCTCAGTTGTGTCGCTGCTAGCTTCCCTTTCGTTTTTGGAGGGTCTGATGTGCGTCTAGACGGCTGCTCTTGTAGTAAAAAATTTGGCCCAAACTTGAGCGCAGCCTTTCGCCCATGGCGGCCACCGAAGTGCTTGAGCAGAGGGTCGCGGATCTGGTGTTGCTTGCGGAGATCAGGGAGTTGGTGCTGCAAACCATTGTCCTCCTGGATGACGCGGATGACAAGATTCAGGAGGCGCCGCGCCTGTTAGAGAAGATCGGCATTGACGACACCGCAATAGAGCGCGAGACGCAACGACTCAGGGATCTTCTGGACCGTGTGAGCCAGGCAAAGGACGCAATGCAAAGAGCCCTTGCAGAGGTCCCTGCCAGTGAGGCTGCTTCCCACTGAGCACTGCGAAGGCATTTTTGAAAAGAAAATGCTCCAATTCCTCTTGGGTGGGCCAGCCATAGAAGGATATATGGCAGAGTATTAGAATTTCAACACCACATTCTTCAAGAGAAATAGCCACCAAATGCGATACATAGGAGCACCACATTCACATCACATTGAGAGTAGGCACAAGCTGAGCATTGACTGCTTACTTTGATAGCAAACAGGCCAATCATGACACACTAGCAGGCTTGCATGCTTAGGGCTAACCCTTCACTTCTTGCCCCTAGCAAACCTATCTGCAATTGTTGAAACTAAATGTTAAATGTTTGATATCTAGTTTGCTCAATAATATGAGTGTAGTACATTCAACTTTGAAGGCGCATGTAAAACTGGAAGACATGCTATCATAAATAATAAGGTGCATGTCTGCTTCGGGAAGGCAAAGGGCACCAGGGCACCACATCAACATCAGCAAGACAATGCTTTCCAGACCGTCGAGATCTTCAAAGTGCATTTATCCGGTCCATTTCCAGACCCTCAAGATCTCCAAAGTGAGGGTTGGGTGTTTCCAGTTCCCAGATTCCGACTTTCCCTTCCCTAGCGTCTTTGTTTCCCAGAATCAGTTTGGGTTCCCACAATCGGATTTTGGGTTCCCTTGGTGATTTTTGGTTCCCACAATCAGTTTTTGAGTTCCCTAGGTGATTTTGGGTACTAATGTCAACGAGACCTTTCGGGGGAAGGTCCCCTATATACACACCTAGGTCTCGTCTATGCATGGCCAATTGCGACCATTATGCCATAAAAAAACACAGAAGAGCACATAACGCTCTTTTGGCAAAGGATTTTGCGCAGAATTGTTACTCGCCAGCCCCGCTACATGCTGGCACGGTAGCAGAGAGGCTAGTTAATCTAGTTAACCTGATGTCCAAGTTTCAAGCTGGCCCTGATTTTCTATCATGTAACTCATGTAACGTGCAACACAAATTTCCACCAAAGTATCCCAAGTGTTGCACTGCACCTGCAATTTTCCAACCTAGAGATTGCTAGTAGCAACAATAGGTATGCCGGGCATGCTAACCACTTTTCAGGGGAGATTCTTTCTCAGATGTTTAGTTTCGGGTCACGGACACTGTGACACAGCCATGAATTGATGCAGCCGCTGCAGCAGCAACAAAATGCAGGGAACGACGCTGACTCTAACACGAGCGGGCTGGTGACCTGGAAAAACAATCGACTGGCAGGGGCGCTCATATGGTGTTTCTTCCGGTCCAAATGGAGAGATGAGTTTCACGGCTGAATTCAGAATTCGAGGTTGCGATCCGCTGAATTCAACACTCAACGAATGAATGATGAAATCGTAACCGGTAATGCAGTAGCATCAGTATCGGATTGTCGGACCATATTGTCAAGGAGTGTAAGGCTGAGCCAAGGCAAAGGCTAAGACTTCCCGTCAAAGACTGCGTTTGCGCCTACAGAAAAGGTAAAAGAACTTACATAGAAATATAGAACTAAGAAGTAAGTAAGAACTTACATGTATGGAGTAAGAACTGAACTGAACTGAATTAAATTCAAGTCAAGCAAGGTCTGGTGGAGCTTACTTTGTCGAGCTGACGCTTTTTCGCTGCGGAGATGAATCAAGTGAGCACGAGGTCATGTTTCGGGGCCGCTTCATTGAGCCAGTTGAATGCAAAGTGCTGCTGCAAGGCAGAAGACAAATGTGCCGCCTCCCAGGTCCAGATGTGAAATACTTCAAGGTTCGGTTCGTGACTCGACTCGACTGGGTAAAGTTTGAGAGTTGCGGCTAGGGTCAAAGTTTATGGTGGTTGAAGTTGGACCTTGGAACGTTGGAACTGGCGTGACGGGACATGAAGTAATGTCAGTCTGCTACTATTCCCTGCATTGTTAGGAGACCATTTTGGTTGAGAACAAAGAGAATGGGCAGCACGTCTCTTTGTCAAAGTTGGCCCGTTTGTTTGGAGATCCTGACTGGGAGAACAATGTGCGCATGGCTACACTGGAAAGCAAAACACAATACAGAGTTGAGAGCCAAACTAGCACCTTGCTGGCAATCTGGGTCCGAGTCCAGTGACGACTTGTAACGTAAGGATACGTAATGTAAGTTTCACTCTGAGGCTCAGCCTTGGCCTTAAAATGGTTAATGGTTCCTAGTTCCTAGTTACTAAACTAAACTCAAATCCGGGCCGGAGACCCAAACACAAACACAAACAAACAAACATATGAAAAAAAAACTGTTAAACTGTTAAACACTAAGGCCGCACAAAATCAAGCTCGACATTGAAATCGAAATCAACTGCAGCGGGTCGGGCAGTAGTGGTGCCAGGCAGTCATCCAAGCAAACCTCCGACACCACCGTCAGCCATTGATCTACTGTTTGACCGTATTCTTCAGAGTCTTGATGCAAGTGACGTAGAGGCAGCCAAGCAAGATGTCTTAAAGCTGCAGGAAGCTTTGTGGGTGACATCTGGAAGAGAATCGCGGCAGCGGGGAGGGTGGCAGTACGCAGCAAATTTCATTTTGGACACCGTCATTTTCTGCGATGTAGTTCGGAGCCTTCAGGAAGAGACCGATGTTATGAAGAAAGCAATTTGCTTGATCCTTTCCTTTGCTGATCAGGATTTTGTTTGTGGTTTCGTTTCTTCTACTTTCCTGGATCTGGACTATACAAGGCTGAAGGGGCCTAAAATCAAATTCAACCCAACGGTAGTGTATCAAATCGATAATCGGTGCTTCTTCGAACTTCAAACATGTGAGGGCGATGAAGCTTGTCTTGGAGAAAGACATGAGCGACCACTTCACAAAACAAGTGGCGGGGCTTGACTTATTTTTTGTCCCAGTCCCAAAGTCTCAGAGTCATTTGCAGCATAGTCAATGGAGTTGGGGACACAAGGTTGTCAAGGTGACCGTAGCTTGTAGGGGGTACCATGGCGGTAGAGTCACTGGCATCATTTCGCACCTGTTGGCAAGGACATGCACCTTCCACGAAGGACTACAATATACTCCTTCAGGGTCAAGGTTGACTACTGCACTCTATTGCGCCTGCGACTCACAACGTTATTGTTTAGTTTGGTATATGTTTTGCCGCAGTTTTTGCCTTTCGCCGCTTTTGCCTTTGCAGTTTTGTTGACAACACTTTGTTGAGTTGCGCGGCGTGGTTGCATGGTACTTTAACTGACTGTAACTTTAACATCGAAGAATGTTGCGCCGGTGCCAGCTGTTGCTCAGGTGGAGCAGAGAGCACCTTTACAGAGACGACTTGACATGGGCCCTACACCTAAGAGCAGATTCCTCACCCCAATTTGCACGGGACTACCTCATAACTGAGCTGGACTACGTTGTCTTGGACCAGGTGTTCAGTTTGAAGCCAACCACAGTGCTGGAATCTTTGACATGGAAAACTCGGGTTCTCCCAGTCCAAGTGCTTGGAAGAAAAGCTACATCTACAGCATACAAGTTTCGAGCACTTCTGAGAAGCTTGCACTTAGAGACAGGTGATTCTTCACGGGCAAGGACAAGAACTGCCACGTTCTTGAACGATATGGGGGTGGAAAGCAAACTTGCAATCATCCCAGATGTCGACTCTGATGTCAACAGGAGAGCGTTTGCCAACACCTTGCCTTTGCATGACTTGGACCATTCGTTACATCACACAATGGAAGAGTTACGGGAATGTTGGCCCGCTGAACAGTTTGAACTTTTTGATCGACAGTTGAATACCCTGGCAAAGTATTTCTCTAAAGCGGACAACTGCGAGCGTTTCCGTAAACTTTTTGTGCTGAACAACTCCAAGATTGAAGGCGCTGCCCTCAAAGCCAGTATTGCAAAAATGTTCCAGACAACATGCCCATCCTTCATCAAGCACAGATGGGAATACCGGTATGAAGTATTGGTGTGGATTACGCGGCGGGCCGATTTTCTCATGTGGCTTGACCCTTCCACCATCAGTGCGCGTGAGGATGGGGACCCGGAGTACTCCTTTTCTGATGCTGAAATCAAATGCTTAGAGCTGTTGTTCAATGACAAAGCTGTAGCGGCAACCTTTTGGGGGCTGGCCCATGGCATGCGACTAATTTGCCAGTGGGGTCATGATCTTAGCCTATGGCTACACTCCTGTTGGTGCCATCCATCCCGGGAAGCTTCTTGTCTTACCTTGGTACTGGTACTTGTTTGTTCAATTTTTGGTTGGAATCAAGCAGTCAATAGTAAGCATGAGGAAGGACTTGTTTTGTGACTGGCGGGCTGCGCATATTTGAATTTGAGAAGGTGATAACAATGAAGTAGGTTCCGGTTCAAGTCAAGTTCAAAGTTCAAATAAACAATACTAGAATGAACTTGTGTTGAAGCGGAGCACTTAGGACAAGGAGCGGTTCAAGAAAGAGTCAGGGTCAAGAACAGCAACCTGCAGGTGGTCGGGAAGGCGTTTGATTGAGTTTGCCTGCTGTGGCCCAAAACCATTTGTTGAAGATCTCCGGCGGTTGTCCATGGAGCATGATCCTATTTCATTGGCTGCCCTACGAAGGCTGACAAGTGCAGATTGCCTGTCTCAGGCGAACACCATTCTGGAAGGGTTCGCCACTGCCAAGCGTATGCTAGAGGCACGATTCGTTCAGTATGCATCTTTTCTGGCGCAAACTCCATGGAACTTGGTGGGGCTGCTCGGTTGGGCACTGGGTACTGGGTACTGTTTAAGTTTTAAAGTTTTGAGTTTTGATTCTGGTGTTTGTCATGAAGACTGTCTCCTTGTAATGCAAAGTTGAAATTCAGAATAAGAACAAAGGTGGTGGCGCGGCTGAACTATACTATCTACTATCTACTATCAACTGTACTATGAACTATGAACTCTAAAATGAAAAACAATCGTGAGTTGTGTGAGATACCGGCCCAAGGTTATTGGAATACCTATTGCCTTCAGAAGACCACCAAGCCGCGATCTCAAGAAGCAGAGCAAGGACAAAACAAGTACTGTCTGACTATGATTCCAACAAGCTCGGCAATGTGGGTGACGTCGGCATAGAGTTCTTCCGCCAACACCGAACAGCCCTTGAAACTCGTTTCTGTGTGGCAATTGAACTTGTATTGGATGTTTTGCAGTTCAAAGGGTAGTTGCGTCACGCGTCAATGTGTTGTTTTCTTTTTAAGCTGCTATACTGCTATACTGTCTATAGTATGTCATTACTATTATATTTACTGCTTGCCCTTGCAAACCAGGAACGATGGGGGAGAGGGTTGGACACGTTCATGAACCAGCCACTGTTCCGCCAGCTTGTTGCTTGGGGGTGTGCTTTGCTGGTCATGCGGCGGCTGGAAGCAAAGCACCATTTGGTACACGTTCCCTGACTGATGACTTAAAATCAAGAGTCAAGAGTCAAGAACGTTTATAGTTTATATTATATAGTTGATCTTTGACCTAGCCTGGATCCTAAGTCCTGAGCCTCTAAAACGTTGTTGTAACCGGGCCGGCTGCGGAACCACCGCTGAATTGTAAGGTTCGCATTTCAGCGTCACGGTCTCTATCAGTAGCACATATGTCAGCAAATTTGCGCCGTGCACTTCACAATGACATTTTGGAAGAATCATTGCGGTCGAACCTGACCAGATATCTCCAAAATGTTTCCCAGCTGGTTCAAGAGGATTGGGGAAGTTTCCGCGAGCTCAAAACAATTAACAACCGGACATAATCTGGAACTCATGTTTGCAGACAGAAGTGCGGATTCAGCTATGATCCTTGACCCTGATGCGACACAGCGTGGTGGGAGCGGTGACAAGCAAGAGCTTGAGCAGCTTGCTCACTTTATTACTTTGGCCAGGAAAGGAGGATACTATGCGATTCCAAGTTTGGATCAAGACGACAAGTCGGCCACCGCCTGGCTGTGTTTTCAGCTCTTGGGCTTCCGGCCAGGCAAAAAAAAATACATCCAAAGATTGACCCAGTGGAGCATTGATGATTGGAAGGGAACTTTGGCGACTGCTGTTCTGGGGACATTTCAAGTCCCCAAAACAAATGGTGTGGTGGACGGCTCTGATTCTATTCTTGACCGTGCGACGTCTTTTGTATCTTGGTCCAATGTTGTGCAACCACTCTTGCTGAAAGAGCTCTTTGTGGCAAATAGGATTCTTTCCCTGCATCAATTTGAGTCTGTGAAGCACACCACGCACTTTGACAGCAATTGAAGAGATGTTGGAGAACCCTGAAGCTGAAAGTGGAGTGATCCTTGATAAGAACCTAGCGTTCCTTGGACAGATCCTGGCAACAGTCTTATGTTGTCCTGTTCTTTTGTGTGAGACGTTGTTTATAGTATATAGTGTGTTAGTTTAGTGTTCATTGTCTTGCGCTTCAAGCTAAAACGCCTTCACCAACTAGGAAAGTGGTTTGTGATCTTGGCAAGCAATGTGCCAGCAGCGCCGTTCCGCAAACTCTAGCGCCGGAGCAGGAAGAAGCAGCCAAGTGGATGCAAGATCGTCAGCTGGCATACTTGAATTCCAAAGGACAGTTCTTACTCCATTCCAGCTCTTTGGTGTTTGCAACCAACTTGTCAGCTCCCAAGCTATCGCAAGAACCTGAAGACCTCTTGCAGCGCAGCTTGTGGTCCTTGAGGCGACAGCTTGTTTCCCGCGGTTGGAGAAAGGGAGAGTCTGGCAAACATGGGTCAGTGGACAACAAGACGTTCAATGGCAAATGTGAGCACCATGCATACTATGCAATTTTGCTGGACAGAGACGTTGACTTTACCAAAGACATTTTCTTTTCTGTGAGGTGTTGTTCTGTTCAGCTGGTTGGATTTGACCCGCGCACTAGAAACACAACCCACACACCTACCAACTAGGATACGACCAGGCCAGAAAGTACGAGGAGGACAACATATTTTCACACTCTTGCCAAAATGGAGGGTACTACAAAGCGATCTTGACGGCGATGCAAGTTGGCTTGGAAGGTCAAGAGGTTCCAAAGACAATGAATGGTAAGGGCTTTGAAGCACTGTGTGGCTTCTTCAAAGGACAGGTTTAAGGGTAGGTGTGCAACCCACAACGTTTCTGTCAACCTCATGTGTGTCCACCATAGGTGCCTGTGCCTGAACAGTCTGAACTTTGAACTCTGAATGTGTTTGCGCCAGGAGACATCAAAGATGATCCCAGAACCAACAATGATTTCTTTGGGGCTCTGAGAAAGAGGAAGCACATTTCTTTGAACCAGTCAAAGCAGTCAACCAGGCCAACACGCCGGAAACAAATATCCAGAGATACGGGTCAGGCCAAATCTGCTCAAGAGTCAGAGCCATTGGTCATTGAAGATAGTGATAGCAACAGTGGCAGCGCTGGCGCGGCAGTTGATTTTGACATGCCAGACTCGGACCCGGAGTCTGATCCAAAGGTCAAGCCGCTGTGGATGTGAGCTTATCAGGTAAGTTTTTTATCTTTGATGTTTGTGTGTATTGATAAAATGTTTGAGGAAGCAGGTTTGGTTTGCCTGAGGACGAGCAAAGCAGATGCACCTGCTGCTTCAAGCACAAGCAGAATCGAGGCCGCAGTTTGCTCCAGCTGGTTGGTTAGCGATGAAGAAAATGAGGAGGAGCCTGTGCCTGCGCCATACAACGACACACAGCTGGATGAATCAAATGATGTAGGTGAAGAAGGGAGCGCACACAATGAACCCGAGTCTGCTCCGAAGCCAGACAGCGACACCATGGATGATCAAGTGCCTCCTCAACCTCAAGTAGTGCCAGTGCCAACATTTACACCACATGTTCGTACTGAAGGACACCGTACGATTTGCGAGACATTGCTTCCCGTCCTGTGGGAGGTCCTTCAAGAGCCTCAGTATCGAGCACTACCTCCAAGGGATTCTGTCCGGGAAGCTTGTTGGCGAGTCTTGTCTTGTTTGCAACGTCTGTTTCTTGTCCCTGGACCTTGTTTGACAGTCGGACACACGCAAACACACACAAATATGAAACAAATCTTATGGTAATATACACTTACACTACAGATACACTGAACTACAGTCTACAATGTGCTGTGTGATTTGATGTGCACATCTAAATAAAAACTAATACTGCGTAGATCTGCATAGTATATGGTATATATACATATATACATATACTAAACTCAGGAGTGGACCAAGCAGGCAAACGATTCTGGGGAGCTGACTTGGTCTACAGCCGGAAGAGGACTTGTGAAGATCAGGCTTCCATCGTGAGTTGTTGTGACTGATTTTCACTCTGTAGTGTTTGTCTACTTTGTTATTGATTCTTGATGCCAAAACATGTCATACCCCAGCTGCGCACAAGTTGGTGAGGTCCTTCAATTCTACTGGGACAAGGTCAACGAGCTAGTGTGACAAGACTTCAGATAAGACGCATTTAGTAGTGTCCCAAGGATTCTGAATGCTGCGACGGGTGGCATTTTGATGCCATCCACGTCATGAATCAATCATGCCGTATTGAAATTCAGAAAAGATGCATTCCATTCCAATCTTGATCATGTACTGTACCAGCACCATTCGTGACTGTTCAGCAGCAGTATTGCAAGGAGGAACCTAGAACCAGGACTTGCAGGATAGCAGCGCATGTGCCACTGGATGTTTGTAGCGCAGGACGCTTTGGTTTTATCAAGGACAACGATGAGTGTTTCGTGTCCTTCACATGTTTCAACTTCTCATATGTGATTGTTGAAATCATTGATTTAACCTGATTTCAGGAAGAGGCTAGCTAATCTCAAGTCACTTGCATTGTTGGGTTACATACACTCTTTGTCTGACAACCGAACCTGTTTGCAGCAATGTTGTGTAGAAGTGGAAGCGAGATGGACAGTGGTGACGAAGACGACCTGCCCATATCTTTGGTGGACTTTTCACGTGTGAAGGACAAATGGCTTCTTTATGCTGCTGCGTTCCAGTTCCATAGTTTGCTTTGGCGTGTTTGCCTAGTTTTGTTGAAGACAGGGCGTTGACGAAAACATTGTGCTTTCAAAACCATCTCTGATACTTGAAGGACCGCAGAAAGCCATGCTCAAGCACACAGGTGGCTGTGAAGCTGCAGGACAGCATGTGATTTCAACTGTCCCTGCAAACTGTTCACTCAAAACTCAAGACTAAAAATATGATATGAATATGAATCATACATAAGCAAAGGTGGACGCTGATCCGTCAAGTGTTTCAGCAAGCCTGTGATGCTTCAAGGATTCTCAGGGGGAAGCACCACATGGGCTGCAATCAAAGCAGGACAGCGCTGTGGCACTGTACTGCTTTTGATTCTCAAGTTTTGCCTTCAATCAAAAGCCAGTGAGTGATGGATGCAGGAACGCAACTCCATTCTAGAATTGTGTTGCCAACGGACCAAGGATTGTTCAACCCAGGGCCACCTTGTTTTGCTTTGATTGGAGGAGTTCAAAAGTGAAAAGGAACACCGAAAGAGAAGACTTCCTGAGGAGACGCTGAAGTCGAGTTGGTCAATGAGACACTTTTGTTGGTCAACAAGACGTAAGTAACATGTTTTTGTTGGAAATGCTCACCCAAACCAACACAGGTGTTTGGGTGAGGCCTCACCAACCCCTTGAATGTCTTGTTTCTTTCAGTTGTGCATTGCCTGATGCTGCAGGAGGGTGTTGTTCCACTGGAAAATCCCGTCCGAGCAGCGCAAGTGAAGCAGGAGCGTTGGGAGTGAGGAGTATTGGGCACTGTCAGCAACAACAAGCAGAGTGCGAGTGCAAATACAAACTACACAAACATACACAAACTAATAGCAACTACAGTGTAGTTACTGTCAGTCCTTCTTTCTTGTCCTGTGTTTGGTAGGTGGCACATTCAAAGAAACAAAAGCCAACACAGGACCGCCAATGATGTCAAAATGCATCTTAAATTAACAACCATGAAAAGGTACTCGCCGCCTTTTACTCACAGGACACTGTCATTCGACCAACCAATGGAGACAATCATGGCTGTGGAGCAGAGATTGACAACTACGGTCTTGACAAACGATGCTCTGATGTGTTTTCTTGGGCTGGACATTTTTGCCAGCAAGCTAAGGCAAACGGTTTTGTGACACCGTACAAAAAGATTTGTATGTATACGGAGTTTACAGGGTCAGGATGTGCGGAGACTGCTTTGGAGTCCCTCATCAATTGCATGGACGAAGACCACCAACCTGAAGTTGTCTTCAAAACCATGGCTGACATCAAACCTGCTTGTCGTCGAGTATGCATGAACACCCGTAGGGTCCTTACCTATGTCGAAAGTTAAGCTTGCTCAATGTCATGCCAACACAGGAGAGTCTGGTTCATAGAGTGCACACGTACGTCTTTCTGTACTTAGATCCTGATGCATGCTGCTTTGGGGACATACTGGAACTTCTTCCAAGCGAAGTTCGTGATGTTGTAGAATCATCTGTTTTGGAAGAGGTGCGGTACAGTTTTTGCAATCACACAGAAGAATACACACAGCTGAGTGAGGTTGTGATTAGATGTTCTTTTTTCTGGTAGGTGACGCTATGTGCGGCCGACTTTACATCTATCAAAGGCGTGTGTCACCAAGACCCAGACTCTGCCATCAAGGCTGTGTTCACCAAGGAGTGCAAACTCAGGAGGAGCGTTGGCTCCGCGCAAAAGGACTGGCAGCTGGTCTGCTTGGCGGGCAGTGATGATCAGTTAGCAGGATCACTTGGGGAAGCGCGTTCTGCTATTCTTGACTTGGTCAAGCACCCGACAAGCAAAACATCCAAAAGGTTTACTTTTGCACGGAGGACAACTGGTTGCATATTATTTTTGCGGTTTGTCTTTGAAACCCCACTGGAACTTGACTATGCGTTTAAGAACAAAACACTTCTATATTTTCTGTCAAATTTGTCTAGCTTAACACCAACGTTGTCAATAGTTTGTCAACTTTGTCAATGGTTCGTCAATTTCGTCAATGGTTCGTCAATAGTTCGTCAATGGCAAACAGTTCGTCAATATTGACGAACACGTATCGCATATTGACGAACTATTGACGAACCATTGACGAACCATTGACGAAGTTGACGAACCATTGACGAGGTTGACGAACCATTGACGAGGTTGACGAACTATTGACGAACAATTGACCAAGTTGACGAACTCATTGCCGAAGTTCTTGGTCTCCAGTACTTTGTCAGGAAAACTATGGACGAGCTTGTCCCCATCATCGTCAATGACACTGTTGAGCTCAATTTTCAAAATTGGTGCTATACGCATAAGAGGAACTGCTATCGTGGTGCTGAGAAGGTGTCTCATGATCCAAATGTGTTGCACTTGGGCACGCTTGGTTCACCATGTGTTGTTCCTTGAATGAACCACAAACTACACCAGGATGAGCAGTCTTTTTTTTGACATTATACAGTATACATTTGGAAGAAGAAGCACCTGCTTAGCTTTGTATGGATGGGTATAATAGCCGTGGAATGAAACAAAACTAAGGACTACTCCCTTTGGGGACAACGCATGGGCACTGCAGGCAAAACAGTGGCGGCTTTCTTGACCATGCACCTCAACATTTCAAGAGACAAAAATACAAAACTCCAGTTATATATATATCATTCTGATTTGACACACACACACACACGCCCTACACATTTCTGTTACTGAGGATCCAATGGATCAAGACAGGAAATCTGGATTTGGTAGCGCACGAGAATGTGCTCCAATTTCCCGATGAGAAAATGATGGAGATATTAGGCACAGCAGGGTGAGTATGGCAATGGAACGCAATGGATACAGTATAGTGCCATGTTTGTCATACATGTCGGTGATGTTAGTCAGTCTCTCATTCTCAGAACTCTTGAGGAGACCAGTTCCAAGCTCTTGCGGTATGCCCACTCGATCCTACGCAAGCTGGGTTTCCAGTTGCCAGAACACGGAAGTACGTTTTGATATCTCGAGCTGGGGAACAGACTATCAGGAACTCCAGCGATGTTAGTGTTGTTATTTGTTGCATTTGCCACCATGAAACAACTTCAGTGTCACACAAAAGGCCATGAACAAAACTACTTGGAACTTTACACATCCCCCTATGACACAACCGAGTCAGGATGCTTGCTGAGCCGAACGCCATCTTGGATGGCTTTCAGAGAACTATGGATGACTTTGAGATTTCTGCTTTCACTGATCTTCTGTCAGGGGTGTCCCATACAGATGAGTGTGAAGGAAGTCACAAAACTCGTGCCTGGTTTGAACTTTAGTGTTTAAAGCTTTGAGATGCGTACACAACTTTCTACTTTTTGCCGGACACAGGACATAAAAAAGAAAGCGCAAAGGTATGTGTATCCCAGTCCCAGCACAGGTTCACTTGTTATGCTACCTTCTACTTGCTTACTACAGCTGAGGTATGGATGACTATGGCATGCTGTATCCCCAGGCTTTGGCATACGACCTCAATCAGAACCCTTGGCAAAGGCCAAAGAAATCTGGACCCATTTTGTCAACCTTGACGACGGGTTGCTCCAAGATTTGGCTGCATCATAAAAAACGATATATGCTTGGGATAGAGTGCCTAACAATGCATTCCATTCCTGTGATTTCAGAAGTTGCGCATGCAATGCGCTGCCGGCAGATCAATATCACCGGCCTTAGTCATAGCGCACAGTGCTTTCTAGCTGGAAATTCAATGCATGGAGCCAGCGTGGGTGCCATGTTGGCTTTGGGTGTCCTTTACACATGCCCAACCTAGATCCATAATTAATGGTTTGTATGACATCCAGATTCCAGAGTGAACACAAGAAAACGGAACAGCTTGGGGCAATCGGGGTTGTAAGTTGTAAGTTGCAAGTTGCAACTATCAGTTCAAAAATGATTGCAGCGGGTTGCATGTGGCTTGGTACCAGTGATGTACGCCGCATAGGAGCCATTTGGGCTAGCTAGAGCTCACAGATTTCAAACCGTGTGAAGTGAATTGCCATTGTGCTGGATTCAACTGTTTTTTCAGTTGTTGCACCATGGCTGAACCGGACCGTGGAGAAGGGGAAAGGACACAGCCACGGGCTTCCTCCAGGACAGGTGAAGGTGACACTCTTCAAGTAGAGTGCCTTGGCTGTGTGCTAATCAACATGCCCTAGGTTTACACTATACAGCCAGGGTGTATTTTTGTTATATATATATATGTTATATATTATATACCTTCACCTGTTTCTTCCAGTTACTCAGGTGCATGGATTGTGGAGACTTCTTTGAGGTGACAATGTCGGTGAAGTATGGCAGACAGTGGAAATGTCGCCCTTGCCATGGATCATACAGATTTGTCAGAGACAACGACCCGCACTGGAATAGTATGAATGCCGAACAACGCAAACGTGCTGTAGTGGCAAACAGGTCGGAAAGTCAACGAGGCCGTGCACGCAAGCTGATTGCTACACACCAAGATTCATGGCTGAGTTATACAAACACAGACAAACACAATGCTGGCTGTTGAGCTGAGTCATTCCTATTGTGTTCATGCTTTTGCTGATCTGTAAGTACTAATTAAGGATGTTAGCATTGTGCATATCAGATACATTTTGACAAACAGTTGCAGAAATTTCCAAGGTGGAAGTTGATTCTTACAAAGATGACAACTTCCAAATTCCCTACGTGACTGAGTACAGGCCCACTGAGAATTGGTGCTCAGTTCACACAGTTGCAGAAACCTAACCTGGACACTAGCGACTTTGTGTCATTTGCTGTCAATGTTGTATTGTGTCAAACCTCAAGAATCATTGACTCTGAGTGCAACCAGATCTCACATGATGTTGGGTTGTATTTGCTTTTGAGTCCTTGTGAGGTTCATCCACAAATACAAGAAGTGGTACGGTGTGGACCGTGAGGTTGCCAAAGCCAAGTGGGACGATTACGTTCGTGATCGCAGTGTGCAGCGTTACCATGACGAGGAAGGAGTTTTGTTCATGGCAGTTCCTCTTATAGGCACTGCTATGAAGGTTGAAGGTTCACGGCTTGCAGACCGCCGATGCTTTTCCGAGTCCCGCAAGTTTTAGCTGCTGATCAAGATGCAATTCGTGATGAACGAAACAGTTTCTTGATTGTCAATGTACTTCAAATTTCGACTCACCCAAAAACCTTGTTGAACACCGTGCCTTGCTTCACTTGATCTAAGTTCTTATGCGATCAAGCTTGGACATTGAAGCCGACATGGGCGCAGGAGCTGTCAAGTGCCAATTGTGGTTGAAGTCTGAAGATCAGCATGTACGTTTTTTTCTGGATTACCATGTGCTGCCGGGTACTACCAAGTAGTTGCTATGACATCGGTGGTGTCAAACTGACAAAGCCAAACATATTTAAATTCAAGCGTTTCTGCTATGCGCACCACTAGAGTCACTAAAGCATGACAAATTTCAATGAGCACCAGCACTTGACTTGACAATTCACGAAGGACGACGGTCTATCATGCCTGTGGAGACCGCTCCGAAAGCAAAGCGGGCCCCCAAGAGGGGGCAAGCAAAGGGTTCAGCTTCAAGTTCAATCCCTCCTCGTCCTCGTCCTTCTTCGGAGGGAGAAAACGAAAAACCAATGCCTGTGAATGGGGAGGAGGCTTTCGGTGGTCCGGACATTCCGGAACCAAAGCCAGTGCCAGAACCAAAAGTGAAAGCCAAGGCAAACCCGGTTGTCAAGGCTAGACTGGACAAACTAGAGAATGAAAAGAAATTGTTGCTGACCAAAGACAAGTGGGAAGAGAAAGTGAAGCAGTTGAATTCCGAAGTCACGGCGTCTTTGGAAGCTGCAAAACCATATGCTCAAACACAGGGGCTTCTCAGCCAGAAAAGCTACAGTACTTTCTTCTTCCTTCATCATTTTGTTTGGGTGTGTGGTTTCTTTTTGAGTCATCAGAATTTAAATGAAGAATCAAAAGACTATGAGACACTCGTTGTATAATGATAAATGCTAATGATTCAAATTTCTTGTGTGCGTCATGTGATCATATATGTAATTTAATGTGCCCTGTTTCACTGTGTATCTATTCCTTCTCACTTCTCACTCTCAGGTTACAGACCATGGTCTCCGAATTGTTTTTGCAGTTTGCCTCAGCTGCACCGGGTGTAGCTTTGTCACCAGCATCTGTGAAGACTACTCACTTGGGAAAGCAAGAAGCTCTCCCATCTCCTTCCCCTGACTCCAAGACGAAGCGTGTGGCTCTATCTGAACCCACCAAGAGGTCTTTGCAGGACTATGAGAAACATCTAGCCGGACACGAGGCTACACTCAGGAAAGGCCTGCAGGAACTTGACAAGGCCACTTCAGAGTTCCAAGAGGCTATCGCAGTGAAAGAAGCTATGAGGGAGAGAACAAAGCAGAGGCAGGAGCAAAAGCGCAAAAGAGAACAAGAACTTCTGGCAGCTGCACGAAGGAGTGGCCGGGGTTTGGTTGCCTTGTAAGGTGTAAGTGGTAGTGGGGATCACCTTCTCAAACAAATCTTTTGCCCCCTGTCACAGAAGCCTTTGGGTCTGGGTAACGATTTTTTCCGTTCCGCGCTTCACTCAGGGAAGAAGCTTACTTGGTAGGAACTGATCTGAACTAGCTTCAGCTGAATGGGACTTGACTCTTGAAACTCTTGAAGGAAGGGAGCTGCTGCTGCAGATCAAGAAGAAGAAGAAGAAGAAGACAATGCAAGCAATGCAGATTGTGCTGACAGCAGCTGCTAGGCATCAACAGTTTAGTATCTAAACTTGTAACTCAAGGGTCATATATAGGGCTTGAATTTGGTTGTTTCCTTTTGCTCCAACTGGAGAAGGAATCAACAGTCAAACAAGTTGAGAATGGTCAAATCAAAAGTCTCTGAGTTTATCATTTTTTTGGCACTCATGCGAAATAGTTTTTATTGATCATCGACCACCGTCATACAACCTAGGAAAAAGCAAGGCCGGACAGCCTGGGGATGATCCTTCGAAACCCAACGACGCATCATCAAAGAAGTC
This sequence comes from Durusdinium trenchii, assembly GCA_963970005.1. Classification (NCBI taxonomy): domain Eukaryota; class Dinophyceae; order Suessiales; family Symbiodiniaceae; genus Durusdinium; species Durusdinium trenchii. The sequence continues at coordinate 25,742 of CAXAMN010022001.1, forward strand.
CTCTTCTTCTTCATCTAGCTCATCAACTTCCAATTCGTCTAGTGCCAGTGCCAGCAAGAAGAAGAAGAAGAGCAAGCGTAGCAAGGGTAGTAGGAAGGATGAGGATACGGCCAAGTCCAATTCAGACCCTTCAACGCAGAAGAGGAGCACTGAAGATGATTCAAGAAAGCGCAAAGAGTCATCAACTAGTGGCCCTGCGAAGCGCAAACACTCTGACTCAGCACCAACAGAGTTACCCCATGATGATGAGGAGCATCGCTGCCCTTTTGCGCTGAAGGAGCTCGACATTAGCAGCGACTATTTCCAAAATGTCGGAGACTTGGACACGATGAAGGCCGAATTCCCGACTGGTCAAAAAACCTTATATACATACTATACTACTTGCACACTAGACTTCACTAAATAATATATTACGTTACTCCACTTGTCTCTCACAATTGCTACTCACTATACTGAGACAAGGCAACCCACATTGGACAATTGAAGAGTAAGCGACCACTATCAGTCCAAATTCGGGACCAGTAACAGTACTAAATCACACTTAGAAACTGAACTTAAAACTTTAAACTTATTGACTTTGGGAGGCTGGGTGCTTCGACGCGTGTGTCAAGTTCGGGGAGTTCATTGAAGACTATGACGTTTCCGACTTTGTGCCTCCACCGCCGAATGACTACTTGTTTGATTTGCACCGGATAGGGTATGATGAGGAAGAATCCAAAAAGGCATGGGGTCTTTGTGTGAAGAACATCAGCTACGCGGTCGCTACCAGGCCACTTGAGATCTCCAGCCCGGACATGGTTACACAGCCGAAAGCAAAAACACTGTTGGAACAGATTTCCTTTGGTACCATGGCTGCTATTGTAGTATGAGTCATCACTTAAACTTTCTTTTTAAGTGATAATCATAATATGACCTGTCACCTGAATCTATAGTTTTAACTTTTAACGATACATCATTGTTGATGCCGAATGTCTCCAAGGTCCTCTCACGCTCAAGAAGCTCTATTCTACCAATTGGGAGTCTTGTGAATGGAAGAAATGCTTGTTGCCAAAGAACTTGTACTCTGGACCCGGCTACCAATGGGTGGGAATCGGGGAGCTTGGCTGGGGCAAGTTGATCTTTGTGAACTCTGGGGAAACATTGATTTGCGCAATGCCCCTCCAAACGACTTTCGCATCCTACCAGAAGCACAGGTCGACTGATGTCCCTGACATCTCGAAGGCAGGTGAGTACTTTTGTGAGATGCCCATGGATGAGTTTCAAGAGCTGGGTGGTTCCTACATTTACCTCAAGTCAGGGCAAGGTGTTGTGATACCACCGCTGCACATGATTGGACAGCTCAATGCATTCAATCTGGAAAATTGTCCTAGTGAAGGTGAATCGGAGATCAACGCAGACATCCTTGACTCTCGCCTGAGCCAACATGTTGGTTTGAGTTGGAGTTTGAGCATTCCAGAATGCAGTTCACAAGACGTTTGCATTGAAAAACACCCTACACCCAGTCCAGTAGGAGTCATTCAGGTCAAGTTTTGTAGTGTCAGCGTAAGTGTAAGTATATAGTATAAACGGCAAACGTTTTGAGACTCAAGACCTGTAGCAAGGAGATGCCTGTTCTCACCAAAGAGCACATTGTGCATTTCGACTTGGATACTTTGTCTTGTGTGAGCCGCTTGACAACTTCTCAGCTTCCCAAGATGCAGAAAAAGATGGCCACCTCCATCTTGTTGATCAAGCAACTTCAGCGTGCTTTGGTGAAGGAGGAGGACGGCGCTGAGGAGAGCGAGCCAATTCCGCAACCGCCGCCATCGCAACAGCATCAACAGGCATCACCACCACTACTACCCCCCGAAGTTGTTGACGACGTCAAGAATGTACTCAGAAAGCTGGAGCACCTCTTGAATCAAGCACTGAATTCCCCCGCAACCTGGCTTAGTTAAATTTAAACTTTTTCAATATTCCGTGATTCCAGGATTTGATTTGAGCGGGCTATGTATATATATATATACACCGCCGATGATTATGTTTAGGTTGACGCTTAATGTCAGGCTGCAGAATGGAGTTTGAGTCTTGAGTCCTGGTTGGTTGGATTGGATTAGATTGTTAATTGATGTTAATTGTTAGGTAGGGTCGGGCAAACTAGGTGAAGGGGAAGAAGAAGATGAACAACAAGAACGCCCAGAATGCAGACTCACTGGACCTTGCTCTTCAGCGTGACCAGTGTGTGGCGTTGCTTTCTAGAATGGTGCGCTCTGGCAGGGCAACCTTTGAGAGTTTGCGCGCCATGCTGTCAACAGATGTGTTTGCGGCTGGTGGCATGGCCATTGATGAGTCTCTTCGTGGTGCTTGGGAAGAAGTGCTTTACACTGCTGAGAACGATCCCTTCTGGCAAATTCCGGGTCCGGCAGTTCCTTTGTCAGCAAGTCTAGTCCTGTGTATTTCTCATATAGCCACCACATAGGCCTAGTACTCGTTTAGGAACTTGCAAGGCATTTCAAGTTCAAGAAAAATCGTGTCAGCTATTTGGCTATTTGGAGACCTTTATATAAAACCTTAAAGGATCTAAATTTGCATGTTATATAAATCTACAGTTCAACTGTTGATCTGTGACACTTGGCACTGGTTTAGTTTCCTTTCCAAAAATCAAACAGCAAGGAGCCAGTGCATCATGGTGTGGCCCCGAGCACACCAGCAGCAGCACCAGCAGTGAGCGCAACAAACCGGGACCCAAGCGCAACAGAGACTCAGACACCAGAGGCAAAGACTACAACAGCACCAGAAGCAGGTACTGAGAGTGAGATGCAGCCTCACCAAACAGCAACTGCAGAACCAGAAGTTGAAGCATCAGCAACAGAAGCACCAGCAACAGAACCAGAAGAGACTGAGATTGAGACCAAGCAGACACCGAATCTGGATGAGCCTCGGCCTGAGCCGCAGCAGACAGCAGCCGAGACTGAGACAACAGCAACAGCAGAGGAGAAGTTGAAAGCAACAGCAGTTGGGGCAGCGGCAGAAGCGGCAGATTCTGAGGCAGCATCAAAGGTTGAGGCAGAAGCACATGGCAAAGATACAGCAACGCACAGCGCAGAACAGAAGGCACAGCAATCAGGATCAGAACAGGAAGATCAGAGTCAAAAGAAACAGAATGAGACTGAGACAGCAGCAGCTGCATCTGCATCAGCATCGCACACAGCCTCGGCACAAGCAAGTCAACCGGGTCGTGTGCCAACAGCAGAACCACAACAGATGGACAAAGACGAAGAAGACAAGCCAGCAGTGGCAGAATCAGAAGAAAAGAAAAGCAGCGACAACGGCGGTCAGGTCACCAATGAAGACAACGCAGGTGACGGCCCGACCCAGACTCAGACTGAAAAGCTCTCCGAGCTTCTGTCAAAGCAAGACCAGGACTACTATGCCTTTTTGGGGGTGACTGCAGATGCCTCTTTCCAGGATTGTCACCCTGACAAACATGGAGATTCACAAGAAGCAACCAAGCTTTTCCAGAAAGTTCAAAGTGCTTGGCAAATACTGTCTGACCCGGAGAAAAGAAGCCATTATGATTGCCAGCTTCTCCGTTCCACACAGGTTCCACTGCCCAAAAGCGCTCCTGGGCCGTTTGCCAAACGTGCCGCCACAAAGGCTGCGGCAGCGGCAAAAGGTCGTGCTGCTGCAAAGCCACGCTCCAACAAGCGACAGAGGAAGGATCAAGATGATGATTATGATGATGATGAACCCCTCACACAGCTTGGCAGAGCTACCAGCAGTGCCGCAGCCAAAAGCTCACCTCGGCCTACGCCTAAACCCAGCCCCAAACCCAAAGCAGCGGCAGCAAAGAAGGCAGCGGCAAAGCAGAAGGCTAAGCCTAAGCCAAAGAAGTCCCCCAAGGCCAGGGCAAAGGCGAAGGCCGGCCCCAAGGCCAAGCCAAAGGCCAAATCCCGTCCAGAGGCCAAAACTCCCAAAACACCAGCCGGGAAGAGAGCCGCCGCCAAGCCCAAAGCGAAGTCCAAGATTGACGAGACCCCGCTTGTGCCTTGGGCCTTGGGTGTTGTTTTTGATCGACGTCTAAACAAACAAATTGACGCGGGTAGGGTAGATTTATTTTAGATGTTGATGCGATCAATCAAGTCACATGTCAGTTTTCACAATTTGACTTACAGTAAATTGAATTAAATCGAATGCTACTTATTTGATGCGATTATGTGATCAATGCCACGAAATGGATCGATTTCAAACATTTCGAATCGAATGATCAAGTGATCAAATGAAATCAAATCAAGTTGGTGGCTAAGGTGATGACTTCCCCATTTGCCTCTGTGAGTGCAGACGACGTGAAAGGCTTTTTCAACAAGAAATGAGTGCACGCCCAGGAGGCAGTGATCGGTGGTTGGCATTTGGCAGGCAAAGAACGTGTGAGCTGTGAGCCGTCGCAAAACTTTTGTGTATTCGTGTTCCTTGCCATTTTCCTTTTCCCAATGTGAATAGAATTCTTGGTTCCTGTTGTTCAGGTGTTTGCTGTGCATCCAGTGCTTTGGCCCAATTGGCCCCACGCTAGCCATACTTTGATTCATGACAAGGACAAGCGCTTGCTTGCCATGATGCCAACTATGGCTGCTATTTTGTCAGCAGTGCTTGCAAGCCGCGATGCCAACCATGGCTGCTATTTTGTCAGCTGCGCTTGAAAGCAAAGATCTGACCCAGAACTGAAAGAAAAACCAACACCTGGGTTGTTTTCACATACACACACACGCACCAAAAGGACACGGGGCTTGAAGGTTTCATAGAGATCAAAGGCCAATGATCTTTGGAGCTCAATGGTTTACAAACACCAATCGCCCCCAGTACTTGTGTTCCTCGTGTGCTGTTTTTGAATATCATGACCGATGTGTTTATATTCGGGGTATCTCGTGT
>CAXAMN010022002.1:0-12752 GCA_963970005.1 Durusdinium trenchii
AAAAAAAGAGCGGGAGGGGGGGCTCGGGGGGCGCCTCCCCCCCGAAACCGCAAGCAGTCTCACCACATCTAACAAGTCGATCTTCTGTCTCATAGCCTGCCGGCAGGGAGGCTCCAGCAGCAAGCAGCAGCTCATCATAAGCCTTCAGTATTCACGTCTTGCGGTTTTCCAGCGCGTCTGCTTGCCTGCCATTGACCAATGACAAGCGCCCATGCATGCGCATGACTTGCTTGCGGCATGGCTTCCTGGAAGCCGCGGTCCACGCGCGGGCGGGGGGGGCTCAGCAGCAAGCAGCATCACAACATGATCCTGCAGCGCGCACGTCTTTCAGTTTCAACCAAAATGACAAGCGCCGTCACTGCATCCTCGGCAGCGTGGAGGGCTTGGGGGGCAGGGTGCAGCGCCCCCGTCCCGAAACCGCAAGCAGTCTATCTCACAAGTCGATTTTCTTTTGCGGCATGAACACCTTGCAGTTGTCCAGTAAGTGCCTCGCGTAACGTCAATCGCTTGGGCGGTTGACGGGCTTGCGGGCAGCATGGCGCGTCCACGCGCTGGCAGACGCCGCGCGCAATGTCGCTGTTTGCCAGCGTCCCACAAAGAATGGTTGATGTAGGCCTTCTTCTATAGACCGGGCAACGTCGGACGTCGGATCTAGCGTCGCGTCTGCCTTGCGCCGGGGCTTCCCCAGCGCAGCGCAGCGACCAAAACATAAAAGCGTGCTGGAATGCGGCGGCAGCGAAGCCGTGACACAAATCGGTAGGGCAACCGCAGGAGCCCCCGCGGCAGATGGCAGGTTGAAGGGAAGGGCCCCCTCCTGGGATATCAATAAGCCCCTTCAACCGTTGAGCTGTCTTGTCGCGGCCCAGGAGGAGGGGGGAGCATGTGCTCCTCCCGGCAAAGGGCCGCAGCCTCAGTGCTTCTCCTGTCACTTTGGCTGCATGTTTCTCTGCTGAGGCTTGATGCCTTGCACCTTTTACTCAGGCCAGCTGCAAACTGCAGTGTCTTGATGGTTTGCTTTTGAGCTCTTTGCTTGGTCTTGCTTGGTGGCCTGCACCTTTTCTTCTTTGAACCGAGCTGAACTGCAAGTTTTGGCTCGTTCTCTTTGCCAATGGCTCCACGTCTTCTAGCCGCAGCCTCAGCCTTGAAGCGACTGGTTGCGTCCATTCCGGGCCTGATGTGCTATACTTGTGAAGGCATGACCGGGCGCTGGGCGGATGCCTCCGAGGCTAGTCGTGCTGCGCCTTTGTATGCGGGTAGGGCCATGATTTTCTTTTCTTCGTACGGTCACAAACTCATCCGTCGCATCTGTGTCAGGATTTCAACGTGACTGCGTTCCTGCACAAGTTTTGGGGATGTCGTTTGACATTGAAAACTCCTGTCTGGGCCCCATGTGCACCGCTTCGCATTGGCCTATGTCTCTGTAGATGTTTTTTTTTGCAACACCTGTTTTTATCCCAGGTGGGATGGATTCGTGTGCCGTACGAGGAAGACGCCAAGGCAAGATCTCAGTCTCATGCTTGCATTGCTCGACGCATACGTGGCAATGCCTCCTGGCAATAGGAGCCCCATCCGGGGAAGTTTGAGTTGCAGCGGCCTGTAGTCGAGCCCTTATACATGGGTGGGAACAGCATCACCATGAAGCGGCCTTGTGCTTCGGTACTTGTCCCCTGCTGCCGCTCAGGCCAAGCTTCCGTCTCCGTCGTCTCGTCCTTCGCGCAGGCGTCTCGTTGCTTTTCCCTGGAAGTTATGTGCCGTCGCCGCGCATAGACCCAATTCGTCCCAAGGCCTGTTGACCGAGCCGTTGCAGCCGGTGAGGTCCGATTGCGTTTTCCCGCGCGCTAGTGTCTTATAGGTCTATTGTAGATGATTGTTGTCCAGGATGATGCGTTCTTGGATCATGCTTGGCGAGATGCGCAGAAGGCCCCGACACATCTGTTTCAGTGCTGCCGGTTTGTGGATGTCAGTGCTTGCATGCAGATGATGCGACCTGTAGGCGGCTTCCAGCGGCTTGTTCCTCGAGATGTCTTGGTGTGCGGGTCCTATGTTGCTTTCGTCGGCAGGTGTAAGTGCGGTAATACATTACTGCCAGCGCCCGCCTTCCATCCAAAAAAGCAGGTGATAGCTACAGCTGGGGCGGACCCACGCGCCAGTGGCGCCGAAGCCTACTGCAGAAAGCGTGCGCTGGCTTGTCTTGCCATAGCTAGCACTTTCTGACAAACCTCTACCTGCCAAAGCATTCATCGCTCTATGCACAGGCTACAGCGCATAGCTGCTGTGCATTCGCCTGCCTCGGATCTCCACTTCGAGGCCTGAATTTTCAGTGTGCGTTTCCTTCCATCATCCCATGCCAGTGTCCAGCTTGGTATCTTTCGCATCCTTTTTTCCCAGGTGACTACCAGCATCTTGCAGCCGGCGGATGTGACATGCCCTTTCGGAAGCATGCTTGTTCGCGTTCACACAACATGGGTTGTGTCCCACAAAGTTCGGAACCGGCGGATGCACGCTGCCCATGGCAACACTCCAGGCTCGGATATTTGCTGTTTCACATTGAGACTGCCATATGCTTCACGTGTGACAGATGCTTGTGATCTCGAGGCCTGCGCGGCGTCTTCCCAAACCTGACTGGGACTTCATGCTGGCTGGCCAGTCTTCTTCAATCTGTCTTTTCTTGCTTGCCAATGATCAAGGCGACTTCAGAACACCAGCGCACTCGGGCCTGCGCCAGCACCTGCTGGGCGTGTGCGTTGCGAGATACTGAACGCGCAAGCAGTGAGCCGGGGTCAGAAGTAGACCTTCAACCTCTTTGGGCCAACCCCTTGGAGTCGATTGGTGTGACTTTTGAAGAACAGCATGATCCCTTAGAGATTTTGTTGCAGCTGGGCCCTCAAGACACCATAGCTTTTCAAAGTATGTGGGCAGATCATTTTCACGACTTGAAGCATCATCCGCAATGCTCTTGCCCCTTCGAGATGCCCGTTGTGACGGCAGCACCGGTGCGGCATGTCTTCGCTGCTTTGACACTGCCACCGTTTGATGACTGCGCTGCCATTGCCCTCAATGACTTGCTGGACAAAGATCCTGCCATTGTGCCAGACGGCGGTCTTCCTTGCCCACACTGCTCGCAGCGCACTTCTTTGACATCTGCTGAGTCATGGCACCTAGGCCCTGTAGCTTTGCTCCAAGTTGTGCGCGAAACTGGCCTCGGTCAGCTGAACCGCACAGCTGTCTTTGCGCCTCCTGAGTTCGAGCGCGGGAACTATGTCTATTTTCTGCGCGCAGCGGTACTCCACCGTGGACAGTCCTTCGATTCTGGTCACTATGTGGCTTTCCTGCGGCAATCCAATGGGGCTGGCTGGGTGCAATACAATGATGGTGACCGTCCTAAACGGCTACCACGTGAGCCGCCGCACCTTCAGACCCATTCGCGGTATTTTCTGTACGAGCGGGCTGAGGCAGGGTTTTCAGATAGCATTCCAGCATGACTTTGCTCCAGATGTTTGTCGTGCTGCCGGTGTTGCCTGTCAGGCGCCCACCACGGCTGCCAACAACATACTTTCTGAGGCTGGTTTTGTGTCTCGATCATAGTTTACCTTGCCGCATGCCGGGGGTTGTATATTTGCTTGCGCTTTCTGTCAGGTCTGCCCCGTAGCCAGCGCGACGCAGTCTGAGGCTTCCATTGTGTCAGTGTCATCTTTCGAACGATTTGTTGTGACCTGTGGCAAAGTGCCTGTATACACATCGATCCCCATGGTCGCGTGATCATATGCTAGAGTCCATGACGTGCATGTCATATTCTTGCATCATGTGACGCAATCTGCCAGAAATGATGCCTATCCGCGAGGCCCCGGCCCTGCTTACTGAGCCAGCCTCAACATTGCACACAGAGGCTCTGGCTTCGCTATCCTTGCTCGGCATGTTGTCTTATGTTTCACGCCGTCGCAGGAGCCTGAGCTGGCGCCCACCTATGAGGACAAGGTCTCATCCACTGGTCAGGCGATGGCGATGTGGTTCGTTGGCTGACTTTCCGATGGATCGCTTCTAGTGTCTGTTGCTCTTTGTTTTTGTCCAAGCTGTGCGGCTGTCATCTTTCGTTCTGATGCGCGTTGCTCATTCTCAGGCGCAGCGCAGCCGCTGTAACCGTTCCGAAGAGGCCGGACTGTTCTGAATTTGTCTCTCACTGCGGTTGCCGTGCTGCTACGCACGGTTTGCATGCTCCATTCTTGCTAGCCTTTCTCCGCCTCATACCCAGGCCGCTGCGGATGGCGAAGACGACCTGGTCCGCGAACTTTTGCCCAATGATCATGGCTATGATACTTTCGTGGGGCAAGCTTTGGGTTTGCTGTCTTGCTACGAAGCCGGTGGAGATTGCGTGCAGTATCTATCTGATTTGCCTTTGTACCAGTTGCAGCATGGTATTGACATTGCTACCATTGCCGAAAGGTACCAAGCTCACCTAGCGGACCTTTGCCAGGAAAACATCAACAGCCATGCCGCTTTAGAAGTCGTCCAATGGATGGGTGATACGGCCGTGTATCCTCTCCTGGTTCTGTTAGAAGCAACTTCACGTGCAACTGCCATTCCGATGGTGTTTTGGATCGATCTTGTCTATGGCTTCTTCAATTCTGTCTTGCGCAAGCGCGCTTACCTCCAATTGACCGAGCGGTACCAGACAAAGAACCGCCACTGGGTTGTAGGAACTGCAAATGTGGCCGAAGGCAAATCCCCGGCGATGTCGCCGCTGGTTGAAGCTTTGGAGAAGGCTTTGGAGCAACATTCTGCTTTTGCAGTGGGCAGCGTGGGAGATCAATTTCATTTGCAGCAGGCTGGGCCGAAGCCACCATTATCTACCATTCAAAACGACATAATGGTCCCATCCTCTTGAAGCAAGCGCCTCCATGCCCGTCCCTATAGAAATCCTCCAAAAGCAACCTCCCGTACTGGAACCTGCAATCGTTCCTCATAGTATCTCACGATCATGTACCATCGTCACAAATTAAATACATTATTCAAACTTTTGTACGGTTGCGGTTACATCTGCCCCTAATCTTTCCGTTCTTGTTGCTTCCACCTCGCTCTTCCCTTGTGCAGAACCTGAGGCCAGCACTGCCGCTGCTGCCCGCGAGAAATTGCGCCTATGTGAAGGTTATCTAACAGTGCACACTGATGAAGCAGGAGCTTGCCTTTGCCCTGCATTTGCCAATGGTGGCAGCACAGACCCATCACGCTTCATAGACTTGCAGCTTTTCCTGAATGCAGCCCATGGGGGCAGTTTCAGCTTTAGCACACAAATTGACCGCCAAAAAGTCCTGAAGCCGAAGCCTACCAACCCGGCAGCGCCCGTGCCTGAACCTGTCGGAATGACATTGAAGGAAACAAATGTACACTTCATTTTCTTGCAGCAGCAGATGTTCTTTGCAAATTGGTGGGCTTTGGTCGCAGCAAACAAACCCCTTGGCCTTGTTCAGCGATGTCTATTTTCTTTCGGCGCCCGTCTGAATGTAGGCAAGCAAACTTGGAATGCCTTCTCGCAGGACATCGCGATGCCCGTCATTGAGCGACTCTTTGCTGCTTTGATTCGCAGATTTGGTCCGCGTATGACTTCTGTGGAGCAAGCGGTCTTCCATACAACTGGGTGCCAACGTGCTGTTCTTGTGGAGTTAGAAGAGATTGGCCGTCTGTTTGCAAGAAAAGATTCTGTTTCTTCAGTGTTGCGAGAAGCTATGCCCAAAGCCATGTATTGGCTAGGCACAAGCATGATGACTAACCATCTTGTGCAGCATTTGTGGCCAGCTGCCTTAGGCGGTCCTTTACCTGATGATGTGCCCATGTATGTGAATGATGCTTGCTTCCTTGCGTCGGTGCAATTCATTCAGAAACGCTACCTCTGTGGCCAGGCTGTTCTTGCAGTTTCAGCGAAGGAACAGATTTGGAACCCACGCAGCGACTCTCTCGATTCGTCAGATCTCTTGCCACTGTTGCTTCGCATTCTTCGTGGCGCGCCTGGTGCCTTCATCACTGCTGATCACATTTTTTGCGCAGACCTGGCGCTCAAACGCTCACTTGAAAGAGGTGGCGATGCTGGTGCGAAGCTTGCTGAATTGAAGATTGCAACCATTTGGCAGCACCTCAAAGACCTCGGTATTGGAGAAATTTGTGCCACTGGAGTTGCAGGCTACATGCAAAAGTATCACATCCAATCTTTGAGCCAGCGTTGTCTGACTTGGCTTCGAAATCACCGGGTTCCTCTATCCCATTTTGGATTGCGGACAACAGTCGACCACGATGCGTTTCTCGGAAGGTTCCCTGGCCATTCTGACATCAATGTTGCCTTTCCGCCTCGTGACCATCCACAGACACCCAACGCTGCAGCCGAGGAATCCAAGACAGCAACAGATGTTTCTTCGGAGCCTCCTACAGCTGCCCTTCCGAAAACGAAACCGAGCCGAAAGCAGAGCAAGGATCAGTTAGTGTGGGAAGACGTGGCACGGGTGGATTTGGGGACTCCCTTGCTGTCAAACCAAGACCTTCTGCATCATCTGCGGCACAGAGGCGAATGGAGTACATGCCGCGTCTCTGTCCGCATTGCTTGGCAGAATAAGCAACGAGTCCAAGCTGAAGTCCGGTGCTTAGAGAGTGCTGCGTGCCCGTGCTGCTGGCGCGCGCACTATATACTAGCTGCAGCTATCTACCAGCCAGGCGCGCTCATTCTACAATGCAGTGGTGCTCATTCTGGACATGAGGCATGTCTTGCTGCTACTGGGAAAGTCTTTAATGCAAAACAGGAAACTCTGGCAGTGCAATTCTTTGATAAAGGTGGGCGCACTGGCAAAAACTTACGGGCTGCGCTGCTAGCTGGTGGCTGTGCTGAATCGTCTTTGCCCACCAACACGCAGCTCTCCAACTGGCTGAAGAACATGAGGAAACGCAGAAAGCCGGCTTTGGATTGCGACCTACACATCGTCGAAGCTGTTCAGTTGGAAGTCAACAAGCTACCCCAGAGCCCGCCCAAGCAATTAGATTCAATGTTTCTATTGGAACAGCCACTCATCAGCGATTCGGAAGTGTGCGTTCTCTTTGCGTGCCCGGGTATGCTGGAAGCCCTCGGCCGCTACGACGGTCCTGATGTTGCTCTTGCGGTCGACACCAAGATGAAAGTACTTGACCGGGGTATGGGCGTGGCTACTTTGAGCTTGCTTGTGAAAGACGCTTTGCGACCAACCCATTTGCCGAGAGGCCCTGGTGGTTGTCGCACCCAAAGCCGCGCTTGGACTTCACATGGACTGCCCATAGTGCAAGCCGTGTTTCACGCCGAAACAAAGCCGAACTATATCCGCCTTTTCCAGAAGATCTGTGACCTATGGGCTTCTCGACAACCACGCCGCTCGCCGCTCCAAGAACAACTAACGCTCCAAATTCACAAAGATTTCCACCCCAGCATTGAGGAGGCTCGATTGCAAGTGCTACCGCTCTCGCGAGCGTGTGATGATTTTTTCCACCTGAAGCAAAAATCTTTGACTACTATGCAAGCCAAATGCAAGCAAGTGATTCATCGCAAAGGAAAATACATCAAAAAGAACCTCGGGTTTGCTTTGGATACACTTGAGATTCTGCGGCTGGTGCCTACCTTGCCTCTCTTTAGCTGGCTGTGGAAAGCTTTCCTAGCCACGCTCGGTAGCCTTGGCGAGCCAGAGTTAGCCAACTACCTCAAGAGTTACGAACGTGTTCTTCCGGCACAATTTGCTTGCCAAATGTTGCCAGATGACATTGTCTACGTCAGCTTCTGGATTGGCTTTGACGGCATCATCTCCGGTTCTGGTAGCGGCAGCGAGCCCGCAGAAGCTTTGCATTCATCTTGGCAACGCGAGCTCAGTCAGCTCGGCGGGCGTGGCAACATCAACCATGGCTTGCAAGTCTTGCAGCAGCTCTACACGCAACATTGGAAAGATTGGTACAAATGGGGTGACTCTTCATCTTTGTCTTTTGCGCCAGTAAGTCAAGATCCGCAGCTCATCAATGGCACAGCTTTGGTTCGTGCTGGACGTACACCCGCTGCCCATTTGAACAAGTTGCCTCGTGATACCTTGTACATCCTGCACCCATGCGCCAATCTTTCTTGGGTCGCATTTGCAAGCGCTGCCAGAACATCCCCGCTGAACTGCGCCGTTGCGCGCAAAGTTCTCCATGTCCTTCTACACCCTGAAACCTTGACTGCGCACAGTTTGCCAGACCTCTTCGCTGCTGATGGAACCCTTTCCCTGGAGTCTTTGCGGTTCCATTTTGAAAGCATCGTGTATCTCAAAATCAAATCAACTTCGATACTATGTTCTTGCCTGGCAGCCGCCATGCATGCACAATGCGAACATTCAACATTTCTTCGTAGTTGCAGCCTTCCCAACTTTTCGTCTCCGGCTTTGAATCTTTCGACAGTGCCAGCCAACAAGAAAGGTGGGCGAAAGAAAGCTTCCAACCTTCCCCCGCGCAAACGCCGCCGCGTTTCTTCCTGATGCCACAAACAAAAATTTCTCGCTGCCATGGAAAAAGGTGAGACATCAAACATTATCTAACGCAGCTCTTTCGTTTCTTTGGTCATTAAACGTTAAACTTTGCATTTTTCATACTGGCTGTGCTTTACCGATTCTGCTCGTTGATTCGACACTTCTTCGCAGTGCGTAGCCATACTGTACGATCTGTCACCGCTGCCAGGTCTTTCTCGCCTACCGCGTCGGGGCGGGGTGCGGCGCCCAACTAACTATACGCACGGTTTTTCTTCTCCCGTTAGCGCCCGCCTTGCCGTGGCGGAGAAGCTCAGTACCGCGCAACTGCGCGGGAAGCTAAGCGGCGCTTGTCGGCCTGCAGCTGCATCTGCTAGTGCTTGGTCTCTTGTATAGCTGTATGTCGCGATTGCCGGTTGCCATTGCCGGTCGTTGCAGCGGCTAGATGCCTCGGTGCTGCTGCTGCTGCTGCTGGTGCCTGCTGCTGCTGCTGCGGCTGCTGCTGCTGCTGCTGCTGTGCTCTGTTGCTGCTACCGCTGCGGCTGATGCCGGTGCTGCCGCCGCTGCTGCTGCATTACTGCTACCGCTGCCGCTGATGCCGCTCCTGCCGCTGCTGCTGCTGCTGCTGCTGCTGTGACCGGTCCGCGTGCTGCCTTTGCTGCTGCGTTGCTGCTTGCAAGGCAACAACAGCTGTCGCAAAAAACACCCCTCACGGCTGCAAAAAACACCGCCGTCGCAAAAAACACCTCGAGACGTACGCTCCGACGAGTTGTGGGCTGACCACTGTTGCAAAAAACACCGCTCACTGATGCAAAAAACACCGCCGTCGCAAAAAACACCTCGCGTACGCTCCGACGATTTGTGCGCTGCCCACTGTCGCAAAAAACACCGCTCACTGACGCAAAAAACACCACCGTAGCAAACAACACCGTGCAGACGTCCACAAAAACACCGGTTCCGGGCTCACCGTGTGAAAAAACACCCGTGGAACTGTTGCAATAAACACCTTCCCCAGAGCTGTCGCAAAAAACCCTGAAACAAAGTACTGTCGCAGAAAACCCTGATTACTGACGCAATTTACCCGAAGCCCAGGAGACTGCCTCGCCAGTGTTCAACAGTGCCTACGCGCAAGCTGTGGGGTCAACGACTTCTTCATCGCAGTCAGCGATCCCGAAGCCCAAGCCACGCCCCAAGCCAAAGGTAAAGTCGGCTCCCAAGCCAAAGCCAGCTCAGGGAAAACCAAAGGCGGAGGCAAAGTCAGAGCCCAAGTCGAAACAGCCGCGTCTCGAGGCAGAGCAGGCAGATGACGACGACAATGAAGAGGAGGAAGAGGCAATGGAGGAGGATGTTTGGGATCCTTTGGGCGAGGGGTGAGTGGCCTTTGGCTGCTTCGGCCAGGGCCAACACCGTCTGCTGGCTGCTTCGGCCAGAGTTTTTTGAAACTTGCTGGCGCGGAAAAATTATTAGGTGTCTGGGTCTGGGTTGATAATTGAGGTCAGTCTGCTTAAGTTCACAAGTTGCAAGTAAAGGATAATTGAATGTTTTGGCCCAAGGGAAAGCGTCCTTCAAAACGTGACTTTTAGTTGAATTTCACATTGCGATGCTGCGACGTCACAATGCGCAGTTTTCCGTGATGATGGCAATAATGGAAAGGGTTGTGGCGAAACAGCTCATTTGGTTCAACAGAAACTGCTCAAGTCTTACCACCCTTGGAAGTTCTTGCAAAAATACGAACGCTTGAGCAAAAGCCAATGGCCACAGGCCCACAGACTTGCTACACACATTCTCATGGATCTTATTTAGAGGCAGGGTCGCAGCTGGGTGCGCAATCACTTGCAATCTGAAGACTGGGCGCTTTAAATTAAAGTGTGGCAAGCAATGCTAATTAAACTAGGTTTCCCACAGACTGTCGCCGTGTGGCTGCTCCGGCCACTGGCGGCAGCCTGTGCGTGCGTGAATGAGGGAGCAGTGCAAGTGCAAAATGACTAGCCCTGCGCTATTTTTTCAAGTCTCGTTTTCTCATGTGAGCTTTCTCGCGGAAGCTATTGAATTTTATTTTCACCCCATGTATGTGTAAGTGAAAGATTTTCAACAAGACCAAGATAGTACACACACCTGAAGGGGAAAATGTTCAGTCACCACAAAAATGATTGAAAGTTATTTTCTATTCTCGTTTTTGCAGCTCTTTCACTTCCCATGAAAAAAAGTCAAAAGCAGCAAAAAATACAAAAATACCACTATATAAAAGTAAGTATACATGCACTTATACAGCCTACTAACCTTTATAAGCCCACGGTTCATCCCAGTACTCAGGTTTTCGTTCCTGTCAGCCACTCAGGCTTTCCTTCCAATCAGCCACTCAACCACTCAGACGTTTCTTCCTGTCAGCCACTCTGCCACTCAGGCTTGTCTTTCCCTCTCAGACACTCAGCCACTCAACCACTCAGGATTTTGTTCCTGTCAGCCACTCACCCACTCAGGCTTTCTTCGTGTCAGCCACTCAGCCACTCAGGATCTTGAGTGGCTGAGTGGCCGGTCAGGATCTTGAGTGGCCGCCGTGAACCGCGACCCGGATTGCACATTCTCTCATAAGTCTTAAGGAGTTGAAGGCCGTCGGCGAGAAAACAAACAGGGTTTCGCGGTTGTTTGATGTGAGTAGTTGAAATTCCTTTGGGGACCTTGGAAGCTCTACAAAACCACGCCCCCAACCTCAAGAGAGAGCTCCCAGGGAGTCTTAGACGCTTAGGGTGGAGCGTTATGGGCGCACCAAGCGAAGAACGAGATTGAACTCTTGCGCTGTTTTCATGACAAATTGAGCGACGTTTGCGCAGAGCTTGTCAATTGCGACCTATGTCAGAGGCACCGGCGATTAAGGGGACAGCGCGCGCAAGAAGGTCGGTAGAACCGCGAAGCAACCATTGCGAGACTTCATGGAAAGATTCTGTGTCTCTTGGGGCACCTCGCATCATATCATTGCTTCTTTGGCTCAAGTGGAAGGGATCGCCAATGGCGTGCATTATTTTTTAAACAAGTCAGTTTTTGAGCGGATAGATCAGAGACATCTATGTGTTGCGCATCATGGCATAGCACGGTCCAAGTTCTGAAGCACCACGGCGACCGCGATCCAACCCACCAGCTTGCCCAACCCATGGCGAAGAGGTTGAGGGATTTGAAGGAGGTGTGTGCACCAGAGGCAAACTGTGGAAAGCAAACAATTGAAAGCGAGCTTTTTTAAAAACATTGGATTTTAGCTTCTAGAAACATTTGTTCTTTTAAAACGCTTTCTATACTTGTTTGCTTTCATCAGATTTCGACTTTGTTTCCCAGAAACCGCCCAAGAAGAAGACCAAGGCGTCGAAGGCGGGCCACCAGCGGGTCAAAGGTGAGGTCCGTCGTCGTGACCGTCGTGACCGTTGTCCCAAGGCGTCCGATGATGTGGAGCGCGGCTTTCTGGTCACCGGCCCGACTTGCCAAGAAGCCTTGCGAGGCCGTCGCGTGTGTGAATTTTCCATGTTGGACGGACGTTGTATAGCCGAGTTCTGTCCGCGGTACATTCTGCTGCCATTTAGGTTCACAGGGCCCTTGAGCTGACCGCGGTGACGCACGCGTAGAAAAGCGCATCGGATGGCGAAAGCGTGTGTTTTTTCACACTGGTTCGGGGTCCGTCCCACTGCATCCCGGAAATCCCATAAAGCCGATCCAGGATTCGTTCGTATACAGCAATTCGTGCCTGAATTTGCAACCAAGTGTTCCTGAAATTGCCTGTTGAGGCCTGACCATGTCGGTCGCTGGACTTCGCTATAATCCCGACAAGAATTCAGGAGTGAGGTATTGATCTGAAGACCAAGTCAGGTTCGTACATCTACTGTGGAGACGCCGCGTCGTTCCATGATTGGGAGTTTCGCACACGCCTTCGCATTTGCCTGTGGAAAGAGAACAACAAGCCGAAAGCTGGCTCCCGGAAAAGCACCCCGTCGTCGTCCCCATCGTTGACGAAGAAGCAAGCCAAGCCAAAGACTTTCCTCTTGGAGGTATAGCCAGGACGATGAGGACCTTCCCGGATTTCCAAACGTTGATGAAGAAGAAAAAGGTGAGGAGGAGGATATCGTCTTCAGCAGACCAGACGTCAGCGCCCTCGTGAACAAGATGTGGAGATGCCTTCATATTGGCCAGGGACGTCGGACTTGATGCCCTTACCAACAAAGAAGGATTGGAAGGGAATTTCTGCTTGCAGACAATACTTTCTCTATCTATAAACCT
>CAXAMN010022002.1:13176-27619 GCA_963970005.1 Durusdinium trenchii
ATACAGTATATCCAAGAAGAGCTTCTTGGAATCCAAGAAGTGCTTCTCAGAAGTGCTTCTTTGACCTTCAAAGCAGTGCTTCTTGCTTTTTTGCATGCAAAAAGCTGGAAGCTAGTATTCAAAGCTGCTAGAGCATCAAGAACCTTCAAAGAAGCTAGGTTTTTGTTCTGCTAGGCAAGAACCCTTGTTTCCCAAACCTAACTTCCAACATGTTCAGAAGCCACAAAACTCAGCTACCACTTTCTAAGGCTTACAGGATCTTCAGGGAGGAGTTCCACTACCTTTGACGCAGAACGCACTACAGAACTACTTGTAGAAATCCCTGTTTAGATGTCAGTTTGTACATAGCTTTCTGGACAGACTCGAAGAATAGGTTGAGTGTGAATTTTCCCTGTTGGACGGACGTTGTGCAGCCGAGATCTGTCCACGGTACATTCTGCTGCCATGTGGGTTCGCAGGGCCCTCGAGCTGACCGCGCTGGCGCGCGCGTAGATAAGCGCGTCGGACCGCGAAAACGGAGGAAAAACGGACGTGGCAAAAAAAAAAAGATTTTAGAGGAAAACTTTTCTTCCAGAGAAAATCTCCCATTTTTTGCGTATTCAACATGTTAAGGTCTAAAAGACTTGCGCTTGCACCTGGAAGTGGAGGCGGGGAACTCACACAAACTTGGGACGTTTTCAGCAAGTGATGGCACTGCCATGTGATAGAATGTTTTTGCTCATCAGTTTCAGTTTTTTGACAGAAACAAGGGCGACACAATGAAGATGAAATGGCTGCTGTGAAGAGCAAGCAGCTTCCCCGACATCGGCGTTGCTCTCGACAAGGTTTTTTTGGAAAGAGACATGCAGTGGCCTCCAGCCTGCTAGTGATGGCCTCCAACCTACTAGCGTTGCCTGGTTGCCTGCAGCCTGCAACCTGATCCAAATAGCGCTGATATGTGTGGGCAGATGGTTGCGTGCGCGGTTCCAAATGCTAGCCCTCCACGTAGCTTTGCAACGGGTGTATAAAGCCATGTGCGTTCAGGCAGAGGAAAGGAAAGACACACAGTCTGATCACAGGAATTCAGAAGGGGTTTCTGTGTGCCACAGCCTCAAGCTCAGTCTGGACTTCGGTCTTTGCATGGACGTGCGACATTTCTTACAGTGAACACTGTGTTTTCGCTTTATTTCAAGACCGTTTTTCAACTTCGATGTTTTAAGACCTTTCGAGGTTTAGATGTTGAACTTGCAGAATTACACAGCCAGAGGTGTGGGGCACAGTATGTCCTGTTCGTAAGGGAGGAGTGCCAAAAACCATCAGCGTCGTGGTGCTGACATGCATCCTGTGAGGCTGTTAGACATTCTACTGCGTGTTGTTGAATGTGAATGTTTCATGAGTTTGTTTATTTGTTTTTTCTTTTCTGGGTGTGTTTGTTCATTGCGCTTCGCGATTGACAAGGCGGTTTCTGACGGTGGGCATGGTGTGTAAACAGGAGCGAGCCGGCGATACCGATTTTGGACGCTGTTTGCGCGAAACAAATAACTTTGTTGCCGACAATGCGAAGTCACAATTTCGGATAGTTGGCTCGTCTTTATACCTGCCTTTGTCTTTGTTGTGTTTAAAGGTCGGAAGCCGCTTGCTTGCCGGCTTCGGAGATCTTTAAAGGTCCGAGAGTGGTTTGAGTGGACAGTTCATTTTGTTGAAACAGGTGGCTTTCCTAAGGGCGCAACATGTTGACGACATTCCATCAAGGCTCAGCCGAGAAATGAGAGCGAGAAACGGGGCCTGAGTTCGACCAAGAGTTTCCAGAATAAGGGCAAACTCGTGCCACCGCACCAGTTTGTCCAAACTCTGAGCAATTTGTCCGGTTGTTATTTTTTTTTGCGGGGAGGGTAGGCCGCTACTAGAGGTAGCTAGGTCGGTAGTAGCTGCATGGTGGCGGAGCTGGGCCGCTTGAACAACCAGGGGCGCGGAGAGTACCTAGTCCGCGATCCTTGGAGCGTGAGCGGTCAGCATGGAGTGGTTGTGTTGGCTGAGACACGTTGGTTGCATTGGCGGTGGGTTGGGCTTCAGACATTGGTTGCATTGACATTGTTCGTTGCAATCATTGTTGGCTTTGATCATTCGGTCATGGCGACTGATGGAGCGCGGGCAGCACCTCCGAGGAGGGTGAGGCGGCGGCATCCTGCAAAGGCCTGCGCGGCAGATATATAGTGTCTGCAGAGCATGGCAGTGCTGAAAGGCCCTCGCTTCTATAGTGCAAAGGGCCTGCGGTAAGTAGACTTGGACCAGACTGTGACAGGCTGGTCTGGCAGGCGTCAGATGACAGTGTCTTCCATATTGACACTGGTGAGCCTATCGCAATGAGCAAAGGCTGCCACCTCCTCTTGCGCCAGTGATGATGGCAATCGGACTCTTTCTAGGCCAGCTGCAAAGAAACACCCGGAGGGGATCGCCTGCCACTGTGGCCGCCAGCGTAGCTCTAGGAGACTGTAGCAGCCTTCAAATAACGAGGGCGGGATGTTGTTCAAATTGGGCGGACGACTGTTGCTATCTACGTGTTGTTTGTCTAAAGATGTTTTATTTGAAACGAGTCGCCTGAGGTTCCCACGGCCCTGAAAAGCTCCTTCTTGCAGGTAAGCAAGCTGCTGTGGCAAGACTATTTGCTTCAAGCAAAAACAGTGTCGAAAGGCGTGGGCCTGGATGCTTTTTAACACTCTCTGGGGGGGTAACTTGCACCCAATTTCGACATGTCTCATGAAGCTTGATTTGAGAACACGCCCTGCGAATCTGGCAGGTGGGATTTCTCCCTGGCACGCTGCTGTGCACACCTGTGCCCCGATATAGGGATTGTTGGGGTAACGGTCCTGGTCTGCTTTCCGGACGGTGTTTGAACCTGCAGTGGCTCACATTCACCCAGTCTGTCCCAATTTTCATGCCTCGATATAGAGTCCATCCTGTGCACGAATGCCCACCTTCACTTCCCCGGCTTGTAGGGCCATTGTAAAGAGGGCGGGGGCTTCGTCGTTGGTCGTGGAATGCCCAGTTGATGATACAAAAAATGGCGTCGTGCCTAGTTGACGATACAAAAATGCTAGTATCAACTGTTGTGGCGTCGCCCCCAGAAGTCTTTTTGGCCTACACCCCCCTCCACACTTAGGTATAGAGCTCAACGGATTGAGCGTTCGATCAGTTAATGACTGACCGGTGCATTAGCTCTTAAGCTACTGCAGTAGACCTTGACTTGCGCAACAAAGCGCGCGAGTTGCTTCCCGGCAGACCGCCTTCACTTCACTTTCCTGCATGGTCCATCAGTTGTGCCAGTCGTTGAGGTGGGTGAAGGACCTGTCGTGATAGAGGAGGACGATCTTGATGATTCGACTGTCATGGATGTTGGATCACTCGATCGAAACAAGGATTTTGAGCTTGTGAGAAGAGAGGTCAGTCTTGATGAGACAGCAGAGCTCATGCTTGACGAAGACGTAGAGGCTCGAAGGATCCTCCTGCAGATAGGGGCGTTGGCAGTGAAGGCAGCCTACAGTCTGGATAGTCCAGTTGGTTGAGCTTTCCTCTCTGCCACGGTTGATGGACTATGCGCAGACGAGGGCGCTCATGGTCCCTCATTGGACTTGACACCCTGTGATGACCAAGACCAAGCGTGGGATGTTAACATTCAGGAGCGGAAGGACAGCGCGTCAGATTTAATTCAGGACCTGAGCCCAGATTTGTTGTTGGGATGTCCCTCATGTCGCGCGTACAGTTTGCTTCAGTATCTCCACCAACACAAGGTTGACCCAGAAGAGTGGGACAGAGCAATGGCAGAAGCAGAGAACCGTCTTGAATTTTGTGTTGAGCCATATGAAGCCCAGATGCAGAGTGGTTCCTTCCGAGCTGGCTGATCAGGCTGTGATGGAGCTTCAGGCGGTGGATAAAGTTCCTCACCGTCTTCATGGCGAACAGCCTGTTGAACCACATCCCTTGGCTGGGGCCTTTGGACCTGATGCTCGGAAATCTGGGCCAGCGTTGGCTCGTTGCCACGCTGGGGGAGGATTTCTTGGTTTTTGCGCTTATTTGATTGCTGATGCCACCAATCATGGGCAGCAGAACGGGGGCCAGGAGGTGGTGAACTTCCAGGCTATAGGAGTTGGTTCAATGATCCAATCTCATGCTCTTGGGATCAAGTTGCAGCATGGCATCAAAGTGAAGTGGATCAACGCTGGGCACTGAAACAGCTCTGGGCTCATGGACTTCTGGAGTCGATTGCAACTTGCCTGCCGCAGTTCTTCAAACCTACACGGTTTTCTCTCCAGCAGGTCAAACGTGATTTGGCGCTGTGGAATGAATACACTTCAATGCATGAGTCCACAAGAGCCATCAAGCCCACTACTGAAAAATCTTCAATGAGGCTGATCCACCCTATCCTTCAATGGAATTGGCGCCTGCTTTGCTAGTTCCTACAGTGAAAAGTCCTCGCGGCAAACTAAGGGCAAGGGCAAGAGTGGTCATTTGCAGCAACCGCCTCGCCGAGGTCAATGATGATGAAGGTGATTCCAAGAAGTCGCCATCCAAAGAGGAAGACTCAATCTATTCCTTGTATGCTGGCGTGGCCGATGCAACTTCATTGAGACGCATGCTTCTGTTGGCAGCTCTCTACAACAGTGGAGTGTGGGGACTGGTGATGTAAAAACAGCGGTCTTGCTTGCTCCGCGGCCAGATGAACAAGAACGTCTTTTGGTGGCTCGTCCGCCGAGAATCCTCGTTGACGCAGGGATTTGCAAAGAGTCAGAGCTCTGGGAAATTTCTCACGCGGTCTACGGCTTGAATGATGCCCCAGCCAACTGGTCCGCCGTTCGAGATAGTGAGCTTCCCAAGCTGCGCTTCCATGAAAATGAAATGGAATAGAGAGTGCTTCGCACAGCTGTACCCATCTTGTGGAAGGTGATGCACTCTGACTGCGCCTGTCCATGACTCAAGAGACAGCTGCCTGCGGGTTTTTGGCCGTCTACGTCGACGCCGTGCTCATTGCTCCTGACAACTTGGCAAAGGCAGTGGTTCCGCAGGGGATTCGTTCACACTGGCGATGCTCTGAGGCAGAGTGGGCTTCAAGCGGTGACTTGGTGAGCAGGTATGAAGACTTGAAGGAGAGATCAACTCCTATGCTTGCGACTTCATCTGATGATCCAGCACCTCAGGTGAAGATTCAAGATGTTCGACGTGCTCAAAGCCTGGTCGGTGAGCCTGTATGGCTCTCGTCGAGAACGAGGCCAGATCTTTCTTTCGGTGTGTCCATCATGGGCTGCTTGCTGACCAAATGTCCGTGGAAAGCACTGGAGTGGGGTTGGCGTATGCTGGGCTATGCGCCAGCGACTTCGGGCTATGAGCTCCTGTACCACACCAGCTGCAGGAAGACCTGAAGAGTGGGAAACCAGACTCCATGTTCTGTCAGACGCTTCTCATGCCCCTATAGAATGGTGATTGAGGACATCAGGGTCTGATTATCCTGTACAACGATGCACCCGTGCAGTGGGAAAGCAAGCAGCAGGCTTTTGCCACGCTGTCGATTTCATATGTTGATGGGGTGGTGATGGGTGAATCGGTGGCCGTCGCCACGTCTTGGAGGATGGAGGTCTTCATGACTGTGGGGAACAGGTCTTATGACTGGCCTTAGAATTCTTCAAGCTCCAGATGGCCCATGGAGAACCAGGCGTCTTCGCCTCAGATCCTTTGTCACCAGGGAGAGGATCCAGCTGAGGTGTTGGACAACTCGTCATACTCCTGGTGCTGGACTCGTGGCTGATCTTTTGACGACGTCGATTAGCAGCTTGAATCCATGGGACGCATTCTTCAAGCTCTTCGGCGTCACCGTGAATCAAGAGCGCCTTGCGTTGAGCTCGCAATCAGTCCCTGCAGCAGAGAGCTCGCAATCAGTGCATGTGGCGAATTGAGCTAGCAGCGGCTTTGGGTTGTGTCAGTATGGCTGGTTGTTCACCTGCTGGGGCGACCCTGAGGCCTGCTGTAGTGAAGTGCTTGGGGCTCATTGCGTCCGTGGTGAGCTTTGTTATAGGGAGTTTCGGAACATCAAGAAAACAAAAGGAAGATCAAATTTTCGGAAGGGTGTGTGCACCTCCGAGCCATCGCATCTCATCCAAAAGAAGGGGACTTCAAGATCTCGGAAGGGAACATGAACCTCCTTGCAATCAGAGATCATTTTCATGTCATTTACCTATCGCCTAAATGGCTATAGTTTTCCGGACGCGGGGAGCGCGTGCATGGCCAATGGCGGGGCGTTCTGTGTGGTGGCGCTTCGCTTTCCATCCGGAGAGGAGCCTTGGGAACTGGAGCGCAGCCATCTACCTCCACGGGGAGCTGATCGATGCAGGAACGAAAGCGACCATTTCGTCCAGTTCATCGGTGCATGTGGGAGCAGCGTCGGCGCAGCGAGGTTGATGACTGGCGCAGTGGAACCCAGCCGTTCTTGGCAAGCAACCAGCCGGCGTTGGCTCAAGGAAAAGCGCCGCACTCCTGGTTTTCGCTGTCTCGGCTCATCCATTGCTCAGTATCAAAGGGAACCTTCGATGTTGCTTGAGCTCTTATATTTGCTGATGAGCTCGAAGTGTCCACATGATGGACACGAAAACACAGCATGTTTTTCTATCACGTCTAAGGATAGTATGCGTCATGTTGCTGTCGCGTTTGCAGTTGTCGACATTTTTGAATGCGTCAAACCATGTCAAGCTCTTCCCTCGACAGGTTGTTGTCTCGATTCCTGGTGCCTGGCCGCGACAGATTTGTATCCCGCTTTGCAGATCGCGCCAGAGACTCTGGTGGTGAGGAGCGAACATCGACAACTACAAGATAAAGTAATGTTGGATCCTGATTAGTAAAGGGGGGCCCCTCCCCCCGTCCCTCTAACAAAACCTCTAACAAAATGGGAGGGCTTCTATAAAAAACTACAACCAAAAGAAATCTTGGTTCCTGGGGGGATTCCTTTTGTAAGCCTTTGTGGTATTCATTTTCCTTTCTCAGGCTAGCTACACATAAAGGATTGATAAAGGAATTGGTGGCTTTGGGAAACTGTGAGTTTGGAAGAACTTGAGAACCTATACTTATCAATACTCTTGGCAAGCCAGCCAATGGCTTCGTAGTTTTAAGAATTTCTAAGAATTCCTTTGTTTTTGTGAATGGAAAAACGCACGACCCAAAGCATACCTTTTCATGAAGGTCATGAACACCTGAGAAAGGTGAACCGGTCAATACGACCTGCGTTTGGCTCAAGGAACAACGTGAGCGGCTGTTTTTTCGGTCGGTCGCTCTTGAGGCTTTTTCCATAACCACAGGTTATGAGCCCAAGGAGCTTTTGAAGTCCACCCTCATTTGAGGTCGCTGGTCCCCATGAGCGGCTTGATGGCGCGGCGGCGGCGCTCCTCCCGCGAAGGAGGCAGGCTGAGGGATCCAGGAGATCAAGGAGGGCAACTACGTGTGGGAGCAGCTGACGAGAGGCTAGACACCCTCCTCGAGGAGGCAAGGGCAACCTCAATGCCACCTGCTATGAAGAGAGTTGGAGGGGCTCCAGCGGCTGTCGAGGCGAGAAGATCTTCGACGGCGGCAAGCGGAGCTGATGGAAGACAACAAGCTCCAGCGTCTGAGCGGCATGACCGAGGAGCTGGCTGGCAGGAGACGGTGAGGCAATCCCTTGAGGTGTTGCAAAGGGCCTTTGGACCAACTTCCCAAGGACCGATGCCGGTGGGACCTCCGCCTCCTGACAGACTTCTTGGACCTCTTTTTCATGGCCGCGATCCAGGACACCCTCGCGCAGATGATCCGGGACAACCTGGAGGGCAAGGGGCTTGGCAGCGGGAGGCAGCGTCATCGCCTCAGTTTCCAATTCCACCGAGAGCGGACAGGAGCAGCATGACTGGTGAAGGTGGTCCACAACCTAGAGTACTTGAGCCCTACGACATGTCCACACCCCATCAACATGGGCGGCAGCAGACCAATCCCTTTTGGAGTGACCGTGGACGTGCGCCTGATGTGGCATCCCGTTCTGAACGTCCTCGACCCCCTAGTGAAGAGGTGAAGAGAAGTCCGACGTCTCAGGAGCTGGAAGCCATCCGGGAGCGCATCCTTCGTGAAGCCCACTTGAACTTTGAGAAGGAGGTCAAGAAGCTGACAGGTGGTGGAGGTTCGTCGACGTTTGAATCGGCGAATAGTGTGGGCGAGCGGGCGAAACTTCGTGGTTCCACTGACGCTCTGATCGCAGACCAGCACATCAGCGCTACGAGGACACGATCAAGGGCCTCGCGGAGATCCGCCACAAGCGCGCAGTGGCAATTGCGGAGTTGGTCGCAAGGCCGCTGAAGCGGAAAGAAGTGATTGCAGAACAGCCCGCGCTGCACCGATCACTGAAGCGGATCTGGCCGTCATCGACGACGAGCCCACTGATGAACCTGACCTGTCGGATATCTTCGTGGCAAACGATGCAACCGCAGAGAAGATCTTTGAGCGGCGGAAACAAATCATCGAAGAAGAGCAGGAGCGCATTGCAGAGGAGCTCAACATCAGTCGAGACACCTATGAGGGAAGATTGGAAGTTCTCGAAGAGCTCACTCATCGTGTCAGCAGCGGCCAAACTCCTGCAACTTGGCTTGACATTGAGGAAGAGGAGCAGGATGTGCAATCAGCTGAAGAGCAGCCCGATGAGATCGACGAAGACGAGATCGAAGATGATGATGCGGCTGAAGCTGATGAGGGGGAGACGGCCACCGTCACTGGTGAGCCCGAGCCTGAAGCACCATCCTCAGCTCCAGTGCCATCACGATCAAACATGGTGGACGTGATGGACAGCTTCCCTGTCTCCGCGCAGTACCTGGAAGACCAGTACAGGGAGTATGAGTACTGCACCGTTGAGGTCAACGGCTCACTCCAGCAGGCTGTGAGAATCGGAGAACAGGAGATCCCTCTCGAATTTTCAAGCGGTTGGGATTTGAATGGCTACCACTTGTTCTTCTCAAAGCAGATGAAGGACCACTTGACCCAGTTGTCCAAAGTGGTACGCCAGCACGCGCGACCTGTACCTTGGCTTGAAGGTAGATGAGGAGGGCTTCGCCGGCATTGACGAAGCCGCTCGCTGTTGAACAGCAAGTGGGCTCCAGACTTCACCGTAAAGGACATCATTGCTATCGCCTCCAAAGACAACAAAAACAGGATTGAATTCCTGGGGATCAGGGAGGGAAGCAAGAAGGATGCCAAAGGAGTGAAGCTATGGCC
The DNA here is from genome assembly GCA_963970005.1 of Durusdinium trenchii. Taxonomy (NCBI): domain Eukaryota; class Dinophyceae; order Suessiales; family Symbiodiniaceae; genus Durusdinium; species Durusdinium trenchii. The sequence goes on from CAXAMN010022002.1 coordinate 22,423, forward strand.
CTTCAAGATGAGAGCGGCAGCAGGCGAGAGCAAGCGCGCCATTAGCAAAGCTGAAGATGCATATCGCGCCGCAGAGACCATCTATTGCAGCTCATCTCTAAAGCCTGAAGCCAAGGCTCCCTTCGCCAGGAAGCCCCATTCCTGGCGGTGGAAACTTTGTCGGATCCGACCGCGCCCACATCTACATGTCGGCCAATCGCATCTCAGATGTTGGCTATCAAAGTGGGCTATACGGGGCAAATATCCAGCGCAGATCACTGTGGCCACCAAAGAGGCAGTGGAGGACGGCTTGATCTTTTTCAAGAAGCGGGCGCGGAAACTCCAGCCCGGAGTCAGCTTTCAGGCCAGGAATCGCCGCCGGCGCGCTGAGAAATGCGGCTTCCACAGCATTGAGCTCCAGATGGGCCACGACTTCCGTGGTGCTCAGCGGCAAGACTTTCTATGCCATTACCACTTGGCGACCCCTCCTCGCAGCAGGGCCCAACTCAACCTCCATCTTGACTACGACGATGACCATACCTTGGCGCGACTGGCCTGCGTCGATGTAGTGCCCGAGCAGTTCCCGGAAGCCATGGACTACATCGTGGAGCAGTGGTGCGTCTTCTATCGTGCCAATGTTCTTTCTTTGCGGGAGTACGCTGAGTATGTGAAGACTCCCATGGCCCAAGGCCCATCGCAACTTGCTGGCGTGGGATGGCGTTCACGCCATCAACGTGGACCAGCCACCGCATCTGCCAAGCCAGTCATCAAGCTGCCCGCAACGATGGGATTAGCAAGCTTGGACAAGGGCAACGGCAGCAACAGGCGAAAGGCAAGCGCAAGTCCGCGACCGATGAAGGTGCTCCAGCTTCGAAAGCAAAGCGAGCTCAGCCACCGTCATCGGTGAGCCAAACGGCATCAGCCTCATCTTCTGCTTGGGGATGGCGCTCTCGTGATTGGAGCGAAGGGTGGAGCCAATGGGGCGAGCAGCGGCAGTGGAGCCGCAGCGCTTGGGACTGGAGCTCGAGTCAGAGCTGGGGGCGATGGAGCTAGTTGAGCCAAGTTTTAACGTCTTTAGCGAGCATAAGTCAATAGCTTTTGCATGATATCCTGTGTAAATATGTATTGCGGTTTTCCTCCCAAGTCCAAACTTTCAAGCTGTCTTTTGGCGGCGGGGAGTGAATAACTAAAAATCACTTCGAGGGCCACGAAAGGCATAGGGTTGCTAGCGCCCGACTATGCCACTGCACAGCCTGCTTCATCGCAGTGCCCTGCACCAGCCCTAGTGCACTTTCCGCGTCCAGCTTCGGTATCAATGATACCTCAGCTGAAGGGGGTGTATTTTCACCCCAGGTAATATGTACACTTTGCCATGCACTGTATATAGGATATCATGTACGCTTACCTTGTAGCTCGCGGCCCAAAACAGGAGCGGTAGCTTAACGGCTGTTTTTATTATGTCACACTGTGGGTCGGCTTCGGAACATTGGCGCCGCAAGCTCCGTTGCACATGCCGCCGCAAGACCGCAATTCAATTGCAGTTTGCCCTCGCAGCAGCTGCTATGAAATCATGATGCGCGTTTACTTTCCAAAGCTCAGGACTGCCTCCAGCAACCACGGACACCAACAGGAAGCGAGACACCAGACGCAAGAACTGTCGCAACTCACGGCAAGTTAGGACGGCGAAATCACGTTGGTGCGTGAACTGCCTCGCTGGGGCAGATGTCATGAATGGACTCCTACTGCATTACCACTTCCGGATGGCAAGGCCTTCTCGTTTGACCTCCAAAAGTTGACAGTGCAACAGGTGTTTGATTGAAGAACAGTTGCAGCTAGTTTGAGGCAGGTCATGCTTTTGGGTGCTGAGCTGCCAGTAAAATGTAGTAAGAGGCTGATGCCTGGCAAAGTCATTTTCCCGTCTCCCTTCCTGTAGCGTCGCGCCATGTCTTATCAGGCTATTCATTTCAACCTACTCTAGTGGTAGGTTTTCCAGTAAAATGTGCATATAATAAGGAAAAACTTTAAATCGGCCCTTCCTGTCTTGAATAAATAGTTGAAACGCGTGTGTCGCTTTAACTGCATGTAAAACTTCAGGAGGCGGCCACAGATTGGATGATTGCAAAGCCGTTAAAGCAGGCAAAACGCCGGAGACAAACTAAAGTCAGTTTTCAGCGGAAACAGTCGGGGATTGAAATGTAAGTTGCCCAGGAGGTTGCAAATAAGACTGAAAGGCTACAAAATTCAATAAGCTGTGCGCGCAATCCCAGATTTCTAAAACAAGTCGAAAGCAAGTGACGATGCATGGTTCATCGCCAAAATTCGTGGGTGAACGTCGTAAGCACCCAACATTGGATTGAATCAAGTGAAGTTGAAACTGTGACCCAACAAGTCGGTGCAACACACATGCGGTTTGACATCCGTACCTGCTTGTATTTCACGATTCGTTTGCAAAACCGACGCAACTCTCAGTAGGTTTGTGGGTTCAAAAGAACCAAGCAGTTCAAACAAACCTACAAAGGCAAACGTTTTATTTGTGGGTAAATGTGGATGGCCAAACCCAAACACAAAAGGATGCAAATCCCACCGCAAAAAGGGAAACCAACCAAGGCTGCCATGGCTCTTGCCACCGCTTCTGGTCCGTCCATTTGCCTCCAAACGCTGCTTCACCACAGCTCATCAGGATGCAGCATGCGTTGTGAAGGCTCATAGACGCCCATGCCAGCCAAGCCATAGTCATACTCTTCCACAGTGCTTTTCCATAGTTCTCTTCTTCTTTCTGCCACTCGGTTTGCTTCCTCATCTACCTCCTTCCTCAATGCCTGATGGAGAGCCCGCTTCTCTTCCTTTGTCATATTCGGGAGTGCTGCCATGACCTCTCGTCCTCGTAGTTGGACATGACCTGGTGGGGCATGAGCTTTTGCCTTGGCTTTTGCTTTGGATGCTGCTCCCATCTCGGTCACGCGATGCTTCGGAAGTGTGAACTGGACTTCATGGTTACCATCTACCACATCCCATTCATCTTCTCTCTTCTTCGTCTCCGCATCTGTCATCCGAGCATCAAATGGGAGTGAACAGCCCATTGTCTCTCAGTGCCGCCAACCATGAAGGTAAAATGCACATTGGACGCCTTCTTGTGGGGAGTGTCTCGTCCATTGATGACATTGATGCATTCCAGATCTCCCTTCCAGTGCCCTTGCTCTTGCTTGCCACATGAAGAGCATGTGGTAGCCTTCTTTCTTGCACAGAGCATGTGGTGGTCTTTCTCCCTTCTTGTCCTTCTTTGTGGGCTTCCACCCTCGGTTCTTATGCTCTGCCACCCTTTTTCTTGGCCTTCCAGCCTGCAGCGAATGCCTCCTTCAGCTCGCCTTCTTCCAGTTCCCCCTCACTGGTCTCATTGTCTTCTTCATCTCCATCTTCTTCGCCTCCTAGCTCATCTCCTGGCTGTTCTTCCATCTCCTGATCTTCAAGATCTTCTTCTTCTTCCGGCTCATCTTGCTCGGCAATGTGAGTGCCGTGGATGCACTTCTTGATGAAGATCTTTTTCTTGAACGCGGTGCTCCGGTGCTGATCTTCGTCCTTCTCACGATCTCGTGTTGTCCTTGTTGACCTCCTCTCATCTTCGTGGACTTTGCACCGAATCCTCAAAATGGTGGGGTCATAGCAAGCACAGACGATCATGCTTTGTGCAACAGCTTCTGGCCCCATGCTGTCACAACTTCGTGTCGGGGCCCACCCTGCTGTACTGACCTGGTGCCCTTCGATATCTCTCCATCTCCTTGCCCACTCTCTCGAAGAGCTCGGCTTCCGTCTCGCCAAAGGCCTCGTCAAGCACCTTCCAGAGTAGGTGGAGCCCGCCATGTCCAGTGTAGGATGTCACTGGATTCTGCTCAACCACATCCCGGGCTTCCTTCCTTGTGCTGAGGTAGATGAGCATGGCCAATTCCTGAGATTCCAAGCCATAAAGGCATTGCTGGGCCTGGATTGCCTTCTTCCACTTCAGGTATATTGCCCTGTCTCCACAAATTTTTTTTCACTTTCACTGAACCCAGTGCAGGGAGCTCTTGTGTCTAAAGCCATCCCCATCTCTCTTCAAACGTTGCCCTCAACGAACGGATCTCGGACGTGGAGGCTGAAGAACTGGCACCATCTTCATCTGGGGGAGGTCGTTCCCCACCTGGTGCTGCTGTTTTTTCTTTCTTTTCTTTACCAACTGCCGGCTCCAGAAGTTGGGGTGGTGCATGGCGGTTTCACAGTATAGGGTGGCACCTGGGTGGCCACGGCGGCATTGGTGCCCATTGAGTCGGTCCTCCCATGGATCCACATGCAACATGTCCGCTGTGGCTGAGACGGTGTCGTTTGTTCACGGAAGCGGCATGATCGATGTCGGTGCCATGGTTGACTGGTTGAGGGAAGGTCTTCAGTCACTTGTCCCTGTCAACAGCCCTCCGCCATGGATCTCTGCGGTGCCAAGGATCAGCCTGCCCATCCGCAGGCAACTGTGTTGCCGCTTGGGCTGCCGCCATGGAATGCTGCTCTTCGCTAGCAGCCATGGATGCAAAGCAGTGCAGTGAGGCAGCCTAGTGAATTTTGGGGACCGCTAGACTGCCCTCAAAGCTACCAATGTGAGTAAATGTGGGTGGCCAAACCCAAACACAAAAGGATGCGAATCCCACTGCAAAAAGGGAAACCAACCAAGGCCAAAAGCAAAGCAAAGCAATGGCTGCTGCAGATGCTGTTTCTGCGCTGGCGATCATTCGAATGTTTGCGGGAAAATGCCACAAACTGCACAAGTGAAAAGTGCAAGGAACACACAGCAAGCAAGTCTATGCATTCACATTGTTCACTTGCGTCATTTGCACAGGTGAGCACTTGCGTTGGGAAAATCAACCTCCTGTTCAATTCATTTGGCGTCAACCGCCTCAATGTCGACTGTGACGCGCGAAGATCCACAATACTCAGTTGTCAACAACTGGGCATGGGACCATAGGACATCCTCTCACATACCGACGGTTAACAAGTAGGTTCCGACATGCAGAGCTATACGTATTCAAAAGTTAGATTTCTGTGACGCGCAGATGGCGCAGTAGATGCGGCGTGTAGAGTAGACGGACTTGACTTGATTACTTCCTGGGAACATACTAGTAGTAACAAGAAGCTATTAGGAACAAGTGCATCGCTTCTAGGAACAAGTGCCTTACTAGTAGTAACAAGAAGCTAT
>CAXAMN010022003.1:0-30627 GCA_963970005.1 Durusdinium trenchii
CTCCCTGGCGCCTTGGCGTACGAAGGGTCGAATTTACAGAGGCCCTGCGCCTCTCGGAGGTCCAAGTGGGTAGGTCGAGGTAGGCGCTGACTGGCGCCTTGGCGTGCGAAGGGTCGAATGTACAGAGGCCCTGCGCTTCTCGGAAGTCCAAGTTGGTAGGTCTATTTGGACGCTCCCTTTTGCCTTGGCCCTTAAGGAGCGAAGTTGCAGTTGAGAAGTCTGCACTTGCTTTGTCAACACTGCCTTTGCCGCAGCTCAGGGCGAAAGGTTTCAGATGTCTGGATCCCCTGTGGCAGGCGTCAGATTCATTCCCAATAAAACAAAAGCGAAAGCTCTTAGTTTGATGGAACGGCAAAACTGCGCTTCTGGATGGCTGGTGAAAGTACGTTTCCACGGCCGAATGGGGACCCTTCATCTCCAATTATTCAAAAACGAAAGCGTCAAGATTAATAGAACGGCAGATCAGTGCTTCTGGATCATGCTCTGCAACAGTCTGCCTTAGGCTCACTGAGACTCTAGGCCTCTAAAGGAAAGGCCTTTGCAAGACAAAACTTAAATGTCACGGCATGGGTTGTCCTGTTTTCCTGCAGCCCCCCCACCAGCAAACAGGAATAGCTTAGGTACAGCACGCTCAAAAGATAGAGTCTTGCGAGTCCTCTGCGGCAGTCTGCTTTGGGCAGGCCAGGCGTTTCAATGAGACCTTTCATCGCCAAATGAACCAAAAAGAATAGAGATTGATGGAACGAGAAATCATTTGCACGGCCGAATTTCGTGGCTGCATGTGACCAGCAGGAGACGACATATTGCGCCTGTAGCTTGCAAGATAAAAAGTTTTGAGTCACAGTATTGGTGGTTTAGTTTTCCTGCAGCCTCCCCACCAGCAAACAGGAAAACCTTGAGTACTGCATGCACTAAGAAGGAAATCTTGCAAATCATGCCCTGCAACTGTCTGCCTTGGGCTCGTTGGGACGCTAGATCTCTAAAGGGAAGGCCTCGGCCTTGGCAAGACAAAACTTAAAATGTCTTAAGTGTCACGGCATGGGTTGTCCAGCTTATAAACAGATTGCAAAAGAGCGCAGACGGTTTCTTTCATTGACATGCCGCTCAGGCAGGACAAGACGAGGCTAAGCTGACACGAAATGCTTGGACTATATCTGGGTAGGTCGGCAAGAGACAAATGCAGTAAGAGGGTCTTTGGTCCTGAGGCAGTGGCTAAGGACACTGCAAGAGGAAAACCCAGCTTGGACAAAAATTTCCGAAAGCGTATTCTGACAATCAGATACCAATCGTAAAACAAGAGAGACAGGGACGAAAACAAAATAGAAATGTCGAACGGGTGCTTGCCAGAGACAGCGACATAGATGTTCTGAAACTCATCTTCTCCAACTACAAAAAGGTTGCGGCTGAGTCTTTCCGTATTGACCATGCTAGGAAAACGACACAGAAACAAAATTCGTGGTGAAACAGCCAGAGAAGGTCCATGGAGCTGCGCAAAAATTCCCTTAGTCTCAAAGGATTCCAGAATATCGTTATAGATAAACTGCGAAATCGTGCAAGAGACTTCCTTGAAAGACATGACGAAAACCAGCCAAGACAAAGAAGGGAATCAAGAGCGCAACTGAAGGTAATGTCCAAGGACACCCCCTTCGAAAGGTAGTACTTACTACGAAGCTCGAAGCAGTGTCTAAGGACACCACTTGAGTATGCGTAACTGGTCGAAGTCTCAAAGGATGTCAAAGGACATCCCTTGAGAAGCTAAGCTCACGGTAATGGGCAGGCGAAAAACACAAATGGTGTCTAAGGACACCACTTGAGATCTGCAGAAAGAGAAGAGCCTAGCTAAACAAAAACATCCTAGCTACGCAGTCCGGCGCGGAGACAACTTCTTCTCTTTAAGAAGCAGTCTTGAACCTCCTAGCTCAACGGCTTTTTGCCGTGAGTTTGGGCCGAGACGCCTTGAGCCAAAGGCTACGGAAGCGCCAAAAACGCAGTGGATTCCAGGGTCGCCAAAGTGGGCCTAGATCCTCAAAGCGGTCAAACTTTGCAACACTGAGAGAGACCTGAAAAGTCTCTCCCGAAAGCGTGGTCAGCACCAGGGAGCATTCCATGACCGGCTCCATTTCAGGCAAAGTGCTAATCATGGATGAATCGTCGAGCTCCATGTGTGGCAGACCATTTGCAATTATTGTTTGAGCCAAAAGTGTCTGAGTCTGCTCATGGCTGTTCCTAAGGCCGGGATGTTTCCTGAAGACAGATGCTAAGGCACCCACCTTGAGCCTCTCATGGACTGGCATGATATTAGAAGTACTCGTGGCACAGCTTCTCGTCAAAAGCGTCCGAATCGGGTCCTTCCGCGGGGAGCTCCACCCACTGGGGTTTTTCAAATTTGTCACACATAAAGAAGGCATTGTGCTCTGCCTGCACCCAATGTCACTCCAATCCAGGGGAGCAATCGTTGCTTGCTCACACCCGCAGAATGCACGGTTACCTGTGTCACTGAGCTCCGTCGGGATGACAACTTCTTGCACTGCCACACAATTCAGGAAAACTTCTTTGCCAATTTGCGTGAGTCGTAGCGGAAGCCACACACAATTCAAGGCCACACAGTGGGCAAATGTGGCAGAGAGTAGGACTGTGATTTCTGTGCCCATGAGGTTGACCTACAAGTCTTTTGCAATTTTCACAGGCCCGCGGCCCGATATTGTGGAAGTCACTTGGCAAACAGAGCTGTTCAATGCCTGCGCCACAAAAATGCACCTTCAGGCAGCGGGTCCATGTCAAAGGTGATGCTTGTAAGCGTGAGGCAACTCTCGAATGCATATTTGCCTGGCTGTGCCCTGGTGCCAGGACGTTGCTGTCCTCTGTTTCGTGACTGACCCCAACTCGACCTAGGGAGCAGCACTCCCCGGGGCGGCCACCTCTCGCAGCACACAGCACCCCTGGAAAGCCCCTTCCGCCAGACTTATGACCGAGGGTGGAAGCTTGACAATTTGCAGTTGCTGACAACTCTGCCAGGCCGCGAATCCCACATGTTGAATGCCCATTGCCACTTCCACGTGCCGGAGCGAGGGTGCAGCATGAAAGGCTCTGTCAGCAATTTCCCCACGCGGGTTGGCCCGGACACGTACAGCTTTGGGGTAGCTTTCCTTTCCGTCTTCCTGGAACTGCCAGATAGAATGTCCGTCTATGCAGGGACGAACCACAATTTATAGTTGCGGTCGTTGCAGGAGCACCGTGTGGAATCCTCTGGCAGGGATTACTGCGTGTGAAGGTCGAGCAAATCCAATTCACAGCCGAAGACATTTAAATCAGAGACGAAAGAGCATAGACAAGATAGTAGTTGTACCTTTCAGGTTCTGCAGTGGCTACGAGTGCTGCTAAGACACTCTTCGGCGTCGCAATGGCGCCCAGGCGCGCTGTGATCCACTCCTAAGATGGCAGATCGCCCATACAACCAATATGGCCCACATCTCTGCTCCGAAGATCGATGGGATCAGCTCTGTACATGGCTCACTGGGAACTCCAACTTTAGACTTCAACTCGCGGGCCACAAGCAGGCGCTTAGGGACCACATGGGCTACAGTCAAGAAGCCTCCGACCCAAGTAATAAAGCTCGCCGAACTGTTTCCCCTCAGGAGCGGGAAGCTCCTCGTCTGCAGCAGCATCGCCTTCGCCCTATGGGTGGTCCTGTGGGTGGTAGCAGCAGGGTGGTCGACAGCAGGGTCCTCCCACACAGCAACCGTCTCCTCGTCGCTCGACCTTCTCCATGAGATGGAGGGCCTTAGCCACCCTCTTTCTTGTGGCCTAATTGTCATCATAGTTTTCGCAATGGCCACATATCCGTTATCTCAGTTGTTTGGCTCAGGCAAATCGAGCAAACACGCTCGGACTGCCGCCTACGCGACAACGCCGCCTCACTAAGACCGTCATGAGGTCAGCCTCAAGTTGGTTACAATAGCAGGCACGGAATATGCAATGCAAGCAGACCTCTCCCATTATTAGGATGTGGCAGAGCAGGAAGACGACATTCTTTGGCTGAGGATTGTTTGTGTGACTGGAAGCCGACAGAAAAAACGAGCTCGACATGTTGCAACGATCCTTGCACATCACGTATGTAACAGACTCTGCAAGATGGATGGATAAGCACAAGCACTGTTGTTGGCACTGGCTCCAGTGCCAACTCCCCACAGGCAAAGTGAGTCTCACCACGCTGAAGCTCACGTACCCGGAAGTCATCCCTCGCCGCGATCGAATCGCCGCTCCAATGCGCCTAGCCTCCTGGATTCGATTTGAAACGGCCATGACAAGCGATGATTGGGAAGGAGCTATCAGCTTGTTGGTGTCCAACCTCCACCGTCCCGACCAGGAATTGCTGGTGTTACTACAAAGCTGTGTGGCCGGACAGCCAATTGCCTCCATGGAAGAAGCACAAGCACTGCTGCTCAAAAACTTTCGTGTTGGCAAAGGTACTCAAAGTGCATGTGCTCAATGGCTGACGGAGATGGCTCGAGACCTATTGGCGCCGATCCCGTTCCGAGAAGTCTTTGTCATTCTAGCCCTCTTTCTTCCGCAGCTCACCTTTGTCGATGAAGCCACCACAAGACAAGAATTGTGGAGTAGTCCCACTGTTCGAAAGTTTGGCCTAGTTGTGGATGTCACACCCACAGCCACCGGATTGCAGGGCATGCATGAATATAGCATAGCTTTTCCTTCGGGGTCGCAAACGGCTATCTTTTGCCCGGCGCACTTCCAAAGTTGTAATTTCGAGCAATTAGCCAGCAGTCCCTCAAGTACGGTGCATATGGGCTCGCAGGCTGGGAAGGCCTACCGAATCGTTCTGGAGGAGCACGGCGCGTGCTACTCAGTCTTGGCGCTTTTGCTTGCCTTTGTGTCTCCCTCTCGGAAACGAAAAGGGGACAAATCGCCAAGTGAGAAACTTCGTCGGCTGAGCAGCCCTCGGCACTGGGATGTTGCCTTAGTACCGTTCCCGGAAGATTTCGTGCCTCTGCCCACGCCAACCGAAACCGGACTAGCGTGCCCAGCGCCATGGGCTTTCCCACCTAGCCTAATGCGTGCTAGAGCCTAGAGCAACCAAGCTCCGAGTATTGGCCATTGCGGAAGCAGGAGATACGGTCACTGCTGATCACTTTTTGCATGGCCAGCTTAGCTGCAGAGCACAAACCCACAGTGCTGGGTATTCCTGGCCAAGTGCCCATTCCGTATCAACTAGAATGCGCGGTAGTCCTTTTGCAGAGCTTGCATGCCCTCTTCCAGCTGCTGACCTCCGGCAATACAATGCAACACTGTCCACAAGCAGCCAGCTTTGCTGTTGCCCTGGGAACTGCCGCCCGCGTGGAGAGTGCAGCCAGTCCTTGATGTCCCTGAATCCGACCTTGTCCTGCCACCGGAACCAGGCCTTCTAGAGCATGGCTGTTACTGGCCCCGGCCAAGCCTAACACTGAGGTCCTCTCTATCTCTGACCGTGACCCAGAAAAAGAGGAACAAGAAGTGCAAGAGGGACAATCGCCGACCTTCCATGGCTGAAGAAGACGCAAATGAAGCAGTCTCAGTCCACAGTTTCTCCTCCGAGTCGCCCACTATTCCGAGCACAGAGCAACCGGAGGAAGATGACGCGCACATGGCAGATGATGCTGGTGCTAGCACCTCCTCTGCAGAAGAAGAGGGTGATTGCCTTAGCAATCGTCCGGCTCTTTCCGATGCATGTCCCGCGCGAGATAAAATGCTGGAGGTAGAAGATGATGCAGGAGCGTGCTACCTCCACAGGATGTGGACTCTCCAAGCAGCAGCCCCACATCACAATCCTCTGAGTCTCCAATCAAACGAAGACCGGGTCCAAGGCCAGTGCCGGGCTCAGTCCAAGAAGTTGCGGAAATCACTTGTTCCACCATCCAGGCAACCACTCGGCAGCATTTCTGAACATGAGCAACCACCGGCCACACTGGCAGACCTGGCCAGTCAGAATGCTCAAAAAAATCGGTAGCTTCTGCTTGCAGGAACCCTACGACACCACCTGACCGCCCTGGATCGGCGCAAGAGCGCCCACGTGCGATGACTGAAAAGACATTGCCAGTGATCAAGAGAATGCAGAGCGTGGAGGCACGGCCGACACTGATCTCCAATTGGAATCCGAGCAGAGAGCCATGCAGGCCCTATACGACTATCAAAATGCGGCTCGAACGGCCAGAGAAACTGCCAGGCAAAGGGCGCCGCTCCCCCGCATTACAGATCTACGCCTGGAGAATGGCCGATGGCGAGGCTTGCTATTTCTAACAACCAAATTAATCGCCTCGTCCGTACATTCCTCTGGAGGAGGGTGACAGAACAAGCACTCCATGGCTTCTCCTTTGTAGACATTCCAGATGAAATCAACCAAGCCTATATAGGAGATCTCCTCCGTATAAGTGAAGCCTTTGCTGCTCCCCTATCCAACCTTTTTGCTTTTGTGAAGAGTGGGCATCCAGCATGTCCCTTCATCACTCACAAACAGCTCGCCCTCTATGCAAACCCCTCTCCTCGCTTTCATTGCAAGGTGCTGTTCCTTTGATAATCAACACAGACACCAGGGTCCAGGAACAGCACAAGCAGAGGAAGGAAAATCACAGACGACAAAGGAAAAAGATGTCGATGCCCTTACCTTTATGCGCACTGTCATCATGTCCTTTGCTCAGAGACCTGACAACTGCCAAACACCCCACTGCAGACCTGCGTGCAGAAGAAGGACTCTGCCTCTGACGCCACTGGGTCAGCTGAACGGTCGCCTAAGCTTGCTCTCTCCGTTCCAGTGGGGCTTGCTGAACCACCAGAAGTTGGCACTGAAGAAGCCACGGAGGACGAGGACACGGCGGCTGAACCCAACTATGCCTTTGCCAAGGGATATGGATGGTTCGGCATAGGTTATACCCGACTAGCAACGGCGCTCGGCAATTTTGAGCAAGGGAACATCGAAGCAGAAAGTGCTGTCGTGGCTCAGTGGCTGACCTCCGGGCTACGGGTTGCCATGGCCCGCAAAGGGTGGCACCTGCTGTCTCCCCGTTTGATGCTGACCAAAGTCCCTGGGGGGTGTCCTCAGCGACTATTACCACCAGGGATATCCCTTCACTCTGCGGATGGCAGATCGCCCATACAACCAATATGGCACACATCCCTATACCGAAGAACGATGGGATCAGCTCTGCGCATGGCTCACTGGGAACCCCAACTTTAGGTTTCAACTCGCGGACCACAAGCAGGCGCTTCGGGACCACATGGGCTACAGTCAAGAAGCCCCTGACCCTCTTCCTGGTACAGTAGGCCTCCCCCATCGCCCTCGCCCTATGGGTGGTCCTATGGTTGGTGGCAGTGAGGTAGTCGGCAGTAGGGGTCATCCCACACAGCAACCGTCTCCGCGTCGCTCGATCCTCTCCAAGAGGTGGGTGGCCTTAGCCACCCTCCTTCTTGTGGCCTTATTGTCATAAGAGTGTTCGCAATGGTCATATCTTCGGTGTCTCTGTAGCTTGGCTCAAGCAAACTTGGCAAGCACGCTCGAGCTACCGCCTACGTGACAATGCTGACTCACCAAGACCGTTATGTCCGTAGCCTTTGGCTCAAGCAGGTCGTAGTGCCCTGCATGCAAGAGTGAGGTCAGCCTTAGCTGACTTCATTCGCGTTGCCTTTTCGTGTGCTTTCGCCGCCAGGGCACCTGCCAACCTTAGTTGGCGGGGGCTATACCTGCATTGCCTAACAGAGAAACTCGAATGTCACATGACCCGTGGATGGAAGGCAGCAATTCACTGGACCTCACGGATACCACTGAGACTGGAGTCCGTGCTCCCTTTGTCTTCACACGTAACCATGCAGACTGGTTGACCACGGATGGCCAAGCCTGCTTTGCTAGGGGCACGGGGGATAGTGTGGAGCAGTCCCAGAATGATGCTTATGCAGCACTGACTATGAAAGACACTCTTAGCAGTCCTTTCGGTCTTGACTCTGCTCGGCCCACACTTGGCCTGACTGACGTTCGTGCGCAGCCATCCAAAAATGATGAGGGGTATGCTGCTCTCGAAACAGAGGGAGAGCTGCCAGATACTACTGCCATTATTCAGACACTCATCTCATACCGAGACCTGATCATGAACAATCACATGATTTACCTAATTGTGGACAATCGGACACCTGCTGCTGTCCCATATTGGCCGGCCTTTGCTGCCTGGTGGGCCTCACGAAGATGTCTGGTGGGTCCCCAAGACGAGAGGACTGACATACTGTGGATCTGTGCTGATGCTACTACTGGCCTTCATAAAGTTCCATACTATTGGGCAGGGGTCTTTGTCCTAGAGGCAGCGCGTTTCCTGTACCCTGCACAGCACTTTGCACTCATTGATAATGACTGTGTGCCAGTTACGTTTTTCGAGGTCAAAGACCTACTGCAGCTGGCGCATCAGCAGCACCAGTGGGCTGATCTCATAGGGTAGGCACGCTCCGAATCGAGCCCTAGTGCTGGGATAGGCATGCTGCTTTTTACAGAAGCACACTTAGAGTATAATGCAGGTTTGGTCATTTCAATCGGCAATCGTAACAAGCACAGTCCGCTGGAACATGACACGTCTGCCCAGACCCTGGCAAAGAGCCTTCAGGCGGGTCGACTTGCGCTCGTTTCAAGAGCCAGATCACCTGTCAATCCGAGCGACACTGTCATGAGTGGCACCTTGTTTACCCCCTTTGTTGGGATAGCGATGCAGTCCGCTCTTGACCTCTGCATGGTTTGGTCTTTATACGGCCTTTACATGTGTAAGCACTTTTGGCCCATGCCTGTCCCTAGCCCGGAGGAGTCTAGTCCAGGCAGTCCAATCAAGTGGCCACGGCAATCCCATCCTAGGGCGCTCACCCCAGAGGGAAGAGAGCGAACCCCCTGGGTTACCAGCTGGGCACGAGCTACTTTCGAACAGGGTATGCTATCAGTGCTCCCGATGCTCACAGGGCCGTGCACAGTTGCGTCGCTGCCAGGAGAACACCTCTTCCAGGCCAGTGCATTGCCGCGCAACCGGATGCGACCTGCCATATTTCATGCCTTTGGCAAGGCCAAAATTGGAGCACAGACAGCTCTACGTGAACTGGAGCAGCAGGGTTGGGAAACGCTGCCAATGGCTATACTCGGTATGCCCAACCTACCCCCTGCATGGACCGTTGAGACCTGGAAACCTGTCGGTGGTTGCAAGTTTACAGGCTACTCCTCAGGGGTAACTGGAAACAGTGCATTGCGCTTCTGCCTGCTGGTGAGGTGGCGAGCAATTCGTAAACAAGCGACAGAGCTCTTTCCAAACAAAGGCAGGTGGACAGCCTTAGCTGTCTTCCTGCAGAGGACGGAGATGCAGAGGTGGAGTGCCAAAAGAGCAGACCGCCTCACTAAGGCAATTGAAGGTGACTCGAGGCAGGGCAGTCAGGCACTTGACTCAAGATCATGCACTCCCTGTCCGCAACAGCTATCTCCTTCCCTCTTTGTCCCTTGGAGTCAAGTCGCTAAGCTAAGAGGGTTAGTTGCAGTCCACACGGACATAGAAGCAAGCCGGTATGAGCAATTGCGTGCTGCGCTGGCACAGCCCAAGTGTCTTGTCCCTGGAGAAAAAGAGCAATTTCTTCAAGCCAATCACGATTTGTTGTGTCAACTTCAAGGCTCAGTCATGCCCTTGGAAGGTATCGCACCGCAAGTCTTCGAAGCCATCTCTCACCACCAGCAGGATGAATTCACCTGGGTCACAGTCCTATGGATGGTCGCCCAACTCAACAAATATTGGATTGGACGCAACCTCCTGCCACTGCCGTCAGTGTTCCAAATCAACTGCGGAGGGCTGGGAGGAGGTGCCCTTGAGGGTGAAGTCCCCCCACACTTCCACTGCATGTGCCCACCCGTGGGTGAAAGTCAAGTCTATGGGCCGTCACTTTCCCCGGCAGATGTCCTCAACGATCAGGAGTGGGGAGTTGCTTATGGCTGGTCGACCGGAGTGCATGAAGTTGCCACCCTCTTTACGCTCATACAGAATCCGTGCCAGAAATGGGAAGACCTCGGGTATGGCAAAGCAGCTGTAATCTATCAACGCACGCAACAGGTGCTTAAAGCAGCGAGGCTTCTCCCTGCTCACCGGCGGTTGCCGCACCAAGCCTTCCTCAGTGGCCTGTGGTGGAAACTGCTCTCGCTGCAGCCACTACGACTCCTTGCCTACTTGCCAGGGCTGGGGTGTCTGCGACCGGATGTGCAAGAAGACCCCATTCACTTCACAGTGAATGGTTTCAGTGCAGGAAGCTACACTGGAGCAGTGATTGCCTTAGCAATTCGCTGCCTCTGGCCAGCCAGTCAGACCACAGCGCGCCTCGGTGCCATTGCAATGCCTAAGAGTGTATTCGCAGCCTTGGTTGCCACTGCAGAACCTGACAAACGCAACTACTATCTTGTCCATGCTGCTGAAGATTGTCTGTGCGACTGGAAGCCAACCGAGGAGGAGCTTGGTATGTTGCAACAATCCCTGCACATCACGTATGTAACAGAATCTGCAAGGTGGATGGGCAAGCAAAAACACGGTTACTGGCACTGGCTTCAGTGCCAGCTCCCTGCAGGCCAGGTCAGCCTTACCACGCTGAAACTCACACACCCAGAGGTGATTCCTCGCAGGGACCGAATAGCTGCCCCCATGCGCTTGGCCTCCTGGATTCGCTTTGAAACAGTAATGACCAGCGATGATTGGGAAGGTGCCATTAGCCTGTTGGTGTCCAACCTCCACCGATCTGACCAAGAATTGCTAGTGCTGCTACAGAGGTGTGTCGCGGGGCAGCAAATTGACTCCATGGAAGAAGCACATGCGCTACTGCTGAAAAACTTTCGGGTTGGCAGAGGTAATCTAAGTGCGTGTGCTCAATGGCTGACAGAAATGGCCCGAGACCTTTTAGCACCAATCCCATTCCGAGAGGTATTTGTCATCCTAGCCCTATTCCTCCCGCAACTCACATTTGTTGATGAGGCTGCTACAAAGAAAGACCTGTGGAGCAGCCCCACTGTCCGCAAGTTTGGCTTAGTTGTGGATGTCACTCCAACAGCAACGGGGTTACAAGGTATGCACGAATATCGTATAGCCTTTCCGGCGTGGTCACAGTCAGCCATCTTCTGCCCTGCACACTTCCAAAGCTGTAATTATGAGCAACTTGCTAGCAGCCCCTCAAGCACAGTTCATATGGGTTCACAGGCGGGGAAGGCTTATCGGCTAGTTCTGGAAGAGCACGGCAAGTGCTATTCAGTCTTAGCACTCTTGCTTGCCTTTGCGACCCCTTCGCGGAAACGCAAAGGGGATGAGGCGCCCAGCGAAAAGCTACGCCGCTTGAGCAGCCCTAAGCACTGGGACGTCGCCTTGGTGCCGTTCCCGGAAGAGTTTGTGCCGTTGCCCACGTCAGCTGAAACTGGCCTGGCGTGCACTGCTCCATGGGCTTTCCCGCCCAGCCTCTGCGTGTTGGAATCTAGAGCAACGCGGATCCGAGTTCTGGCCATCGCGGAAGCAGGTGACACTGTCACTGCAGATCATCTCTTGCAAATGGCCAGCTTAGCGGCAGAACATAAGCCCACTGTGCTGGGAATTCCCGGCCAAGTGCCCATTCCGTATCAGTTAGAGTGCACAGTAGTCCTACTGCAGAGTCTGCATGCCCTCTTCCAGCTGCTGACCTCTGGCAGCACGATGCAACACTGTCCCCAAGCTGCCAGTTTCGCTGTGGCACTCGGCACTGCCGCCCGACATGATAACGGGCACATAGTGTCGATGGCTGCCAGCCTCGCGCTCGCCCTCCGATCTGGTAGATCTACCCTTGCAGTAGCAGGAGTCTTTGGTGCAGGCAAGACCCGATCCCTGACCTTTCTACTTGCCTGGCTAGCCCTTACCACGCACCTTAAGATCGCAGTAGTGCACAAGGAGAACCCGGCAGGCCGGGCAATTACCAAGTTACTCACAGCCTTTGACCTTGGACCAGACCACCAGAGATTCTTCGCGCGGCCTGTCAGCAGGGAAGAGGCGGAAACCAACATAGCCTGCACTGACTATGACTTGAGGGCAAGCGACGCGGCGTCATACATCCCTGGCTGCCATGTAGTGATTGTCACAACCGGACTCGTCTGGGATCAGAAAGGGCAGACTCATTCAACACTCAACACTCACATGGAAAATGTAGACCTGCTTATCAGTGAAGAAGCACAGCAAGATATGGACCTCAAATCTGCATTTGCGCCAACAGTTCCCCGACAGCCCTTCTTTCGCCTGCTGCTGGGTGACCCCAAGCAGAGCCCAGGTGGAGTGGCCGATGGACAGAGAGCGCATCGCACACTCCTGCTCAAAGCACCCCTTGGGCTGCGAGCCCCCACTACCTGGTACATGCCGCACGAAATACCGGGGGTCTGCCACATGCTCCTCCGGCACAGTCGAGGCTTTGGCCTTGGAGACCTGGAAGAAACGGCTAAAGTTGTGGGTCACAGGCCACTGGGGAGCAGCTGGTTTCGCCCGGAGAAGGTCAAAGCCACATCTCCTTTCGCCTGTCAGCTGCAGTCTACCTACAAAGATCTCTCCAGAGTGGACCTGGACCTCCCGGAAGGACTGTTGGTAGGTCTAGGATATGCAGCCACAAGCCCAGACAGCCCACTCGACTTCCACCAGGCGCAAACTGCGGCTGAGAGATCGGGAGTCGCAAACCCACATTGCTGGAGTTTAATGCTGCCGACGAGTGCAAGGGTTGCCCAGGAAGTGTATGAGCCGCTGATAGGTATTCAGTATCCCATGTTGTGCAGCCGAATGGGAGACACCTGGCAAATCGGTACCACCTCCATTCGAGAGGATCACAAGATTGCCTCAGGCTTACGATTCATCCACTGGCGCCATGCATCGCCCAGTGTGCAAGCAAAACAAAATCCCAAAAATGACCCCACAGTTCGGGTGTATCAGCATATTGAAGACCAACTCACCAGAGCAGGCTCTGAAGCTGATGACATCTTGGCCCTAACAACCACCCGAGAAGGGGCCACGAATCTACGCAATTATTTCACCATTGCCGGTAAGAAGGCGAATGCAGAGACTGCAGTCAAGGTAGCAGGCGCTACGGCCAAGCATTGCATCGTCATTCATGGGGATTCAACCTTTCTCAGTGGCGAAGGACGCAACCTAGACTATGACCAGGAGTGCTTCACACGAGCGAATGTAGCATACAGCCGGGCCACCGACCTTACTATCCTGGCATGTCCATTAAATATGCAAGGGATGCCTGGGGCCCTGCAAGTCCTAGCAGCCCTCCTGCATGGTGTCCAGACGATACATACCTACGACAGTAACAAAGAGCCTCACATTGTAGGCTCCCTGGACCTTACAGCCACACAAGTTGAGCAGGCCACGACCTTTTTCCAACAAGCGCTCCTGCCTCACCCTATGTGGTGTGGCCCCCTGCCGGTCTGTCTCGTTGAACACCACCACGGCAAGGTTAGGCGCTTACGCCTCGTCTTAGCCACATTTACGCATCTGACCAAAGCAGAAATTAATAGCCTCGTCGAAGGGCCTTACCTGCCTGGGGGCACCGTATGGCATGACCTCGTTTATGGATATGCAACAGATGCCTCGATGGAGCCAGAGTGGCTAGTCATAACAGATGGGCAGCAGCCAGGGCACTGGCGACTCCTTCACAACAGCTCGGGCCCAGGGCGACGTTGCAGCGTAGGAAGTTCCCTACGCTATCAACCGACGCCGAGCATGCGCGAGCACCGTAGTGCACAGGATTATGCTTTCGAAGCTCTGCACCGTGTGTACTTCTATGATGCATGGAGAGCGCAGCCGGTCTTGGATGCCATAGGCTCTGATCTCATCCTGCCACCGCGACCAGGCCTTTTAGAGCATGGCTGCTACTGGCCGCGGCAAAGTCTACCTCCTGATGTCCTCTCTGTCTCTGATCGCGACCCAGACAACGAGGAACAGGAAGCTCGAGAAGGACATATGCCATCCTCTCCTGCAGAGACAGATGATGCAATGGCTGAGGAAGCCACACAAGAGGTCGTCCTGGTCCACAGCTCCCCATCGGAGTCGCCCACCATCCCGAGCACAGAGCAACCAGAGGACGATGATGCCCACATGGACGACACTGAAAGTGCCAGCAGCTCTTCCACTGAAGCGGGTGATTGCCTTAGCAATCATCCTGTCTCTCCGGTTACACGTCCCGCGCAAGATGACATGCGGGCGGCAGGCGATGATGCAAGGAGTGCGATAGCCCCACAGGACGAGAACCTCCCCAGAGATAGCCCCGGATCGCACTTCTCTGAGTCCCCAATCAAGCGACGACCAGGGCCTAAGGCTCATACTGGGCGAGCACAACCAAAGAAGTCACGCAAATCACCTGCCTCAACATCCAGGCAACCACTCGACAGCGTCCCAGAACATGCGCAACCGCCGGTCACGCTAAATGATCTAGCTAGTCGAAGCACTCAAAGGCAGGAAACCCCTACTGGCAGGAACCCAGAGACGCCACCTGACTGCCCTGGCCCAGCGCATGAGCGCCCACAAGCCATGACAGAAATTGACATTGTCAGTGATCAAGAGCAAGCAGAGCGCGGAGGCACAGCCGCCACTGATCTCCAGCTGGAATCCGAGCAGATAGCCATGCAGGTATTGTACGACTATCAAAAGGCAGCGGGAACCAACAGAGAAACTCACGGGCAAAAGGTGCCGCTCCCCTCAATACAGATCTACAGCGACCTGCCTAGAGAATGGCCAATGGCGAGGCTTGCTGTCTCCAGCAAGCAAATCAACCGCCTTGTCCGCACGTTCCTCTGGAGGAGAGTGACTGAGCACGCTCTCCATGGCTCCTCTTTTATAGACATTCCAGATGAGATCAACCAGGCCTACATCGGCGATCTTCTCCTCATCAGTGAAGCCTTCGCTGCCCCTCTGTCTAATCTCTTTGCGTTCGTAAGAAATGGCCATCCAGCATGCCCTTTCATTACACAGAAGCAGCTTGCTCTCCATGCAAACCCTCGTTTCTGGCAATATGGCCTCCTAGCTTTCATTGCGAGGTGCTGTTCCTTTGACAATCAACACAGAGAGCAGGGTACAGGAGCAGCCCAAACTGGGGAAGGAAAATCGCAAACCACAAACGAAAAAGATGTAGATGCCCTCACTTTCATGCGCACTGTCATCATGTCCTTCGTCAGGGGGATGGAGTATGGTGAACAAACGCTACCTACTAATGACCTTTTTGTTTATCTACCAGTCCAGATCCTGCCTGACCTAGTCACAGCCATGGAGCAACAGGGCTTCAAGCCAGCAGAGGTGAAGGGTGGCTCTGGATATCGGCCAAAAGAAGAGGGGGCTGAAGACAACCCATTGATTGCAGTGGGAGTGCACACCAAAGACACAGTTTGTGATCGGTACCCCCGCATGCCGACTACTTCCTGGGCTGAAAGAGCGTACTCTAGTGGAGCCCTTGACCCGTCTTTGGGACAAGCCTCCGCCTTCCCCTCCCTGTTGCAACTGCGAATGCGCATTGAAGTCCCCGTGTGGAGAGATCTGGCAACAGCCAGAAATCCCACAGCTGATCTGCCAGCAGAAGAAGATTCTGCCTCAGACGACACCGGGTCAGCCGAACGGTCGCCACGACTTGCTCTCCCGGGTGCCGGTGGGAATGGCAGAAACGCAGGCAGATGAAACAGACGAAGCCACAGAGGACGAGGCCATGAACGATGAACCCAGCTATGCCTTTGCCAAGGGGTATGGAAGGTTTGGCATAGGCTACACCAGACTAGCAACGGCGCTAGGCAATTTCGAGCAAGGGGACATCGGCGCAGAAAGCGCAGTGGTAGCACATTGGCTGACTTCCGGGCTCAGAATTGCCATGTCCCGCACAGGGTGGAACCTGATATCCACCCGTTACAGCTTGACTAAGGTCCCCAGTCCTCAGTGGGTACTACAGCAAAGGATATCCTCTCACTCCGAAGATGGCGGATCGTCCTTACAACCAATATGGCACGACTCACCTCTCCGAGGAGAGATGGGACCAGCTCCTTGAGTGGCTCACTAGGAACCCCACGTTCAGGCTCCAACTCGTGAGCCATAAGCAGGCACTTAGGGATCACATGGGCTACAGTCAGGAAACCTGACGCCGATCTAAGTAACAAAGCCCGCCGCACTGACCCCCCTAAGGAAGCGGGAAGTTCCTCAACTGCAGCAAGGTCTTCCTGGCACAGCAAGCCTCCCCCCCCGCCTTCGTCCTCAGGGTGGTCCTACGGGTGGTGGCAGTAGTGTAGTCCTCATTAGGAGGCTCCCCACACAACGACAGCCTCTGGGCCGCGCAACCTCCGCCATGAGATGGGTGACCTTAGTCACCTTCTCTATTGGGGCTTCGTTGCCACTATGGCCTTGCAAAGGATACACCTCCTGTACCACAGTTGTTTGGCTCAAGCAAACCAAGCACGACATAGCAATGCCGCCCCCCCAAGATCGCTTTGAGGTAAACCTCGAGTTGGTTGCCGTAGCCGGCACGGAATATACGATGCAAGCAAACCTCTCCCACTATGAGGATATAGCAGAGCTTGAAGATGACATCCTCTGCTTTCTGCCGACAGTGTCTGAGCTAGATGTCTTTGGCTGTGAGTTGGAGTTGCTCAACCTCCAAACGCAGCAACCCCGCCAGAGGCATTCCGCACTGAGCTCTTGCACCGACCGCAGCTCCAAATTGTTGTTCGTCCCTGCATGGCAGATGGGCATTCCATCTGGCAGTTCCAGGATGACGGCAAGGAGAGCTACCCCAAAGCTGTTCGTGTCCCGGCCAACCCGAGTGGGGAAATTGCAGATAGAGCCTTCTACGCGGCACCCGCAATCCGACACGTAGAAGTGGCAACTGGTATCCAGCACATGGAATTGCGGCCTGGCAGAGTTGCCAGCAATTACAGATTGTCAAGCTTCCAACTTCGGTCGTCAGTCTGGCGGAAGGGACCTTCATGGGGTGCTACGTGCTGCGTCAGGTAGCTGCACCAGGGTGTGTCCACTATGGACAAAGAGTGTTTGCTGAGTGCTGCTCCCTAGGCAGCGTGGGGGTCAAGTGCGAAACAGAGGACAGCAGTGTCCTGGCGCCAGGCGCTCAGCTTGGCAGATATGCTTTCGAGAGCTGCCTCACGCTTGCAACTATCACCTTTGCTGCAGATCGTACGCATAAACCGCGAGCACTGCCTGAAGGAGCATTCTGTGGAGCAGGCATTGAACAGCTGTGTTTGCCGAATGATTTTCACAACATCGGGCCGAAACCCTGTGAAAATTGCAAAAGCTTAGTGGAAGTCAACCTCATGAGCACAGAAATCACAGCTCTGCTCTCTTCCACCTTTGCCCACTGTGTAGCGTTGCAGTGCATATGGCTTCCACCGCGCCTCATACAAATTGGAAAAGAAGCCTTCCTTAATTGTGTTGTGCTGCAGGAAGTTGTCATCCCGACAGAACTCAATAGGATAACCACCGAGCTGTTCTTGTTCTAGCAGAGTAACACTACAGTCCCTAAAGACCATGGTGTATTCTCTACCTTGCTGCAACTTATCCCAGATTGGGTCCTCTAGGTAGGTTTGCGTGGCGGTGTGCAAAAAGTCAATGACGCACCCAAATACTTGGAGGTCAGTGACCGAGGCCAGATAATCCATAACCTGGTCTTCTAAATCTGTAAACCGGTCGAACTTGGCGACACTGAGAGTGACCTTAAAGGTTGCGCCCGAAAGCGTAGTCAGCAGCAGGGGGTATTCCATGACTGGCTCCTTTTCGATGGGAGTGCTACTCATGGGTGTACTGCCAAGCTCTTTTTGCGGCAGGCTATTGGCTATCATTGTGCAAGCCACTGGTGTCCAGTCTGCACATGGGCTGTTCCTACGGCTGGAAATGTTTCCTTAAGACAGATGCTAAGGCACCTACCTTGAGCCGCTCGTGGCTTGGCATAAAAATGCTGATGCTACACATGGTTTGGCTCCTTGTCAGAGCAATTGGCATGGCAATATTCATGGCAATGTAGCTCCATAGAGTCTACCATGGACTTGCATGATATTGGCAATATTCGTGGCTGAGTTCCTCGTCAAAGCCATCAGAATCTGGTCCTTCCGCGGGGAGCAGTTCCAGCCAATGAGGTATTTCAAATTTGTTGCACATAAAAAAAGCATTGTGCTCTGCCTGCACCCACTGTTCTATGTCTCCCCAATCTAGGAGGGTAAACCGTTGCAGCTGCTCGCATCCGCAGAAGGCACGGTTGCCGATATCACTGATCAAGTCCCCTTAGCTATTCATGTCCCAATGAACTCAGAAGAAACTGTCCCTGAATGGGCCTTTGCAGGTGTGCCACGCTTGCGACACGTTAGCGTCGAGACAGGGATCAGGCTCACAGGTGCAGAAGCGTGGCAAGGTTGCCGGCAACTCCGCATTGTCAAACTGCCGGCCACAGTGGTAGGCATTGCAGATAATGCTTTCCGGGACTGCAAGCTCCTAAATAGTGTCTTGGCTCCGGGTTGTCGCGAGTTTGGTTACAAAGTTTTTTCAGAATGTTGTTCCTTGCAGCGTGTGTATGCATCGGGTGGAGCTGTAAACGTGTTCAGCGGGGACACCAATTTCGGGCAATACCTCTTCCAAGGGTGCATCAACCTAGCAGAGGTCACCGTGAGTGAAGTTCTATCCCCCCGATCTGAATTGAGCGGGTCAACCCAGCAAGACAGGACCAGAGAGCTAGCTCCGGGCTGCCTCAGCTCTACAGGCATCTACACGCTTGCTCTCCCAAAGCACTTTGTAGCCATAGGAGCGCACGCTTGTGACAGTTGTCGACTGCTTAACAGTGTTGACCTCCGTAACACCATGATTGAAGAAATTCCGGAATTCACTTTTGCCCACTGCACTAGCCTTCGGGAAGTCTTCCTACCGACAACCCTCCATACAATCCGAGTTAAAGCCTTTATGAACTGTGCCGCTCTTGTTGAGCTTGCCATCCCGCCTGCTCTCAAGTACATCGGAAGTGGGGCTTTCTTGGACTGCACTGCCCTTCGGAGGCTGATCAAAATGCCTGGAGCACGCAGATGGCATGGGGTTTATGCTGAAGAAAATGCTTTTGCCATCTGTCCGGACATAAAATGGCCACCCTGGCTACACATGATCCCAGACATGGGCTACACTTCTGGCTTAGGATAGAAGATCATTCCTCCATCCACAGCTGTCGTGGCCCCGCTGTCAATTTTGTTAGGGTCTGGGTGCGAGCCTTAGCTCGGGTCCGGAGTAGGCCAGCAACTGCGAATCAGCACTCCTCAACACGAGTCACTAACCATAGTTGCCCTCCGTTATGCATGGAGTAAGCGCCCAGAGACTGTCGGATAGAGAAGGATCTCGGAGTGGCGGTGATGTCGACAACGGCAAATCATCCACCTGCCAGACACAGTAGTCGGTCACTGGTTTCGGTGTCAAATGCTGCGGGTCGTGGTCGCCTCGAGATGCAAGCTTTCGGCACCATAGCATTCGATGACCTATAACGCAAACGACCTTAGGCGACACAAACTATCTAGGACCAGACCCAACGAAGCTACGCTTCCGAGCCAAGAGAGAAGCAAGTGCGACGTGAGCAGTGAGTGGAGCCAAGTGCCAGCTTGGCATTGGAAAAGGAGGATTTCCAGGCATATATGGCAAGCCAAATGCACAGACACCAAGTAGAACCATGACCTCTTCTCGCCATCCGCTGCGAAGTGAGCCGATAGGAGCGAGAACCTTAGTTCTGCGTTCCTACACGGCGGGTGGTAGATAGTGGCAATGAAGGATGCCCAGGGGGAACCTTAGTTCCCGCTGTTGATGTCCGACATTGCCAATTTTGTACAAAGAGGTACAGATATCATGCTAGGAGAGCTCAATGTTTCACAGGTTTCACACGGGCCTTGCACGCACCTCTCACCTTTTGCCATTGAACAGCGCCGCACAGACTCAAGTGACATCCCCCCTTTTGGCAACGTTGTGTGCCGAAGGGTGTTGGGTCTGCCTCCCCACGGGGAGGTGGTGCCCGATTCACCCTTAGCTGCAGGCTTCTCTCGCTAGGAATTGCCGCCGTAATTGAATTCTGTCTGGCAGCATGTGACTGGCCTTGTATGCGCCATCGGTTGAACGGGTTGTGCTGCAAGTATAGTCTTTTCCATGGTTTGCTGCTTAGATCTTCGCACTTTCGGTTGGCTAAATTGCGAGACACCTGACCTGCAAAGTGACCTTGTTTTGCCACACTGTGGTGTGGCCGCTGGTCACCAACACTTGGTAAGGAAAGTCCGTTTGAAGCCTTGATGGCGACTTTCCAAGAACTCAACTTGCGCTGCAGTCCACTTCTTTTGCGAATTCAGGCCCACTAGTTGTCACTAGTCCCAGTTTCACACGTTTCACCTAGCGTATAGGGAAGACTACAAGATGGTGGAGTCGGCCTGCGGGCTTGTGTGTTTGGTTTTTGGGTTGGTTTTTTGGGGTCTTCGTTCCTTTCTCCACCATCTGTCTTTTCTTCCCTTCCTTCAATGATGACCTGGGCACCATGCCCACACGGCGTCCGTACTCGTGGAAAAAAAAGACTCACCAAGACCGTTATGAGATCAACCTCGAGTTGGTTACCATAGCAGGTACGGTATATGCAATGCAGGCAGACCTCTCCCATTACGAGGATGTAGCAGAGCTCGAAGATGACATTCTTTGCTTTCTGCCGACAGTCTCTGATTTGGATGTCTTCGGCTGTGAACTGGAGTTGCTCAACCTCCACACGCAGCAACCCCTGCCAGAGGCATTCCGCACTGTGCTCCTGCAACGACCGCAGCTCCAAATTGTAGTTCGTCCCTGTATAGTAGATGGGCATTCCATCTGGCAGTTCCAGGATGACGGCAAGGAGAGCTACCCCAAAGCTGTTCGTGTCCCGCCCAACCCGCGGGGGGCAATTGCCGACAGAGCATTTTATGCTGCACCTTCGCTCCGACACGTAGAAGTGGCAACTGGCATTCAACATGTAGGAGTTGCGGCTTGGCAGACGTGTCAGCAACTACAAATTGTCAAGCTCCCACCCTCGGTCATAAGTCTGGCGGAAGGGGCTTTCCAAGGGTGCTATGTGCTGCGAGAGGTGGCCGCTCCAGGGTGTATCCAATATGGTCCAAGGGTGTTTGCGGAGTGCTGCTCCCTAGGTCGAGTTGGGGCCAGTCATGAAACAGAGGACAGCAACGTCCTAGCACCAGGGGCACAGCTAGGCAAATATGCCTTCGAAAGTTGCCTCACACTTGCAACCACAACCTTCGACATGGACCATACTAACAAACCTCGAGCGCTGCCTGAAGGGGCATTCTGCGGCGCAGGCATTGAACAGCTCTGCTTACCGAGTGACTTCCACAATATTGGGCCGCGGGCCTGTGAGAATTGCAAAAGCCTTGTGGAGGTCAACCTCATGGGCACAGAGATCACAGCCCTCCTCTCTTCCACATTTGCCCACTGTGTCGCCTTAAACTGTATATGGCTCCCGCCACGACTCACGCAAATTGGCAAAGAAGTTTTCCTGAATTGTGTGGCAGTGCAAGAAGTTGTCATCCCGACGGAGCTCAGTGAGATAGGCAACCGTGCATTTTGTGGGTGTGAGCAGCTGCAAAGATTTACCCCCCTGGACTGGGGTGACATTGAACAGTGGGTGCAAGCAGAGCACAATGCCTTCTTTATGTGTGACAAGTTTGAAAAGCCCCAGTGGGTGGAGCTGCTCCCTGCGGAAGGACCTGATTCGGATGCTTTTGACGAGGAACTTTACCACGAATACTCCAACTATCATGCCAGTCCATGGTAGACTCTAGGTGGGTGCCTTAGCATCTGTCTTCAGAACCCATGGCCTTGGGAACAGCCCACAAGCAGACCCAGACACTTTTGGCTCAAACAATCATTGCAAATAGCCTGTCGCACATGGAGCTTGATGATTCATCCATGATCAGCACTCCCCCTGAAAAGGAGCCGGTCATGGAATGCTCCCTGATGCTGACTACGCTTTCGGGAGAGACTTTTCAGGTCTCTCTCAGTGTTGCAAAGTTTGACCGCTTTGAGGATCTAGAAGACCAGGTCATGGACGTTTAGTGTACTTGTTCACTGGTGTTCTACGAGGGTACTTCATTTGATCCCACAATTTTGGCTCAAGTTGGACTTTCATTTGTTTTTGTTGAGAAGTCCCCGCCTGCGAACGGCGAAGCTTCTCCTAGCGTCATAGCTTATTCCTAGTTCACGCTTACCATTCATGTATCTAGATCACTTTTGTTCTTTTTTTTGAGGTTCCCTCCTGCGAACGGACGCCTCTTTCAGCTTGCACTGTTTTCTTCCATGCTTTTTCAATTGTAGGTATCCACCTTCTTCCCGGCGCGATTTGAGCTATGGACTTCAGCGTTTCCTCGTGGAGTGTGGCCGAACTTTTCCACCTGCTTTTCGTGATTTTGTTCGAGTTGGCTCACCGATTTCACGTTGCGGTTCCAGATCGTCCTAGCTCATCCGCCTCGTCAGGGGGTCCTCGCATTTTCGCTTGTCCATGTCAGTGTGTGTTTTGTGATCGACCCTGCTTCAGGAAGGAACCAGGCCATAAGCATCACCGCTGCCCCGAGCATAATCGTGTCCGTTGAACATGACAGACGATTCTTCAGACTGGGAATTCGTTTTTGCCACTCCGAAAGCCGCTCCTTCGGTTGCTCCTAAAGGCCCCAGGTATCCTTCGCTATTTCAAGTTTCATCACATTCGATGCCAACTCGAACATCACCGAACCACGCATTTGCATCAGTGCATGATTTGAGTTCGTCGGTGCCGGCCTCAGCTTTTGAACCGCCTACCTCAAGAGCAGCTCCGGTTTCGGTAGGGGATTTGAAGAAGAGTGCACTCAAATCAGCCGAGCCGTGTCCGTTTGAGTACCGCCCCACGAGTTTAAGCACACCCAAGGCGGACCTAGCCCTATCCCCTTTAAGTAAGGCGCCGCCGGTCCCCCGTAGTTCGGGTGATCGTCCGCCGACCTCTGCAGTGACCATCGCTCCAAATCCGGATTCGTTCAAATCACGTCCAGCTCCGACAGGGCCAACAAGGTTCTCTCACACTAAGTCTCAAACTCAAACGCGGATTCGGCAGCCTTCCAATAGCAAATTTTTGCTTCAGAAATGGCATTCGGTTCTTGCGATTTTGGGAAGTTTGTCTCAACTTTCTGAGGCCTGTTCCAAGTCGAACTTTGGGTATCAGCATGCAGACAGGATTCTCGATAGTCTCGCACCTAGTACGGCTATGCAGTATCTCACGACCATTTGCCATTTCCTTCAAGTGTGCAGAGATCTAGGATGCGAACTTGAATCTTTGAACGATGTCACATTAGCTGATTTATTGTTGGTCATTTCACTTTCTCGCCGCTCTGACGCCAGTGGAGTGAGCAGGGCATCCACAATCAAGGCTATCCGCTGGCTTCGTCGCCAGGCCCTCGTGGATTGCCTTCAGTGTGCGTATTCTCCACTGGTTGATTCATTTTTGAAGGTGAAAAAACCACGCGATAAGAAGGAAGCAGCACCCCTCCCACTGTGGGTTTTGATCCAATGGGAGCGTCGCATATTGCAAGCCGCATGCACACAGATTGAAACTCTTGTCCTTGGATCTTTTTTGTTCATGGCATTCTCAGGCCTTCGATATGCCGACCTTCAACGTATTGATCTGACCAGCCTGGTCTGGTCCCGTACTGAGGTCAGGGGACTTTGTTGGCGTTCAAAAAACCCAAACGCATGGTCATCCCTTCGGACTAGTCTCAAGCGGTTTTCTTTCAAAAGGAGATCATACATGGTTGTGGAAATTCCTCACGGTTCTTGATGGCATTTTGTCATACTTCCAGCCCTCGAGCCCCGATTTCCTCCTGCCGGACTGCTCCTTTCACGCAGTGAACCCCGATTTCATCCCCATGTCTTACCCCAAAGCTTTGCAATTCCTCCGGATTTGGCTCCACGCCCCTTGGCGCAGCAGCCCTAGTCCGATGCATAAGCTGGAGTTGAACTATACCATGCATAGTCTCAAGGCCACCTTTTTGTCGTGGGGGCCTCAACTTCATGGCAAAGTCTCGGATGACCAAAGACTTCAACAGGGACACCACAGTGACCCCCGTCAATCACTCCGCCTTTATGGGCGAGATTCCGTATGGGGCGCCTTGTCCTTTCAGCGTCAAGTGATCCAAGAGGTTCGCCAGGGATTCCGCCCGAAGATCGCGCAACATCGCGGCGGCCAGACCCCTTTGACCGAGCCCCCAGTTCAACTGGACCTGTATCGCAAAGATTTGCCGGCTTTTGAATTCACGTGGTTCAAATTTGATGAGCCAGAACAAGCTTTGGATCCAGTGGAACTGGAAACGGTGGAGAGCTCATCAGCGAGTTCATCGGACTCGAGTTCATCGACATCAGACGAGCAGGTCCTTGATTCCGTACCCAAAAAAGCGAAAGTCGTCAAGACCCCGGCCTCCACACCGGACGAGTGCCTCATGGGTCGCTATAGGAGTGTGATCCATGCCCTAATTCTTTCCCAGGATGATTTCGACTGGCGCCCGGAGTACTCCGGACATCGCTTGAAAGCGGCCTGTGGCCGAAACATGAAAGGGCAGGAAACGGCCCTTCTGTCCGAGTGGGATTCGCAAGCCATTTTTTGTCAGCATCCAGGTTGCCGCAAGATTTGGGCTTCACTCGATATGGACTAACCAGAGTCTTCAACCGTCTATGAAAACAGATGCCAGGGCGTGCTAGGGTTCGGGCTATTGAGGTTGAGGTCATGATGCTAGACCTGAAGGCCTCCTACGGTCGGATACCTCTCTACCAGGCTCTAACCATGACGTCCCGGCGCTATCTATTTCGGACTCCTACTAGCGTTGGCCTCCTACCTTCTTCTTCGGGTTCCCACCTAAGGGCACAGTAGCTACCAAGAATCGTTTTTTTTTATATTCGTTGCGTCGACCTCCAAACCGGGGGCATTTTGTCAGGAAGCTGACCGACTTGCGGATATCCCCTTTTCTTAAGAGTGCTGTCACGAAGTGAGCGCATTATCTTTTAGTACTATGTAGTGCTAACTCTATTTGCGAGGAAGCACGCCCTTTTGTAGCTCTTGCTAGTATGTGGTAGTCTACCCTACGTTTGTGGAGGACTAAACAATTCGATGGCCACTGAGCCTGGGCCATCGAATTCTTGGGACTGTTGCCGTCATGTACCACGCCATTAGCTACTAAAGGGCATAGTACAAATAAGAGAAAAAATAAGATGACCTCAGGTGATTGATGCCCCCTGCAATAAAGCCATCCATTCAATCACGGAGGGGGGCCACCACATTGATTGCAATCCTTGCTTGGGTTGGTCACATCTCCGATGCCTGCATGTACATGACATTTGTTATGTGTCGGCTTCAGGATGTTTCACCCTTATTTGGTTCCTATCCCATCAACACACTCACATACATCTTCTCAAAACAATTTCTTTTTTTGTTGGCAGTGCTCCATCCCTCAAGTTAGATCACATTTCCCACAGCTTTCATTCTAGTTCGCGTGGATTCCACATGGAATCAGAGCCCTCTGTGAGGGCCATGGCATCCCCGCTCGAGGATCTGTTGGCTCAGTGTGGAGTGAGCTCCTCAATCGCCAACGCGTTGATGACTGACGGGTGGACGTTGACCACCTATGCAAGTTGTGCCTCATCTCTTGAGGCATTTGACCAAGTGCTCCCAAGCCTGGTGGATCAACGTGAGATCCCCTTAATCCAGCAAGCCGCATTACGAGCAGCGTTTAAACAAGCCGCATTTGGTTCTCCCTCGCCCACACCGATGACTTCAGGTTCCACAGCTGCGCCATCAGGTTCCGCAGACAATTCGTGGACGGATGCTTTCGCTCCAAAGCTGGATCCTCAGGTCATCAAAGATTTGAAATCGAAGTTTCTTCAGCATTATCCATCCGAACTCCTAAACTCAGAAACCATGCCATCGACTCGATTGTTGAGCTTAGTTCATCACCAATTGGTGAAGAAACAATGGGTGTGGGTCCCCTGGCGTTATCGTATGTCGATTAACCGTGCCGAAGAAGTTTCCAGTCAGCGAGCATCCAAGCTCCCCAGATTGGAACATGCATCACTGTCAGCTCTGCTCCTTGATGACCCGCCGGCTGTGGAAATTTCCAACATGGGTATGGGGGTCAATGCCATTCGTAATATGCTTGAAGTACACAATGTCGCAATTGCCATTTGCCAAGGAGCTCATCTGCAGAACCTCAAAGCATACACCCATAAGTTCATGTCTTTTTTGACACAAAAGACGGATCCCGAATCCGGACTTCGAACCGCGAGTGTGACGGAATCCCAAGCCGCTGATCGTCAGATCTGGACGACGATTGCTGAGCTCATGTCTGACCGAGACTGGTCTATGGATGACGCTTTGCATGAGTTGACACATATTCGCAATGACCTGTCAGGTTACCTTCAGCTTCGGCCTCGCGCTCAGAAGATTCCTTCAGGACCTTTTCAACGACCTCCGGATGCCTCATTTTCAGCACCTTGGAAAGGAAAGAGTAAGGGCAAAGGAAAAGGTAAAGGAAAAGATCGAGCCAAAGGCCGGGTCCAATGGGTTACTGATATTCAGAAGGAGGGCAAATGGCATCAGTTGTGCATGCGTTTTCAGTCCGGGAAATGTTCTTCCCCCGATTGCAAGTTCACACATGCCTGTGCGTATCCGAAATCCGACGGTACAGCGTGTGGCGCAAAGCACTCGGCGTTTGATCATCAGGAGACGCCTCACTGACTCAGCGTTGCGCCCTCAGACAGTGCAGATTGTTTGCAGACCATTGCATTAATTGACACGTTTTCACCTCCATCCGCATCGCCCTCAGCGCCTGCTGGCGAACCACAGCCAGAGCAGGATGTGGCATATACGGAAGCATCACAGGTTGTTGAGGCTCCAGCCTCATCACATGACCCAGCAACAGTTTCTTCAGCCCTCCCAAAGGGAGTGTCCACGTCTCACGACATTTTGAATTCAGTTTCATTTATTCCAGGCCGATTCTTTCTCGACATTTGTGCTGGGGCATCACGCCCTTTGTCCACAGCATGTCATGCCAAAGGATTGAACGTCTTTTCGTTCGATATTTTGCTAGATTCAACCATGGACATATTGGACGACCAAGCATTCGAACAACTTTTGCGGATTTGTTCTAGCGGCCAAGTGGCCTATGCCGCCGGCAGTCCAAGTTGCGGTCAATACTCCCGCTTGAAGCTTCGCCAGGACGGAGGGCCTCGAGCCCTTCGAACTCCTGAGAACTTGGATGGACTCCCAGGACTTTCACCGGACGACCTGACAAAACTTCAAGAGAGCTTCATTATGCTCTCTCGAGTTGTTTCATGTTTGCGTTTGGTGTTCTTGTCAGGCGGTCATGTTCATTTGGAGCAACCCACAAATGCCATGTCTTGGTTGGAACCCATTGTACGGAGTTTTCTTAAATTGATCTCTGCCTCATGTGTTTGTATTGCAGCATGCCAGTACGGTATGGACATCGCTAAGAGCTGGATTTTCGCGTCCAGCTTTAAAAGTCTTTGTTCTTTAGCCTCCAGTTGTACCCACCCAGTGGGCACCCACGCCAGAGTGCAAGGTACACGAGATTCCTCCGGCCAGTTCTTGAGTCGAATCACCGCATGTTATCCTCCCCCACTGGCTGAAGCTTTTGCTTCCGTCATTGCTCCCCTAATCTCCCAAGGTCCATCTGATTTGAACCTTGACAGTGCTTCTGCGACCATTCCTAGGAAATTTGTTGGTCAATTCCCCAAGAGTTTTGAAGACGGGGGCGGCATGCTCTCCCATCCAGATTGGAGTGATGGACCCCGCCTTGAACAGGACTGTTTCAAACCTCTGCGCCAAACCTGGCTCCGAAGGATTATGCAGTTGCAATTGCACAAGCAAGTCTTGGCTCATTTTAGTCAAACGTGTGCAGACCCGCCATTCTCGGACGATCAACTCGCACCATTTCGTAAAGATTTAGTTGACTGGCTTGAGTCTTTGAACCGGAAAGTGGATTGGACAATTCGTGCTCATCAGCCGATGCACTTGGCCCTAATGGCCGAACTGAGCTCCATCATGCATGACGCCGATGTCACTTTGTTTCCAAGTCTTCAGGAAGGCGTGAGCACAGGTTTTTTTGGGTGACATCCCTAAATCCCACGTGTTCCCCCTTAAGGATAATTCACCTCCTGATAGCACCCCACTTTCAGTTCATATGCAAAACTGGCAGTCAGCGGAAGCTGATCTCGACTTGACTCGCGAGTTGGTGCAAGAAGAAATCGACAAAGGATGGGTCTTTGAGTTCCCTGGAGACATATCCCAGGCGCAAGCTGAATACCCTACGGGGGTCTCGGTCGGAAAGCTCGGTGTGGCTACCTCCGATACTCGACCACCACGTCTTGTCGTTGACAGCTCGATTTGTGGTCTGAACAGCCGCTGTGTGATTCCGGTAAAGTCCACTTTACCCACCGCCAAAGATGTCCTTCGGTGTTTTCCCCTTCGACAGTCCTCTGCATCTATGATGGGACTCAGCCTGGACATTAAATCCGCCCATAAACGGATTGTTCTTCGCGAGTCGGAATGGGGATTTGTAGGTTTCTCTTTGGACGGCAAATTGTACTTTTACCGGGCTTGCCCTTTCGGGGCCATCTTCTCAGCCGCTTGGTGGTCCTGCTTGGGAGGCTGGATCCTCCGCTGCATGCATCACATGCTTTGGCTGCCCCATGCAGCCTTTTTGTATGTAGATGACTTTCTGTTCTTTCAAGACCATGACATCATGCCCACGTCAGCAGCCCTGTTGTGTATTTTGTGTCAAATATTGAAAATCCCAATCAGTTGGCGCAAATGTGAACTTTCAGGCACCATTTCGTGGATTGGCTGGCGCTTCCATCTCGCCGCTGGTTTCGTCGAAATCCCGGCAGATAAGCTTGAAAAAATTCGTAAGTATCTAAGAGAGCTTGCCTCGACCCATAAACCCTCCCGCAAACTATTGGAGAAATTCATTGGTCTGGCTATGTGGTTGACACAGCTTTTCCCTTACATGCGAATTTGGTTGCATTATTTGTATAAGGACTTGTACTCAATACCTGCTTCCCATTACAGCATAGACCCCTCTGACTGGTTGCAGGTACCCCCATGTCTGTCCACAGATTTGCGCTTTACGGCGCGACCTGCCGGTACTGCCATCCCATTGGGCAGTACATTGATTTCGGTTAAGCACCAACCAGTAACAACTCTGGATGATGTCCGGAAGCTTCATCTGTCTGATCGCAGAATATGGATGCGCATTAGGGATCCCAATTCCTCCCGTCGGCATATCTCTACCGATTCGCATCGTATAATCACCTTATTCTCCGATTGGTTATCGGTTCTGTCACCAGTCCGTCCCCTAGTTCCCAAACCTCTTTGGCAAGGAGAGGCAGCAGCAGATGCATGTGCATCCGGCTCCGAATGTCAAATCGGGGGCTTTGTGCGAACACAGAACGGTTGTACCTACTGGTTCTCCGAACGATTTACCAAAACAGACTTTGATTCCCTAAAAATCCCGATCGCTGACGACCTACAACGCAACATCACATGTTTTGAGACGCTAGCCCAGATGGCACTGCTTTTCCTAGTTTCAAGGTCTTTTCCAGGGTTCCGTCTTCCCCTCCGTGTCCAAACTTTGAGTGACAACACCGGCGCAGAAGCCGGCAGCAATAAATTGTTCACTACTTCGTTCCCTCAGTGCTTATTCGTGGAGAAATTATGTCTCCTCGCTGCTTGCACTTGCACGGAAATGGATGTCTCCCACATCCCCGGAGCAGACAATGAAGAGGCAGATGCTTTAAGCCGTTGGGACTTGACCTCAGATCCTCCGTGTTCTTTTCATCTTGACGATAGATTCGCAATATCTCTTGATGACTTGTGGGCCGCACCGCTTTCGGTTTCACTTCATCCGATAGATACCAATCTGTTATGGCAACTTCCGACGTGATCTCTTGCTTGCTGGAAATTTTGTCCTCACTTGTTTTTTGGGGGTACATATGGCGAGAACAGAATTTCCCCTGAAAGTTTTCATTGGGGTTGAGTTGACCTTCAGGGAAATCCTGAGAACAGAAATCATAATTTCCAGCAAGCGAAAAAGAGATATATAATATAAAGAGTGCTCGAATTATTATGTGTTTCTTTATTTGTTAGATAGACTTATCTAAATCTTCGTGACAAATGAAAGTCCAACGTATAACGTTTAGTGTACTTGTTCACTGGTGTTCTACGAGGGTACTTCATTTGATCCCACAATTTTGGCTCAAGTTGGACTTTCATTTGTTTTTGTTGACCCACCCTCCTTCTCCCTTTAAGCTGTTGCTTCCACTTCTGTTTGAAAGGCACTCTTGATATCACTTCGTGTCACACATTCGATCTTGCAATTCCTCTGATGCTTTCTCCAGAGGATCGGCCTTGCTTTCACCCCGCAGCAGGCCTCCGCAGAGGCTCCATTCGACCGATTGCGTAACGTTGTTCCCTCCAAAGGAGGGGTTGAGTTGACCTTCAGGGAAATCCTGAGAACAGAAATCATAA
>CAXAMN010022004.1:0-30618 GCA_963970005.1 Durusdinium trenchii
CTCCCTGGCGCCTTGGCGTACGAAGGGTCGAATTTACAGAGGCCCTGCGCCTCTCGGAGGTCCAAGTGGGTAGGTCGAGGTAGGCGCTGACTGGCGCCTTGGCGTGCGAAGGGTCGAATGTACAGAGGCCCTGCGCTTCTCGGAAGTCCAAGTTGGTAGGTCTATTTGGACGCTCCCTTTTGCCTTGGCCCTTAAGGAGCGAAGTTGCAGTTGAGAAGTCTGCACTTGCTTTGTCAACACTGCCTTTGCCGCAGCTCAGGGCGAAAGGTTTCAGATGTCTGGATCCCCTGTGGCAAGCGTCAGATTCATTCCCAATAAAACAAAAGCGAAAGCTCTTAGTTTGATGGAACGGCAAAACTGCGCTTCTGGATGGCTGGTGAAAGTACGTTTCCACGGCCGAATGGGGACCCTTCATCTCCAATTATTCAAAAACGAAAGCGTCAAGATTAATAGAACGGCAGATCAGTGCTTCTGGATCATGCTCTGCAACAGTCTGCCTTAGGCTCACTGAGACTCTAGGCCTCTAAAGGAAAGGCCTTTGCAAGACAAAACTTAAATGTCACGGCATGGGTTGTCCTGTTTTCCTGCAGCCCCCCCCACCAGCAAACAGGAATAGCTTAGGTACAGCACGCTCAAAAGATAGAGTCTTGCGAGTCCTCTGCGGCAGTCTGCTTTGGGCAGGCCAGGCGTTTCAATGAGACCTTTCATCGCCAAATGAACCAAAAAGAATAGAGATTGATGGAACGAGAAATCATTTGCACGGCCGAATTTCGTGGCTGCATGTGACCAGCAGGAGACGACATATTGCGCCTGTAGCTTGCAAGATAAAAAGTTTTGAGTCACAGTATTGGTGGTTTAGTTTTCCTGCAGCCTCCCCACCAGCAAACAGGAAAACCTTGAGTACTGCATGCACTAAGAAGGAAATCTTGCAAATCATGCCCTGCAACTGTCTGCCTTGGGCTCGTTGGGACGCTAGATCTCTAAAGGGAAGGCCTCGGCCTTGGCAAGACAAAACTTAAAATGTCTTAAGTGTCACGGCATGGGTTGTCCAGCTTATAAACAGATTGCAAAAGAGCGCAGACGGTTTCTTTCATTGACATGCCGCTCAGGCAGGACAAGACGAGGCTAAGCTGACACGAAATGCTTGGACTATATCTGGGTAGGTCGGCAAGAGACAAATGCAGTAAGAGGGTCTTTGGTCCTGAGGCAGTGGCTAAGGACACTGCAAGAGGAAAACCCAGCTTGGACAAAAATTTCCGAAAGCGTATTCTGACAATCAGATACCAATCGTAAAACAAGAGAGACAGGGACGAAAACAAAATAGAAATGTCGAACGGGTGCTTGCCAGAGACAGCGACATAGATGTTCTGAAACTCATCTTCTCCAACTACAAAAAGGTTGCGGCTGAGTCTTTCCGTATTGACCATGCTAGGAAAACGACACAGAAACAAAATTCGTGGTGAAACAGCCAGAGAAGGTCCATGGAGCTGCGCAAAAATTCCCTTAGTCTCAAAGGATTCCAGAATATCGTTATAGATAAACTGCGAAATCGTGCAAGAGACTTCCTTGAAAGACATGACGAAAACCAGCCAAGACAAAGAAGGGAATCAAGAGCGCAACTGAAGGTAATGTCCAAGGACACCCCCTTCGAAAGGTAGTACTTACTACGAAGCTCGAAGCAGTGTCTAAGGACACCACTTGAGTATGCGTAACTGGTCGAAGTCTCAAAGGATGTCAAAGGACATCCCTTGAGAAGCTAAGCTCACGGTAATGGGCAGGCGAAAAACACAAATGGTGTCTAAGGACACCACTTGAGATCTGCAGAAAGAGAAGAGCCTAGCTAAACAAAAACATCCTAGCTACGCAGTCCGGCGCGGAGACAACTTCTTCTCTTTAAGAAGCAGTCTTGAACCTCCTAGCTCAACGGCTTTTTGCCGTGAGTTTGGGCCGAGACGCCTTGAGCCAAAGGCTACGGAAGCGCCAAAAACGCAGTGGATTCCAGGGTCGCCAAAGTGGGCCTAGATCCTCAAATCGGTCAAACTTTGCAACACTGAGAGAGACCTTAAAAGTCACCCCCGAAAGCGTGGTCAGCATTAGGGGGCATTCCGTGACCAGGGGGAGTGCTAATCATGGATGAATCGTCGAGCTCCATGTGCGGCAGACCATTTGCAATTATTGTTTGAGCCAAAAGTGTCTGAGTCTGCTCATGGCTGTTCCTAAGGCCGGGATGTTTCCTGAAGACAGATGCTAAGGCACCCACCTTGAGCCTCTCATGGACTGGCATGATATTAGAAGTACTCGTGGCGCAGCTTCTCGTCAAAAGCGTCCGAATCGGGTCCTTCCGCGGGGAGCTCCACCCACTGGGGTTTTTCAAATTTGTCACACATAAAGAAGGCATTGTGCTCTGCCTGCACCCAATGTCACTCCAATCCAGGGGAGCAATCGTTGCTTGCTCACACCCGCAGAATGCACGGTTACCTGTGTCACTGAGCTCCGTCGGGATGACAACTTCTTGCACTGCCACACAATTCAGGAAAACTTCTTTGCCAATTTGCGTGAGTCGTAGCGGAAGCCACACACAATTCAAGGCCACACAGTGGGCAAATGTGGCAGAGAGTAGGACTGTGATTTCTGTGCCCATGAGGTTGACCTACAAGTCTTTTGCAATTTTCACAGGCCCGCGGCCCGATATTGTGGAAGTCACTTGGCAAACAGAGCTGTTCAATGCCTGCGCCACAAAAATGCACCTTCAGGCAGCGGGTCCATGTCAAAGGTGATGGTTGTAAGCGTGAGGCAACTCTCGAATGCATATTTGCCTGGCTGTGCCCTGGTGCCAGGACGTTGCTGTCCTCTGTTTCGTGACTGACCCCAACTCGACCTAGGGAGCAGCACTCCCCGGGGCGGCCACCTCTCGCAGCACACAGCACCCCTGGAAAGCCCCTTCCGCCAGACTTATGACCGAGGGTGGAAGCTTGACAATTTGCAGTTGCTGACAACTCTGCCAGGCCGCGAATCCCACATGTTGAATGCCCATTGCCACTTCCACGTGCCGGAGCGAGGGTGCAGCATGAAAGGCTCTGTCAGCAATTTCCCCACGCGGGTTGGCCCGGACACGTACAGCTTTGGGGTAGCTTTCCTTTCCGTCTTCCTGGAACTGCCAGATAGAATGTCCGTCTATGCAGGGACGAACCACAATTTATAGTTGCGGTCGTTGCAGGAGCACCGTGTGGAATCCTCTGGCAGGGATTACTGCGTGTGAAGGTCGAGCAAATCCAATTCACAGCCGAAGACATTTAAATCAGAGACGAAAGAGCATAGACAAGATAGTAGTTGTACCTTTCAGGTTCTGCAGTGGCTACGAGTGCTGCTAAGACACTCTTCGGCATCGCAATGGCGCCCAGGCGCGCTGTGATCCACTCCTAAGATGGCAGATCGCCCATACAACCAATATGGCCCACATCTCTGCTCCGAAGATCGATGGGATCAGCTCTGTACATGGCTCACTGGGAACTCCAACTTTAGACTTCAACTCGCGGGCCACAAGCAGGCGCTTAGGGACCACATGGGCTACAGTCAAGAAGCCTCCGACCCAAGTAATAAAGCTCGCCGAACTGTTTCCCCTCAGGAGCGGGAAGCTCCTCGTCTGCAGCAGCATCGCCTTCGCCCTATGGGTGGTCCTGTGGGTGGTAGCAGCAGGGTGGTCGACAGCAGGGTCCTCCCACACAGCAACCGTCTCCTCGTCGCTCGACCTTCTCCATGAGATGGAGGGCCTTAGCCACCCTCTTTCTTGTGGCCTAATTGTCATCATAGTTTTCGCAATGGCCACATATCCGTTATCTCAGTTGTTTGGCTCAGGCAAATCGAGCAAACACGCTCGGACTGCCGCCTACGCGACAACGCCGCCTCACTAAGACCGTCATGAGGTCAGCCTCAAGTTGGTTACAATAGCAGGCACGGAATATGCAATGCAAGCAGACCTCTCCCATTATTAGGATGTGGCAGAGCAGGAAGACGACATTCTTTGGCTGAGGATTGTTTGTGTGACTGGAAGCCGACAGAAAAAACGAGCTCGACATGTTGCAACGATCCTTGCACATCACGTATGTAACAGACTCTGCAAGATGGATGGATAAGCACAAGCACTGTTGTTGGCACTGGCTCCAGTGCCAACTCCCCACAGGCAAAGTGAGTCTCACCACGCTGAAGCTCACGTACCCGGAAGTCATCCCTCGCCGCGATCGAATCGCCGCTCCAATGCGCCTAGCCTCCTGGATTCGATTTGAAACGGCCATGACAAGCGATGATTGGGAAGGAGCTATCAGCTTGTTGGTGTCCAACCTCCACCGTCCCGACCAGGAATTGCTGGTGTTACTACAAAGCTGTGTGGCCGGACAGCCAATTGCCTCCATGGAAGAAGCACAAGCACTGCTGCTCAAAAACTTTCGTGTTGGCAAAGGTACTCAAAGTGCATGTGCTCAATGGCTGACGGAGATGGCTCGAGACCTATTGGCGCCGATCCCGTTCCGAGAAGTCTTTGTCATTCTAGCCCTCTTTCTTCCGCAGCTCACCTTTGTC
This sequence comes from Durusdinium trenchii, assembly GCA_963970005.1. Taxonomy (NCBI): domain Eukaryota; class Dinophyceae; order Suessiales; family Symbiodiniaceae; genus Durusdinium; species Durusdinium trenchii. Next base: position 4,576 of record CAXAMN010022004.1, read on the forward strand.
GATGAAGCCACCACAAGACAAGAATTGTGGAGTAGTCCCACTGTTCGAAAGTTTGGCCTAGTTGTGGATGTCACACCCACAGCCACCGGATTGCAGGGCATGCATGAATATCGCATAGCTTTTCCTTCGGGGTCGCAAACGGCTATCTTTTGCCCGGCGCACTTCCAAAGTTGTAATTTCGAGCAATTAGCCAGCAGTCCCTCAAGTACGGTGCATATGGGCTCGCAGGCTGGGAAGGCCTACCGAATCGTTCTGGAGGAGCACGGCGCGTGCTACTCATTCTTGGCGCTTTTGCTTGCCTTTGTGTCTCCCTCTCGGAAACGAAAAGGGGACAAATCGCCAAGTGAGAAACTTCGTCGGCTGAGCAGCCCTCGGCACTGGGATGTTGCCTTAGTACCGTTCCCGGAAGATTTCGTGCCTCTGCCCACGCCAACCGAAACCGGACTAGCGTGCCCAGCGCCATGGGCTTTCCCACCTAGCCTAATGCGTGCTAGAGCCTAGAGCAACCAAGCTCCGAGTATTGGCCATTGCGGAAGCAGGAGATACGGTCACTGCTGATCACTTTTTGCATGGCCAGCTTAGCTGCAGAGCACAAACCCACAGTGCTGGGTATTCCTGGCCAAGTGCCCATTCCGTATCAACTAGAATGCGCGGTAGTCCTTTTGCAGAGCTTGCATGCCCTCTTCCAGCTGCTGACCTCCGGCAATACAATGCAACACTGTCCACAAGCAGCCAGCTTTGCTGTTGCCCTGGGAACTGCCGCCCGCGTGGAGAGTGCAGCCAGTCCTTGATGTCCCTGAATCCGACCTTGTCCTGCCACCGGAACCAGGCCTTCTAGAGCATGGCTGTTACTGGCCCCGGCCAAGCCTAACACTGAGGTCCTCTCTATCTCTGACCGTGACCCAGAAAAAGAGGAACAAGAAGTGCAAGAGGGACAATCGCCGACCTTCCATGGCTGAAGAAGACGCAAATGAAGCAGTCTCAGTCCACAGTTTCTCCTCCGAGTCGCCCACTATTCCGAGCACAGAGCAACCGGAGGAAGATGACGCGCACATGGCAGATGATGCTGGTGCTAGCACCTCCTCTGCAGAAGAAGAGGGTGATTGCCTTAGCAATCGTCCGGCTCTTTCCGATGCATGTCCCGCGCGAGATAAAATGCTGGAGGTAGAAGATGATGCAGGAGCGTGCTACCTCCACAGGATGTGGACTCTCCAAGCAGCAGCCCCACATCACAATCCTCTGAGTCTCCAATCAAACGAAGACCGGGTCCAAGGCCAGTGCCGGGCTCAGTCCAAGAAGTTGCGGAAATCACTTGTTCCACCATCCAGGCAACCACTCGGCAGCATTTCTGAACATGAGCAACCACCGGCCACACTGGCAGACCTGGCCAGTCAGAATGCTCAAAAAAAATCGGTAGCTTCTGCTTGCAGGAACCCTACGACACCACCTGACCGCCCTGGATCGGCGCAAGAGCGCCCACGTGCGATGACTGAAAAGACATTGCCAGTGATCAAGAGAATGCAGAGCGTGGAGGCACGGCCGACACTGATCTCCAATTGGAATCCGAGCAGAGAGCCATGCAGGCCCTATACGACTATCAAAATGCGGCTCGAACGGCCAGAGAAACTGCCAGGCAAAGGGTGCTGCTCCCCCGCATTACAGATCTACGCCTGGAGAATGGCCGATGGCGAGGCTTGCTATTTCTAACAACCAAATTAATCGCCTCGTCCGTACATTCCTCTGGAGGAGGGTGACAGAACAAGCACTCCATGGCTTCTCCTTTGTAGACATTCCAGATGAAATCAACCAAGCCTATATAGGAGATCTCCTCCGTATAAGTGAAGCCTTTGCTGCTCCCCTATCCAACCTTTTTGCTTTTGTGAAGAGTGGGCATCCAGCATGTCCCTTCATCACTCACAAACAGCTCGCCCTCTATGCAAACCCCTCTCCTCGCTTTCATTGCAAGGTGCTGTTCCTTTGATAATCAACACAGACACCAGGGTCCAGGAACAGCACAAGCAGAGGAAGGAAAATCACAGACGACAAAGGAAAAAGATGTCGATGCCCTTACCTTTATGCGCACTGTCATCATGTCCTTTGCTCAGAGACCTGACAACTGCCAAACACCCCACTGCAGACCTGCGTGCAGAAGAAGGACTCTGCCTCTGACGCCACTGGGTCAGCTGAACGGTCGCCTAAGCTTGCTCTCTCCGTTCCAGTGGGGCTTGCTGAACCACCAGAAGTTGGCACTGAAGAAGCCACGGAGGACGAGGACACGGCGGCTGAACCCAACTATGCCTTTGCCAAGGGATATGGATGGTTCGGCATAGGTTATACCCGACTAGCAACGGCGCTCGGCAATTTTGAGCAAGGGAACATCGAAGCAGAAAGTGCTGTCGTGGCTCAGTGGCTGACCTCCGGGCTACGGGTTGCCATGGCCCGCAAAGGGTGGCACCTGCTGTCTCCCCGTTTGATGCTGACCAAAGTCCCTGGGGGTGTCCTCAGCGACTATTACCACCAGGGATATCCCTTCACTCTGCGGATGGCAGATCGCCCATACAACCAATATGGCACACATCCCTATACCGAAGAACGATGGGATCAGCTCTGCGCATGGCTCACTGGGAACCCCAACTTTAGGTTTCAACTCGCGGACCACAAGCAGGCGCTTCGGGACCACATGGGCTACAGTCAAGAAGCCCCTGACCCTCTTCCTGGTACAGTAGGCCTCCCCCATCGCCCTCGCCCTATGGGTGGTCCTATGGTTGGTGGCAGCGAGGTAGTCGGCAGTAGGGGTCATCCCACACAGCAACCGTCTCCGCGTCGCTCGATCCTCTCCAAGAGGTGGGTGGCCTTAGCCACCCTCCTTCTTGTGGCCTTATTGTCATAAGAGTGTTCGCAATGGTCATATCTTCGGTGTCTCTGTAGCTTGGCTCAAGCAAACTTGGCAAGCACGCTCGAGCTACCGCCTACGTGACAATGCTGACTCACCAAGACCGTTATGTCCGTAGCCTTTGGCTCAAGCAGGTCGTAGTGCCCTGCATGCAAGAGTGAGGTCAGCCTTAGCTGACTTCATTCGCGTTGCCTTTTCGTGTGCTTTCGCCGCCAGGGCACCTGCCAACCTTAGTTGGCGGGGGCTATACCTGCATTGCCTAACAGAGAAACTCGAATGTCACATGACCCGTGGATGGAAGACAGCAATTCACTGGACCTCACGGATACCACTGAGACTGGAGTCCGTGCTCCCTTTGTCTTCACACGTAACCATGCAGACTGGTTGACCACGGATGGCCAAGCCTGCTTTGCTAGGGGCGCGGGGGATAGTGTGGAGCAGTCCCAGAATGATGCTTATGCAGCACTGACTATGAAAGACACTCTTAGCAGTCCTTTCGGTCTTGACTCTGCTCGGCCCACACTTGGCCTGACTGACGTTCGTGCGCAGCCATCCAAAAATGATGAGGGGTATGCTGCTCTCGAAACAGAGGGAGAGCTGCCAGATACTACTGCCATTATTCAGACACTCATCTCATACCGAGACCTGATCATGAACAATCACATGATTTACCTAATTGTGGACAATCGGACACCTGCTGCTGTCCCATATTGGCCGGCCTTTGCTGCCTGGTGGGCCTCCCGAAGATGTCTGGTGGGTCCCCAAGACGAGAGGACTGACATACTGTGGATCTGTGCTGATGCTACTACTGGCCTTCATAAAGTTCCATACTATTGGGCAGGGGTCTTTGTCCTAGAGGCAGCGCGTTTCCTGTACCCTGCACAGCACTTTGCACTCATTGATAATGACTGTGTGCCAGTTACGTTATTCGAGGTCAAAGACCTACTGCAGCTGGCGCATCAGCAGCACCAGTGGGCTGATCTCATAGGGTACGCACGCTCCGAATCGAGCCCTAGTGCTGGGATAGGCATGCTGCTTTTTACAGAAGCACACTTAGAGTATAATGCAGGTTTGGTCATTTCAATCGGCAATCGTAACAAGCACAGTCCGCTGGAACATGACACGTCTGCCCAGACCCTGGCAAAGAGCCTTCAGGCGGGTCGACTTGCGCTCGTTTCAAGAGCCAGATCACCTGTCAATCCGAGCGACACTGTCATGAGTGGCACCTTGTTTACCCCCTTTGTTGGGATAGCGATGCAGTCCGCTCTTGACCTCTGCATGGTTTGGTCTTTATACGGCCTTTACATGTGTAAGCACTTTTGGCCCATGCCTGTCCCTAGCCCGGAGGAGTCTAGTCCAGGCAGTCCAATCAAGTGGCCACGGCAATCCCATCCTAGGGCGCTCACCCCAGAGGGAAGAGAGCGAACCCCCTGGGTTACCAGCTGGGCACGAGCTACTTTCGAACAGGGTATGCTATCAGTGCTCCCGATGCTCACAGGGCCGTGCACAGTTGCGTCGCTGCCAGGAGAACACCTCTTCCAGGCCAGTGCATTGCCGCGCAACCGGATGCGACCTGCCATATTTCATGCCTTTGGCAAGGCCAAAATTGGAGCACAGACAGCTCTACGTGAACTGGAGCAGCAGGGTTGGGAAACGCTGCCAATGGCTATACTCGGTATGCCCAACCTACCCCCTGCATGGACCGTTGAGACCTGGAAACCTGTCGGTGGTTGCAAGTTTACAGGCTACTCCTCAGGGGTAACTGGAAACAGTGCATTGCGCTTCTGCCTGCTGGTGAGGTGGCGAGCAATTCGTAAACAAGCGACAGAGCTCTTTCCAAACAAAGGCAGGTGGACAGCCTTAGCTGTCTTCCTGCAGAGGACGGAGATGCAGAGGTGGAGTGCCAAAAGAGCAGACCGCCTCACTAAGGCAATTGAAGGTGACTCGAGGCAGGGCAGTCAGGCACTTGACTCAAGATCATGCACTCCCTGTCCGCAACAGCTATCTCCTTCCCTCTTTGTCCCTTGGAGTCAAGTCGCTAAGCTAAGAGGGTTAGTTGCAGTCCACACGGACATAGAAGCAAGCCCGTATGAGCAATTGCGTGCTGCGCTGGCACAGCCCAAGTGTCTTGTCCCTGGAGAAAAAGAGCAATTTCTTCAAGCCAATCACGATTTGTTGTGTCAACTTCAAGGCTCAGTCATGCCCTTGGAAGGTATCGCACCGCAAGTCTTCGAAGCCATCTCTCACCACCAGCAGGATGAATTCACCTGGGTCACAGTCCTATGGATGGTCGCCCAACTCAACAAATATTGGATTGGACGCAACCTCCTGCCACTGCCGTCAGTGTTCCAAATCAACTGCGGAGGGCTGGGAGGAGGTGCCCTTGAGGGTGAAGTCCCCCCACACTTCCACTGCATGTGCCCACCCGTGGGTGAAAGTCAAGTCTATGGGCCGTCACTTTCCCCGGCAGATGTCCTCAACGATCAGGAGTGGGGAGTTGCTTATGGCTGGTCGACCGGAGTGCATGAAGTTGCCACCCTCTTTACGCTCATACAGAATCCGTGCCAGAAATGGGAAGACCTCGGGTATGGCAAGGCAGCTGTAATCTATCAACGCACGCAACAGGTGCTTAAAGCAGCGAGGCTTCTCCCTGCTCACCGGCGGTTGCCGCACCAAGCCTTCCTCAGTGGCCTGTGGTGGAAACTGCTCTCGCTGCAGCCACTACGACTCCTTGCCTACTTGCCAGGGCTGGGGTGTCTGCGACCGGATGTGCAAGAAGACCCCATTCACTTCACAGTGAATGGTTTCAGTGCAGGAAGCTACACTGGAGCAGTGATTGCCTTAGCAATTCGCTGCCTCTGGCCAGCCAGTCAGACCACAGCGCGCCTCGGTGCCATTGCAATGCCTAAGAGTGTATTCGCAGCCTTGGTTGCCACTGCAGAACCTGACAAACGCAACTACTATCTTGTCCATGCTGCTGAAGATTGTCTGTGCGACTGGAAGCCAACCGAGGAGGAGCTTGGTATGTTGCAACAATCCCTGCACATCACGTATGTAACAGAATCTGCAAGGTGGATGGGCAAGCAAAAACACGGTTACTGGCACTGGCTTCAGTGCCAGCTCCCTGCAGGCCAGGTCAGCCTTACCACGCTGAAACTCACACACCCAGAGGTGATTCCTCGCAGGGACCGAATAGCTGCCCCCATGCGCTTGGCCTCCTGGATTCGCTTTGAAACAGTAATGACCAGCGATGATTGGGAAGGTGCCATTAGCCTGTTGGTGTCCAACCTCCACCGATCTGACCAAGAATTGCTAGTGCTGCTACAGAGGTGTGTCGCGGGGCAGCAAATTGACTCCATGGAAGAAGCACATGCGCTACTGCTGAAAAACTTTCGGGTTGGCAGAGGTAATCTAAGTGCGTGTGCTCAATGGCTGACAGAAATGGCCCGAGACCTTTTAGCACCAATCCCATTCCGAGAGGTATTTGTCATCCTAGCCCTATTCCTCCCGCAACTCACATTTGTTGATGAGGCTGCTACAAAGAAAGACCTGTGGAGCAGCCCCACTGTCCGCAAGTTTGGCTTAGTTGTGGATGTCACTCCAACAGCAACGGGGTTACAAGGTATGCACGAATATCGTATAGCCTTTCCGGCGTGGTCACAGTCAGCCATCTTCTGCCCTGCACACTTCCAAAGCTGTAATTATGAGCAACTTGCTAGCAGCCCCTCAAGCACAGTTCATATGGGTTCACAGGCGGGGAAGGCTTATCGGCTAGTTCTGGAAGAGCACGGCAAGTGCTATTCAGTCTTAGCACTCTTGCTTGCCTTTGCGACCCCTTCGCGGAAACGCAAAGGGGATGAGGCGCCCAGCGAAAAGCTACGCCGCTTGAGCAGCCCTAAGCACTGGGACGTCGCCTTGGCGCCGTTCCCGGAAGAGTTTGCGCCGTTGCCCACGTCAGCTGAAACTGGCCTGGCGTGCACTGCTCCATGGGCTTTCCCGCCCAGCCTCTGCGTGTTGGAATCTAGAGCAACGCGGATCCGAGTTCTGGCCATCGCGGAAGCAGGTGACACTGTCACTGCAGATCATCTCTTGCAAATGGCCAGCTTAGCGGCAGAACATAAGCCCACTGTGCTGGGAATTCCCGGCCAAGTGCCCATTCCGTATCAGTTAGAGTGCACAGTAGTCCTACTGCAGAGTCTGCATGCCCTCTTCCAGCTGCTGACCTCTGGCAGCACGATGCAACACTGTCCCCAAGCTGCCAGTTTCGCTGTGGCACTCGGCACTGCCGCCCGACATGATAACGGGCACATAGTGTCGATGGCTGCCAGCCTCGCGCTCGCCCTCCGATCTGGTAGATCTACCCTTGCAGTAGCAGGAGTCTTTGGTGCAGGCAAGACCCGATCCCTGACCTTTCTACTTGCCTGGCTAGCCCTTACCACGCACCTTAAGATCGCAGTAGTGCACAAGGAGAACCCGGCAGGCCGGGCAATTACCAAGTTACTCACAGCCTTTGACCTTGGACCAGACCACCAGAGATTCTTCGTGCGGCCTGTCAGCAGGGAAGAGGCGGAAACCAACATAGCCTGCACTGACTATGACTTGAGGGCAAGCGACGCGGCGTCATACATCCCTGGCTGCCATGTAGTGATTGTCACAACCGGACTCGTCTGGGATCAGAAAGGGCAGACTCATTCAACACTCAACACTCACATGGAAAATGTAGACCTGCTTATCAGTGAAGAAGCACAGCAAGATATGGACCTCAAATCTGCATTTGCGCCAACAGTTCCCCGACAGCCCTTCTTTCGCCTGCTGCTGGGTGACCCCAAGCAGAGCCCAGGTGGAGTGGCCGATGGACAGAGAGCGCATCGCACACTCCTGCTCAAAGCACCCCTTGGGCTGCGAGCCCCCACTACCTGGTACATGCCGCGCGAAATACCGGGGGTCTGCCACATGCTCCTCCGGCACAGTCGAGGCTTTGGCCTTGGAGACCTGGAAGAAACGGCTAAAGTTGTGGGTCACAGGCCACTGGGGAGCAGCTGGTTTCGCCCGGAGAAGGTCAAAGCCACATCTCCTTTCGCCTGTCAGCTGCAGTCTACCTACAAAGATCTCTCCAGAGTGGACCTGGACCTCCCGGAAGGACTGTTGGTAGGTCTAGGATATGCAGCCACAAGCCCAGACAGCCCACTCGACTTCCACCAGGCGCAAACTGCGGCTGAGAAATCGGGAGTCGCAAACCCACATTGCTGGAGTTTAATGCTGCCGACGAGTGCAAGGGTTGCCCAGGAAGTGTATGAGCCGCTGATAGGTATTCAGTATCCCATGTTGTGCAGCCGAATGGGAGACACCTGGCAAATCGGTACCACCTCCATTCGAGAGGATCACAAGATTGCCTCAGGCTTACGATTCATCCACTGGTGCCATGCATCGCCCAGTGTGCAAGCAAAACAAAATCCCAAAAATGACCCCACAGTTCGGGTGTATCAGCATATTGAAGACCAACTCACCAGAGCAGGCTCTGAAGCTGATGACATCTTGGCCCTAACAACCACCCGAGAAGGGGCCACGAATCTACGCAATTATTTCACCATTGCCGGTAAGAAGGCGAATGCAGAGACTGCAGTCAAGGTAGCAGGCGCTACGGCCAAGCATTGCATCGTCATTCATGGGGATTCAACCTTTCTCAGTGGCGAAGGACGCAACCTAGACTATGACCAGGAGTGCTTCACACGAGCGAATGTAGCATACAGCCGGGCCACCGACCTTACTATCCTGGCATGTCCATTAAATATGCAAGGGATGCCTGGGGCCCTGCAAGTCCTAGCAGCCCTCCTGCATGGTGTCCAGACGATACATACCTACGACAGTAACAAAGAGCCTCACATTGTAGGCTCCCTGGACCTTACAGCCACACAAGTTGAGCAGGCCACGACCTTTTTCCAACAAGCGCTCCTGCCTCACCCTATGTGGTGTGGCCCCCTGCCGGTCTGTCTCGTTGAACACCACCACGGCAAGGTTAGGCGCTTACGCCTCGTCTTAGCCACATTTACGCATCTGACCAAAGCAGAAATTAATAGCCTCGTCGAAGGGCCTTACCTGCCTGGGGGCACCGTATGGCATGACCTCGTTTATGGATATGCAACAGATGCCTCGATGGAGCCAGAGTGGCTAGTCATAACAGATGGGCAGCAGCCAGGGCACTGGCGACTCCTTCACAACAGCTCGGGCCCAGGGCGACGTTGCAGCGTAGGAAGTTCCCTACGCTATCAACCGACGCCGAGCATGCGCGAGCACCGTAGTGCACAGGATTATGCTTTCGAAGCTCTGCACCGTGTGTACTTCTATGATGCATGGAGAGCGCAGCCGGTCTTGGATGCCATAGGCTCTGATCTCATCCTGCCACCGCGACCAGGCCTTTTAGAGCATGGCTGCTACTGGCCGCGGCAAAGTCTACCTCCTGATGTCCTCTCTGTCTCTGATCGCGACCCAGACAACGAGGAACAGGAAGCTCGAGAAGGACATATGCCATCCTCTCCTGCAGAGACAGATGATGCAATGGCTGAGGAAGCCACACAAGAGGTCGTCCTGGTCCACAGCTCCCCATCGGAGTCGCCCACCATCCCGAGCACAGAGCAACCAGAGGACGATGATGCCCACATGGACGACACTGAAAGTGCCAGCAGCTCTTCCACTGAAGCGGGTGATTGCCTTAGCAATCATCCTGTCTCTCCGGTTACACGTCCCGCGCAAGATGACATGCGGGCGGCAGGCGATGATGCAAGGAGTGCGATAGCCCCACAGGACGAGAACCTCCCCAGAGATAGCCCCGGATCGCACTTCTCTGAGTCCCCAATCAAGCGACGACCAGGGCCTAAGGCTCATACTGGGCGAGCACAACCAAAGAAGTCACGCAAATCACCTGCCTCAACATCCAGGCAACCACTCGACAGCGTCCCAGAACATGCGCAACCGCCGGTCACGCTAAATGATCTAGCTAGTCGAAGCACTCAAAGGCAGGAAACCCCTACTGGCAGGAACCCAGAGACGCCACCTGACTGCCCTGGCCCAGCGCATGAGCGCCCACAAGCCATGACAGAAATTGACATTGTCAGTGATCAAGAGCAAGCAGAGCGCGGAGGCACAGCCGCCACTGATCTCCAGCTGGAATCCGAGCAGATAGCCATGCAGGTATTGTACGACTATCAAAAGGCAGCGGGAACCAACAGAGAAACTCACGGGCAAAAGGTGCCGCTCCCCTCAATACAGATCTACAGCGACCTGCCTAGAGAATGGCCAATGGCGAGGCTTGCTGTCTCCAGCAAGCAAATCAACCGCCTTGTCCGCACGTTCCTCTGGAGGAGAGTGACTGAGCACGCTCTCCATGGCTCCTCTTTTATAGACATTCCAGATGAGATCAACCAGGCCTACATCGGCGATCTTCTCCTCATCAGTGAAGCCTTCGCTGCCCCTCTGTCTAATCTCTTTGCGTTCGTAAGAAATGGCCATCCAGCATGCCCTTTCATTACACAGAAGCAGCTTGCTCTCCATGCAAACCCTCGTTTCTGGCAATATGGCCTCCTAGCTTTCATTGCGAGGTGCTGTTCCTTTGACAATCAACACAGAGAGCAGGGTACAGGAGCAGCCCAAACTGGGGAAGGAAAATCGCAAACCACAAACGAAAAAGATGTAGACGCCCTCACTTTCATGCGCACTGTCATCATGTCCTTCGTCAGGGGGATGGAGTATGGTGAACAAACGCTACCTACTAATGACCTTTTTGTTTATCTACCAGTCCAGATCCTGCCTGACCTAGTCACAGCCATGGAGCAACAGGGCTTCAAGCCAGCAGAGGTGAAGGGTGGCTCTGGATATCGGCCAAAAGAAGAGGGGGCTGAAGACAACCCATTGATTGCAGTGGGAGTGCACACCAAAGACACAGTTTGTGATCGGTACCCCCGCATGCCGACTACTTCCTGGGCTGAAAGAGCGTACTCTAGTGGAGCCCTTGACCCGTCTTTGGGACAAGCCTCCGCCTTCCCCTCCCTGTTGCAACTGCGAATGCGCATTGAAGTCCCCGTGTGGAGAGATCTGGCAACAGCCAGAAATCCCACAGCTGATCTGCCAGCAGAAGAAGATTCTGCCTCAGACGACACCGGGTCAGCCGAACGGTCGCCACGACTTGCTCTCCCGGGTGCCGGTGGGAATGGCAGAAACGCAGGCAGATGAAACAGACGAAGCCACAGAGGACGAGGCCATGAACGATGAACCCAGCTATGCCTTTGCCAAGGGGTATGGAAGGTTTGGCATAGGCTACACCAGACTAGCAACGGCGCTAGGCAATTTCGAGCAAGGGGACATCGGCGCAGAAAGCGCAGTGGTAGCACATTGGCTGACTTCCGGGCTCAGAATTGCCATGTCCCGCACAGGGTGGAACCTGATATCCACCCGTTACAGCTTGACTAAGGTCCCCAGTCCTCAGTGGGTACTACAGCAAAGGATATCCTCTCACTCCGAAGATGGCGGATCGTCCTTACAACCAATATGGCACGACTCACCTCTCCGAGGAGAGATGGGACCAGCTCCTTGAGTGGCTCACTAGGAACCCCACGTTCAGGCTCCAACTCGTGAGCCATAAGCAGGCACTTAGGGATCACATGGGCTACAGTCAGGAAACCTGACGCCGATCTAAGTAACAAAGCCCGCCGCACTGACCCCCCTAAGGAAGCGGGAAGTTCCTCAACTGCAGCAAGGTCTTCCTGGCACAGCAAGCCTCCCCCCCCGCCTTCGTCCTCAGGGTGGTCCTACGGGTGGTGGCAGTAGTGTAGTCCTCATTAGGAGGCTCCCCACACAACGACAGCCTCTGGGCCGCGCAACCTCCGCCATGAGATGGGTGACCTTAGTCACCTTCTCTATTGGGGCTTCGTTGCCACTATGGCCTTGCAAAGGATACACCTCCTGTACCACAGTTGTTTGGCTCAAGCAAACCAAGCACGACATAGCAATGCCGCCCCCCCAAGATCGCTTTGAGGTAAACCTCGAGTTGGTTGCCGTAGCCGGCACGGAATATACGATGCAAGCAAACCTCTCCCACTATGAGGATATAGCAGAGCTTGAAGATGACATCCTCTGCTTTCTGCCGACAGTGTCTGAGCTAGATGTCTTTGGCTGTGAGTTGGAGTTGCTCAACCTCCAAACGCAGCAACCCCTGCCAGAGGCATTCCGCACTGAGCTCTTGCACCGACCGCAGCTCCAAATTGTTGTTCGTCCCTGCATGGCAGATGGGCATTCCATCTGGCAGTTCCAGGATGACGGCAAGGAGAGCTACCCCAAAGCTGTTCGTGTCCCGGCCAACCCGAGTGGGGAAATTGCAGATAGAGCCTTCTACGCGGCACCCGCAATCCGACACGTAGAAGTGGCAACTGGTATCCAGCACATGGAATTGCGGCCTGGCAGAGTTGCCAGCAATTACAGATTGTCAAGCTTCCAACTTCGGTCGTCAGTCTGGCGGAAGGGACCTTCATGGGGTGCTACGTGCTGCGTCAGGTAGCTGCACCAGGGTGTGTCCACTATGGACAAAGGGTGTTTGCTGAGTGCTGCTCCCTAGGCAGCGTGGGGGTCAAGTGCGAAACAGAGGACAGCAGTGTCCTGGCGCCAGGCGCTCAGCTTGGCAGATATGCTTTCGAGAGCTGCCTCACGCTTGCAACTATCACCTTTGCTGCAGATCGTACGCATAAACCGCGAGCACTGCCTGAAGGAGCATTCTGTGGAGCAGGCATTGAACAGCTGTGTTTGCCGAATGATTTTCACAACATCGGGCCGAAACCCTGTGAAAATTGCAAAAGCTTAGTGGAAGTCAACCTCATGAGCACAGAAATCACAGCTCTGCTCTCTTCCACCTTTGCCCACTGTGTAGCGTTGCAGTGCATATGGCTTCCACCGCGCCTCATACAAATTGGAAAAGAAGCCTTCCTTAATTGTGTTGTGCTGCAGGAAGTTGTCATCCCGACAGAACTCAATAGGATAACCACCGAGCTGTTCTTGTTCTAGCAGAGTAACACTACAGTCCCTAAAGACCATGGTGTATTCTCTACCTTGCTGCAACTTATCCCAGATTGGGTCCTCTAGGTAGGTTTGCGTGGCGGTGTGCAAAAAGTCAATAACGCACCCAAATACTTGGAGGTCAGTGACCGAGGCCAGATAATCCATAACCTGGTCTTCTAAATCTGTAAACCGGTCGAACTTGGCGACTCTGAGAGTGACCTTAAAGGTTGCGCCCGAAAGCGTAGTCAGCAGCAGGGGGTATTCCATGACTGGCTCCTTTTCGATGGGAGTGCTACTCATGGGTGTACTGCCAAGCTCTTTTTGCGGCAGGCTGTTGGCTATCATTGTGCAAGCCACTGGTGTCCAGTCTGTACATGGGCTGTTCCTACGGCTGGAAATGTTTCCTTAAGACAGATGCTAAGGCACCTACCTTGAGCCGCTCGTGGCTTGGCATAAAAATGCTGATGCTACACATGGTTTGGCTCCTTGTCAGAGCAATTGGCATGGCAATATTCATGGCAATGTAGCTCCATAGAGTCTACCATGGACTTGCATGATATTGGCAATATTCGGGGCTGAGTTCCTCGTCAAAGCCATCAGAATCTGGTCCTTCCGCGGGGAGCAGTTCCAGCCAATGAGGTATTTCAAATTTGTTGCACATAAAAAAAACATTGTGCTCTGCCTGCACCCACTGTTCTATGTCTCCCCAATCTAGGAGGGTAAACCGTTGCAGCTGCTCGCATCCGCAGAAGGCACGGTTGCCGATATCACTGATCAAGTCCCCTTAGCTATTCATGTCCCAATGAACTCAGAAGAAACTGTCCCTGAATGGGCCTTTGCAGGTGTGCCACGCTTGCGACACGTTAGCGTCGAGACAGGGATCAGGCTCACAGGTGCAGAAGCGTGGCAAGGTTGCCGGCAACTCCGCATTGTCAAACTGCCGGCCACAGTGGTAGGCATTGCAGATAATGCTTTCCGGGACTGCAAGCTCCTAAATAGTGTCTTGGCTCCGGGTTGTCGCGAGTTTGGTTACAAAGTTTTTTCAGAATGTTGTTCCTTGCAGCGTGTGTATGCATCGGGTGGAGCTGTAAACGTGTTCAGCGGGGACACCAATTTCGGGCAATACCTCTTCCAAGGGTGCATCAACCTAGCAGAGGTCACCGTGAGTGAAGTTCTATCCCCCCGATCTGAATTGAGCGGGTCAACCCAGCAAGACAGGACCAGAGAGCTAGCTCCGGGCTGCCTCAGCTCTACAGGCATCTACACGCTTGCTCTCCCAAAGCACTTTGTAGCCATAGGAGCGCACGCTTGTGACAGTTGTCGACTGCTTAACAGTGTTGACCTCCGTAACACCATGATTGAAGAAATTCCGGAATTCACTTTTGCCCACTGCACTAGCCTTCGGGAAGTCTTCCTACCGACAACCCTCCATACAATCCGAGTTAAAGCCTTTATGAACTGTGCCGCTCTTGTTGAGCTTGCCATCCCGCCTGCTCTCAAGTACATCGGAAGTGGGGCTTTCTTGGACTGCACTGCCCTTCGGAGGCTGATCAAAATGCCTGGAGCACGCAGATGGCATGGGGTTTATGCTGAAGAAAATGCTTTTGCCATCTGTCCGGACATAAAATGGCCACCCTGGCTACACATGATCCCAGACATGGGCTACACTTCTGGCTTAGGATAGAAGATCATTCCTCCATCCACAGCTGTCGTGGCCCCGCTGTCAATTTTGTTAGGGTCTGGGTGCGAGCCTTAGCTCGGGTCCGGAGTAGGCCAGCAACTGCGAATCAGCACTCCTCAACACGAGTCACTAACCATAGTTGCCCTCCGTTATGCATGGAGTAAGCGCCCAGAGACTGTCGGATAGAGAAGGATCTCGGAGTGGCGGTGATGTCGACAACGGCAAATCATCCACCTGCCAGACACAGTAGTCAGTCACTGGTTTCGGTGTCAAATGCTGCGGGTCGTGGTCGCCTCGAGATGCAAGCTTTCGGCACCATAGCATTCGATGACCTATAACGCAAACGACCTTAGGCGACACAAACTATCTAGGACCAGACCCAACGAAGCTACGCTTCCGAGCCAAGAGAGAAGCAAGTGCGACGTGAGCAGTGAGTGGAGCCAAGTGCCAGCTTGGCATTGGAAAAGGAGGATTTCCAGGCATATATGGCAAGCCAAATGCACAGACACCAAGTAGAACCATGACCTCTTCTCGCCATCCGCTGCGAAGTGAGCCGATAGGAGCGAGAACCTTAGTTCTGCGTTCCTACACGGCGGGTGGTAGATAGTGGCAATGAAGGATGCCCAGGGGGAACCTTAGTTCCCGCTGTTGATGTCCGACATTGCCAATTTTGTACAAAGAGGTACAGATATCATGCTAGGAGAGCTCAATGTTTCACAGGTTTCACACGGGCCTTGCACGCACCTCTCACCTTTTGCCATTGAACAGCGCCGCACAGACTCAAGTGACATCCCCCCTTTTGGCAACGTTGTGTGCCGAAGGGTGTTGGGTCTGCCTCCCCACGGGGAGGTGGTGCCCGATTCACCCTTAGCTGCAGGCTTCTCTCGCTAGGAATTGCCGCCGTAATTGAATTCTGTCTGGCAGCATGTGACTGGCCTTGTATGCGCCATCGGTTGAACGGGTTGTGCTGCAAGTATAGTCTTTTCCATGGTTTGCTGCTTAGATCTTCGCACTTTCGGTTGGCTAAATTGCGAGACACCTGACCTGCAAAGTGACCTTGTTTTGCCACACTGTGGTGTGGCCGCTGGTCACCAACACTTGGTAAGGAAAGTCCGTTTGAAGCCTTGATGGCGACTTTCCAAGAACTCAACTTGCGCTGCAGTCCACTTCTTTTGCGAATTCAGGCCCACTAGTTGTCACTAGTCCCAGTTTCACACGTTTCACCTAGTGTATAGGGAAGACTACAAGATGGTGGAGTCGGCCTGCGGGCTTGTGTGTTTGGTTTTTGGGTTGGTTTTTTGGGGTCTTCGTTCCTTTCTCCACCATCTGTCTTTTCTTCCCTTCCTTCAATGATGACCTGGGCACCATGCCCACACGGCGTCCGTACTCGTGGAAAAAAAAGACTCACCAAGACCGTTATGAGATCAACCTCGAGTTGGTTACCATAGCAGGTACGGTATATGCAATGCAGGCAGACCTCTCCCATTACGAGGATGTAGCAGAGCTCGAAGATGACATTCTTTGCTTTCTGCCGACAGTCTCTGATTTGGATGTCTTCGGCTGTGAACTGGAGTTGCTCAACCTCCACACGCAGCAACCCCTGCCAGAGGCATTCCGCACTGTGCTCCTGCAACGACCGCAGCTCCAAATTGTAGTTCGTCCCTGTATAGTAGATGGGCATTCCATCTGGCAGTTCCAGGATGACGGCAAGGAGAGCTACCCCAAAGCTGTTCGTGTCCCGCCCAACCCGCGGGGGGCAATTGCCGACAGAGCATTTTATGCTGCACCTTCGCTCCGACACGTAGAAGTGGCAACTGGCATTCAACATGTAGGAGTTGCGGCTTGGCAGACGTGTCAGCAACTACAAATTGTCAAGCTCCCACCCTCGGTCATAAGTCTGGCGGAAGGGGCTTTCCAAGGGTGCTATGTGCTGCGAGAGGTGGCCGCTCCAGGGTGTATCCAATATGGTCCAAGGGTGTTTGCGGAGTGCTGCTCCCTAGGTCGAGTTGGGGCCAGTCATGAAACAGAGGACAGCAACGTCCTAGCACCAGGGGCACAGCTAGGCAAATATGCCTTCGAAAGTTGCCTCACACTTGCAACCATCACCTTCGACATGGACCATACTAACAAACCTCGAGCGCTGCCTGAAGGGGCATTCTGCGGCGCAGGCATTGAACAGCTCTGCTTACCGAGTGACTTCCACAATATTGGGCCGCGGGCCTGTGAGAATTGCAAAAGCCTTGTGGAGGTCAACCTCATGGGCACAGAGATCACAGCCCTCCTCTCTTCCACATTTGCCCACTGTGTCGCCTTAAACTGTATATGGCTCCCGCCACGACTCACGCAAATTGGCAAAGAAGTTTTCCTGAATTGTGTGGCAGTGCAAGAAGTTGTCATCCCGACGGAGCTCAGTGAGATAAGCAACCGTGCATTTTGTGGGTGTGAGCAGCTGCAAAGATTTACCCCCCTGGACTGGGGTGACATTGAACAGTGGGTGCAAGCAGAGCACAATGCCTTCTTTATGTGTGACAAGTTTGAAAAGCCCCAGTGGGTGGAGCTGCTCCCTGCGGAAGGACCTGATTCGGATGCTTTTGACGAGGAACTTTACCACGAATACTCCAACTATCATGCCAGTCCATGGTAGACTCTAGGTGGGTGCCTTAGCATCTGTCTTCAGAATCCATGGCCTTGGGAACAGCCCACAAGCAGACCCAGACACTTTTGGCTCAAACAATCATTGCAAATAGCCTGTCGCACATGGAGCTTGATGATTCATCCATGATCAGCACTCCCCCTGAAAAGGAGCCGGTCATGGAATGCTCCCTGATGCTGACTACGCTTTCGGGAGAGACTTTTCAGGTCTCTCTCAGTGTTGCAAAGTTTGACCGCTTTGAGGATCTAGAAGACCAGGTCATGGACGTTTAGTGTACTTGTTCACTGGTGTTCTACGAGGGTACTTCATTTGATCCCACAATTTTGGCTCAAGTTGGACTTTCATTTGTTTTTGTTGAGAAGTCCCCGCCTGCGAACGGCGAAGCTTCTCCTAGCGTCATAGCTTATTCCTAGTTCACGCTTACCATTCATGTATCTAGATCACTTTTGTTCTTTTTTTTGAGGTTCCCTCCTGCGAACGGACGCCTCTTTCAGCTTGCACTGTTTTCTTCCATGCTTTTTCAATTGTAGGTATCCACCTTCTTCCCGGCGCGATTTGAGCTATGGACTTCAGCGTTTCCTCGTGGAGTGTGGCCGAACTTTTCCACCTGCTTTTCGTGATTTTGTTCGAGTTGGCTCACCGATTTCACGTTGCGGTTCCAGATCGTCCTAGCTCATCCGCCTCGTCAGGGGGTCCTCGCATTTTCGCTTGTCCATGTCAGTGTGTGTTTTGTGATCGACCCTGCTTCAGGAAGGAACCAGGCCATAAGCATCACCGCTGCCCCGAGCATAATCGTGTCCGTTGAACATGACAGACGATTCTTCAGACTGGGAATTCGTTTTTGCCACTCCGAAAGCCGCTCCTTCGGTTGCTCCTAAAGGCCCCAGGTATCCTTCGCTATTTCAAGTTTCATCACATTCGATGCCAACTCGAACATCACCGAACCACGCATTTGCATCAGTGCATGATTTGAGTTCGTCGGTGCCGGCCTCAGCTTTTGAACCGCCTACCTCAAGAGCAGCTCCGGTTTCGGTAGGGGATTTGAAGAAGAGTGCACTCAAATCAGCCGAGCCGTGTCCGTTTGAGTACCGCCCCACGAGTTTAAGCACACCCAAGGCGGACCTAGCCCTATCCCCTTTAAGTAAGGCGCCGCCGGTCCCCCGTAGTTCGGGTGATCGTCCGCCGACCTCTGCAGTGACCGTCGCTCCAAATCCGGATTCGTTCAAATCACGTCCAGCTCCGACAGGGCCAACAAGGTTCTCTCACACTAAGTCTCAAACTCAAACGCGGATTCGGCAGCCTTCCAATAGCAAATTTTTGCTTCAGAAATGGCATTCGGTTCTTGCGATTTTGGGAAGTTTGTCTCAACTTTCTGAGGCCTGTTCCAAGTCGAACTTTGGGTATCAGCATGCAGACAGGATTCTCGATAGTCTCGCACCTAGTACGGCTATGCAGTATCTCACGACCATTTGCCATTTCCTTCAAGTGTGCAGAGATCTAGGATGCGAACTTGAATCTTTGAACGATGTCACATTAGCTGATTTATTGTTGGTCATTTCACTTTCTCGCCGCTCTGACGCCAGTGGAGTGAGCAGGGCATCCACAATCAAGGCTATCCGCTGGCTTCGTCGCCAGGCCCTCGTGGATTGCCTTCAGTGTGCGTATTCTCCACTGGTTGATTCATTTTTGAAGGTGAAAAAACCACGCGATAAGAAGGAAGCAGCACCCCTCCCACTGTGGGTTTTGATCCAATGGGAGCGTCGCATATTGCAAGCCGCATGCACACAGATTGAAACTCTTGTCCTTGGATCTTTTTTGTTCATGGCATTCTCAGGCCTTCGATATGCCGACCTTCAACGTATTGATCTGACCAGCCTGGTCTGGTCCCGTACTGAGGTCAGGGGACTTTGTTGGCGTTCAAAAACCCAAACGCATGGTCATCCCTTCGGACTAGTCTCAAGCGGTTTTCTTTCAAAAGGAGATCATACATGGTTGTGGAAATTCCTCACGGTTCTTGATGGCATTTTGTCATACTTCCAGCCCTCGAGCCCCGATTTCCTCCTGCCGGACTGCTCCTTTCACGCAGTGAACCCCGATTTCATCCCCATGTCTTACCCCAAAGCTTTGCAATTCCTCCGGATTTGGCTCCACGCCCCTTGGCGCAGCAGCCCTAGTCCGATGCATAAGCTGGAGTTGAACTATACCATGCATAGTCTCAAGGCCACCTTTTTGTCGTGGGGGCCTCAACTTCATGGCAAAGTCTCGGATGACCAAAGACTTCAACAGGGACACCACAGTGACCCCCGTCAATCACTCCGCCTTTATGGGCGAGATTCCGTATGGGGCGCCTTGTCCTTTCAGCGTCAAGTGATCCAAGAGGTTCGCCAGGGATTCCGCCCGAAGATCGCGCAACATCGCGGCGGCCAGACCCCTTTGACCGAGCCCCCAGTTCAACTGGACCTGTATCGCAAAGATTTGCCGGCTTTTGAATTCACGTGGTTCAAATTTGATGAGCCAGAACAAGCTTTGGATCCAGTGGAACTGGAAACGGTGGAGAGCTCATCAGCGAGTTCATCGGACTCGAGTTCATCGACATCAGACGAGCAGGTCCTTGATTCCGTACCCAAAAAAGCGAAAGTCGTCAAGACCCCGGCCTCCACACCGGACGAGTGCCTCATGGGTCGCTATAGGAGTGTGATCCATGCCCTAATTCTTTCCCAGGATGATTTCGACTGGCGCCCGGAGTACTCCGGACATCGCTTGAAAGCGGCCTGTGGCCGAAACATGAAAGGGCAGGAAACGGCCCTTCTGTCCGAGTGGGATTCGCAAGCCATTTTTTGTCAGCATCCAGGTTGCCGCAAGATTTGGGCTTCACTCGATATGGACTAACCAGAGTCTTCAACCGTCTATGAAAACAGATGCCAGGGCGTGCTAGGGTTCGGGCTATTGAGGTTGAGGTCATGATGCTAGACCTGAAGGCCTCCTACGGTCGGATACCTCTCTACCAGGCTCTAACCATGACGTCCCGGCGCTATCTATTTCGGACTCCTACTAGCGTTGGCCTCCTACCTTCTTCTTCGGGTTCCCACCTAAGGGCACAGTAGCTACCAAGAATCGTTTTTTTTTATATTCGTTGCGTCGACCTCCAAACCGGGGGCATTTTGTCAGGAAGCTGACCGACTTGCGGATATCCCCTTTTCTTAAGAGTGCTGTCACGAAGTGAGCGCATTATCTTTTAGTACTATGTAGTGCTAACTCTATTTGCGAGGAAGCACGCCCTTTTGTAGCTCTTGCTAGTATGTGGTAGTCTACCCTACGTTTGTGGAGGACTAAACAATTCGATGGCCACTGAGCCTGGGCCATCGAATTCTTGGGACTGTTGCCGTCATGTACCACGCCATTAGCTACTAAAGGGCATAGTACAAATAAGAGAAAAAATAAGATGACCTCAGGTGATTGATGCCCCCTGCAATAAAGCCATCCATTCAATCACGGAGGGGGGCCACCACATTGATTGCAATCCTTGCTTGGGTTGGTCACATCTCCGATGCCTGCATGTACATGACATTTGTTATGTGTCGGCTTCAGGATGTTTCACCCTTATTTGGTTCCTATCCCATCAACACACTCACATACATCTTCTCAAAACAATTTCTTTTTTTGTTGGCAGTGCTCCATCCCTCAAGTTAGATCACATTTCCCACAGCTTTCATTCTAGTTCGCGTGGATTCCACATGGAATCAGAGCCCTCTGTGAGGGCCATGGCATCCCCGCTCGAGGATCTGTTGGCTCAGTGTGGAGTGAGCTCCTCAATCGCCAACGCGTTGATGACTGACGGGTGGACGTTGACCACCTATGCAAGTTGTGCCTCATCTCTTGAGGCATTTGACCAAGTGCTCCCAAGCCTGGTGGATCAACGTGAGATCCCCTTAATCCAGCAAGCCGCATTACGAGCAGCGTTTAAACAAGCCGCATTTGGTTCTCCCTCGCCCACACCGATGACTTCAGGTTCCACAGCTGCGCCATCAGGTTCCGCAGACAATTCGTGGACGGATGCTTTCGCTCCAAAGCTGGATCCTCAGGTCATCAAAGATTTGAAATCGAAGTTTCTTCAGCATTATCCATCCGAACTCCTAAACTCAGAAACCATGCCATCGACTCGATTGTTGAGCTTAGTTCATCACCAATTGGTGAAGAAACAATGGGTGTGGGTCCCCTGGCGTTATCGTATGTCGATTAACCGTGCCGAAGAAGTTTCCAGTCAGCGAGCATCCAAGCTCCCCAGATTGGAACACGCATCACTGTCAGCTCTGCTCCTTGATGACCCGCCGGCTTTGGAAATTTCCAACATGGGTATGGGGGTCAATGCCATTCGTAATATGCTTGAAGTACACAATGTCGCAATTGCCATGTGCCAAGGAGCTCATCTGCAGAACCTCAAAGCATACACCCATAAGTTCATGTCTTTTTTGACACAAAAGACGGATCCCGAATCCGGACTTCGAACCGCGAGTGTGACGGAATCCCAAGCCGCTGATCGTCAGATCTGGACGACGATTGCTGAGCTCATGTCTGACCGAGACTGGTCTATGGATGACGCTTTGCATGAGTTGACACATATTCGCAATGACCTGTCAGGTTACCTTCAGCTTCGGCCTCGCGCTCAGAAGATTCCTTCAGGACCTTTTCAACGACCTCCGGATGCCTCATTTTCAGCACCTTGGAAAGGAAAGAGTAAGGGCAAAGGAAAAGGTAAAGGAAAAGATCGAGCCAAAGGCCGGGTCCAATGGGTTACTGATATTCAGAAGGAGGGCAAATGGCATCAGTTGTGCATGCGTTTTCAGTCCGGGAAATGTTCTTCCCCCGATTGCAAGTTCACACATGCCTGTGCGTATCCGAAATCCGACGGTACAGCGTGTGGCGCAAAGCACTCGGCGTTTGATCATCAGGAGACGCCTCACTGACTCAGCGTTGCGCCCTCAGACAGTGCAGATTGTTTGCAGACCATTGCATTAATTGACACGTTTTCACCTCCATCCGCATCGCCCTCAGCGCCTGCTGGCGAACCACAGCCAGAGCAGGATGTGGCATATACGGAAGCATCACAGGTTGTTGAGGCTCCAGCCTCATCACATGACCCAGCAACAGTTTCTTCAGCCCTCCCAAAGGGAGTGTCCACGTCTCACGACATTTTGAATTCAGTTTCATTTATTCCAGGCCGATTCTTTCTCGACATTTGTGCTGGGGCATCACGCCCTTTGTCCACAGCATGTCATGCCAAAGGATTGAACGTCTTTTCGTTCGATATTTTGCTAGATTCAACCATGGACATATTGGACGACCAAGCATTCGAACAACTTTTGCGGATTTGTTCTAGCGGCCAAGTGGCCTATGCCGCCGGCAGTCCAAGTTGCGGTCAATACTCCCGCTTGAAGCTTCGCCAGGACGGAGGGCCTCGAGCCCTTCGAACTCCTGAGAACTTGGATGGACTCCCAGGACTTTCACCGGACGACCTGACAAAACTTCAAGAGAGCTTCATTATGCTCTCTCGAGTTGTTTCATGTTTGCGTTTGGTGTTCTTGTCAGGCGGTCATGTTCATTTGGAGCAACCCACAAATGCCATGTCTTGGTTGGAACCCATTGTACGGAGTTTTCTTAAATTGATCTCTGCCTCATGTGTTTGTATTGCAGCATGCCAGTACGGTATGGACATCGCTAAGAGCTGGATTTTCGTGTCCAGCTTTAAAAGTCTTTGTTCTTTAGCCTCCAGTTGTACCCACCCAGTGGGCACCCATGCCAGAGTGCAAGGTACACGAGATTCCTCCGGCCAGTTCTTGAGTCGAATCACCGCATGTTATCCTCCCCCACTGGCTGAAGCTTTTGCTTCCGTCATTGCTCCCCTAATCTCCCAAGGTCCATCTGATTTGAACCTTGACAGTGCTTCTGCGACCATTCCTAGGAAATTTGTTGGTCAATTCCCCAAGAGTTTTGAAGACGGGGGCGGCATGCTCTCCCATCCAGATTGGAGTGATGGACCCCGCCTTGAACAGGACTGTTTCAAACCTCTGCGCCAAACCTGGCTCCGAAGGATTATGCAGTTGCAATTGCGCAAGCAAGTCTTGGCTCATTTTAGTCAAACGTGTGCAGACCCGCCATTCTCGGACGATCAACTCGCACCATTTCGTAAAGATTTAGTTGACTGGCTTGAGTCTTTGAACCGGAAAGTGGATTGGACAATTCGTGCTCATCAGCCGATGCACTTGGCCCTAATGGCCGAACTGAGCTCCATCATGCATGACGCCGATGTCACTTTGTTTCCAAGTCTTCAGGAAGGCGTGAGCACAGGTTTTTTTGGGTGACATCCCTAAATCCCACGTGTTCCCCCTTAAGGATAATTCACCTCCTGATAGCGCCCCACTTTCAGTTCATATGCAAAACTGGCAGTCAGCGGAAGCTGATCTCGACTTGACTCGCGAGTTGGTGCAAGAAGAAATCGACAAAGGATGGGTCTTTGAGTTCCCTGGAGACATATCCCAGGCGCAAGCTGAATACCCTACGGGGGTCTCGGTCGGAAAGCTCGGTGTGGCTACCTCCGATACTCGACCACCACGTCTTGTCGTTGACAGCTCGATTTGTGGTCTGAACAGCCGCTGTGTGATTCCGGTAAAGTCCACTTTACCCACCGCCAAAGATGTCCTTCGGTGTTTTCCCCTTCGACAGTCCTCTGCATCTATGATGGGACTCAGCCTGGACATTAAATCCGCCCATAAACGGATTGTTCTTCGCGAGTCGGAATGGGGATTTGTAGGTTTCTCTTTGGACGGCAAATTGTACTTTTACCGGGCTTGCCCTTTCGGGGCCATCTTCTCAGCCGCTTGGTGGTCCTGCTTGGGAGGCTGGATCCTCCGCTGCATGCATCACATGCTTTGGCTGCCCCATGCAGCCTTTTTGTATGTAGATGACTTTCTGTTCTTTCAAGACCATGACATCATGCCCACGTCAGCAGCCCTGTTGTGTATTTTGTGTCAAATATTGAAAATCCCAATCAGTTGGCGCAGATGTGAACTTTCAGGCACCATTTCGTGGATTGGCTGGCGCTTCCATCTCGCCGCTGGTTTCGTCGAAATCCCGGCAGATAAGCTTGAAAAAATTCGTAAGTATCTAAGAGAGCTTGCCTCGACCCATAAACCCTCCCGCAAACTATTGGAGAAATTCATTGGTCTGGCTATGTGGTTGACACAGCTTTTCCCTTACATGCGAATTTGGTTGCATTATTTGTATAAGGACTTGTACTCAATACCTGCTTCCCATTACAGCATAGACCCCTCTGACTGGTTGCAGGTACCCCCATGTCTGTCCACAGATTTGCGCTTTACGGCGCGACCTGCCGGTACTGCCATCCCATTGGGCAGTACATTGATTTCGGTTAAGCACCAACCAGTAACAACTCTGGATGATGTCCGGAAGCTTCATCTGTCTGATCGCAGAATATGGATGCGCATTAGGGATCCCAATTCCTCCCGTCGGCATATCTCTACCGATTCGCATCGTATAATCACCTTATTCTCCGATTGGTTATCGGTTCTGTCACCAGTCCGTCCCCTAGTTCCCAAACCTCTTTGGCAAGGAGAGGCAGCAGCAGATGCATGTGCATCCGGCTCCGAATGTCAAATCGGGGGCTTTGTGCGAACACAGAACGGTTGTACCTACTGGTTCTCCGAACGATTTACCAAAACAGACTTTGATTCCCTAAAAATCCCGATCGCTGACGACCTACAACGCAACATCACATGTTTTGAGACGCTAGCCCAGATGGCACTGCTTTTCCTAGTTTCAAGGTCTTTTCCAGGGTTCCGTCTTCCCCTCCGTGTCCAAACTTTGAGTGACAACACCGGCGCAGAAGCCGGCAGCAATAAATTGTTCACTACTTCGTTCCCTCAGTGCTTATTCGTGGAGAAATTATGTCTCCTCCCTGCTTGCACTTGCACGGAAATGGATGTCTCCCACATCCCCGGAGCAGACAATGAAGAGGCAGATGCTTTAAGCCGTTGGGACTTGACCTCAGATCCTCCGTGTTCTTTTCATCTTGACGATAGATTCGCAATATCTCTTGATGACTTGTGGGCCGCACCGCTTTCGGTTTCACTTCATCCGATAGATACCAATCTGTTATGGCAACTTCCGACGTGATCTCTTGCTTGCTGGAAATTTTGTCCTCACTTGTTTTTTGGGGGTACATATGGCGAGAACAGAATTTCCCCTGAAAGTTTTCATTGGGGTTGAGTTGACCTTCAGGGAAATCCTGAGAACAGAAATCATAATTTCCAGCAAGCGAAAAAGAGATATATAATATAAAGAGTGCTCGAATTATTATGTGTTTCTTTATTTGTTTAGATAGACTTATCTAAATCTTCGTGACAAATGAAAGTCCAACGTATAACGTTTAGTGTACTTGTTCACTGGTGTTCTACGAGGGTACTTCATTTGATCCCACAATTTTGGCTCAAGTTGGACTTTCATTTGTTTTTGTTGACCCACCCTCCTTCTCCCTTTAAGCTGTTGCTTCCACTTCTGTTTGAAAGGCACTCTTGATATCACTTCGTGTCACACATTCGATCTTGCAATTCCTCTGATGCTTTCTCCAGAGGATCGGCCTTGCTTTCACCCCGCAGCAGGCCTCCGCAGAGGCTCCATTCGACCGATTGCGTAACGTTGTTCCCTCCAAAGGAGGGGTTGAGTTGACCTTCAGGGAAATCCTGAGAACAGAAATCATAA
>CAXAMN010022005.1:0-30610 GCA_963970005.1 Durusdinium trenchii
AGCAGTGATTGCCTTAGCAATTCGTTGCCTCTGGCCAGCCAGTCAGATCACAGCGCGCCTAGGCGCCATTGCAATGCCGAAGAGTGTCTTAGCGGCACTCGTTGCCACTGCAGAGCCTGACAGACACAACTACTATCTTGTCCATGCTGCTGAAGATTGCTTGTGTGACCGGAAGCCGACAGAGAACGAGCTCGACATGTTGCAACGATCCCTGCACATCACGTATGTAACAGACTCTGCAAGGTGGATGGGCAAGCACAAACATGGTTACTGGCACTGGCTCCAGTGCCAGCTCCCTACAGGCAAAGTCAGTCTCACGACGCTGAAACTCACACACCCGGATGTTGTTCCTCGCCGGGATCGAATCGCTGCCCCTATGCGTTTGGCCTCCTGGATTCGCTTTGAAACGGTAATGACAAGCGATGATTGGGAAGGTGCTATCAGCTTGTTGGTGTCCAACCTCCACCGACCCGACCAAGAATTGCTTGCGCTGCTACAAAGCTGCGTGGCAGGACAGCAAATTGCCTCCATGGAAGAAGCACAGGCACTGCTGCTCAAAAACTTTCGGGTTGGCAAAGGTAATCCAAGTGCGTGCGCTCAATGGCTGACGGAAATGGCTCGAGACCTCTTGGCACCAATCCCGTTCCGAGAAGTGTTTGTCATTTTAGCCCTATTTCTCCCGCAACTCACCTTTGTCGATGAGGCCACCACAAGACAAGAGCTGTGGAGTAGTCCCACTGTTCGAAAGTTTGGCCTGGTTGTGGATGTCACACCCACAGCTACCGGTTTACAGGGCATGCATGAATATCGCATAGCCTTTCCTTCGTGGTCACAGTCGGCTATCTTCTGCCCTGCGCACTTCCAGAGCTGTAATTTTGAACAACTAGCTAGCAGCCCCTCAAGTACGGTTCATATGGGCTCACAGGCTGGGAAGGCCTATCGAATTGTTCTGGAGGAGCACGGCAAGTGCTACTCAGTCTTAGCGCTCCTGCTTGCCTTTGTGACTCCTTCTCGGAAACGAAAAGGGGATGAATCGCCAAGCGAGAAGCTTCGTCGACTGAGCAGCCCTCGGCACTGGGACGTTGCCTTAGTACCGTTCCCGGAAGATTTTGTGCCGCTGCCCACGCCAACTGAAACTGGACTAGCGTGCTCAGCACCATGGGCCTTCCCGCCTAGCCTATGTGTGCTAGAATCTAGAGTAACTAGGCTCCGAGTGTTGGCCATCGCGGAAGCAGGAGACACTGTCACTGCTGATCACCTTTTGCAAATGGCCAGCTTAGCAGCAGAACACAAACCCACTGTGCTGGGTATCCCCGGCCAAGTGCCCATTCCGTATCAACTAGAATGCACAGTAGTCCTATTGCAGAGTCTGCATGCCCTCTTCCAGCTGCTGACCTCTGGCAATACAATGCAGCACTGCCCCCAAGCGGCCAGCTTCGCTGTGGCTCTAGGCACAGCCGCCCGACACGACAATGGGCACATCGTTTCGATGGCCTCCAGCCTCGCGCTGGCTCTCCGATCTGGCAGATCTACTCTAGCAGTAGCAGGTGTCTTTGGTGCAGGCAAGACTCGATCCCTGACCTTTCTCCTCGCCTGGCTGGCTCTTACCACTCACCTTAAGATTGCAGTCGTGCATAAAGAGAATCCAGCGGGTCGGGCAATCACCAAGTTGCTCACAGCTTTTGACCTCGAGCCAGACCACCAGAGATACTTCATTTGGCCAGTTAGCAGAGAAGAGGCAGAAACTAACACAGCATGCACTGACTATGACTTGCGTGCAAGCGATGCGGCATCATACAGCCCTGGCTGCCACGTAGTAATTGTCACAACTGGGCTTGTCTGGGATCAAAAAGGACAGACTCACTCCACACTCAACACCCATATGGAAAATGTGGACCTGCTCATTAGTGAAGAGGCACAGCAGGACATGGACCTCAAATCTGCCTTTGCGCCGACAGTCCCCCGACAACCCTTCTTTCGACTGCTGCTTGGTGATCCCAAACAGAGCCCAGGTGGAGCAGCCGATGGACAGAGAGCCCATCGCACGCTCCTACTCAAAGCTCCCATTGGGCTACGAGCCCCCACTACCTGGTACATGCCGCATGAAATACCAGGGGTCTTTCACGTGCTCCTCCGGCACGGTCGAGGCTTTGGCCTTAGTGATCTAGAAGAAACGGCTAAAGTAGTGGGCCACAGGCCATTGGGGAGTAGCTGGTTTCGCCCGGAGAAGGTCAAAGCCACGTCTTCGTTCGCCTGTCAGTTACAGTCCACCTACAAAGACCTCTCCAGAGTGGATCTGGATCTTCCGGAAGGACTGCTGGTGGGTCTAGGATATGCAGCTACCAGCCCGGACAGCCCGCTCGACTTCCGACAGGCGCAAAATGCGGCCGAGAGATCGGGAGTCGCAAACCCGCACTGCTGGAGTTTAATGTTGCCAACGAGCGCAAGGGTTGCCCAGGAAGTGTACGAGCCGTTAATGGGTATTCAGTATCCCATGTTGTGCAGCCGAATGGGAGACACCTGGCAAATAGGTACCACCTCCATTCGAGAGATTCGAGAGGATCACTGGATTGCCTCAGGCCTACGATTTGTCCACTGGTGCCATACTTCGCCCAATGTGCAGGCAAGACAAAGCCCAAAAAATGACCCCACAGCACGAGTGTATCAACATCTCGAAGACCAACTTACCAAAGCAGGAGCTGACACCGATGACATCCTGGCCCTTACAACCACCCGGGAAGGGGCCACGAATCTACGCAATTATTTCTCCATTGCCGGCAAAAAGGCTAATGCAGAAACTGCAGTCAAAGTTGCAGGCGCCACGGCCAAACATTGCATCGTTATTCACGGGGTGTCAACCTTCCTCAGTGGCGGAGGGCACAACCTAGATTATGTCCAGGAGTGCTTCACACAAGCAAATGTGGCATACAGCCAAGCCACTGACCTTACCATCCTAGCATGTCCGTTGAACATGCAAGGGATGCCTGGGGCCCTGCAAGTCCTAGCAGCCCTCCTGCATGGTGTCCAAACGATATATACCTATGACAGCAACAAAGAGCCCGATGTTATGGGCTCACTGGACCTTACAGCCACGCAGGTTGCGCAAGCCACGACATTCTTCCAGCAGGCGCTCCTGCCCCACCCAATGTGGCTCGGCCCTCTACCGGTCTGTCTTGCAGAACACCATCACGGCAAGGTGAGGCGCTTACGTCTCGTCTTAGCTGCCCTCACGCACTTGACCAAGGCGGAAATTGCTAGCCTAAGAGAAGGGCCCCACCTGCCTGGTGGTACGGTCTTGCATGACCTCGTCTATGGTTATGCAGTTGATGCTTCACTTGAGCCAGAGTGGCTGGTCATAACAGATGGGCAGCAGCCAGGACGTTGGCGACTTCTCCACAATAGCTCTGGCCCAGGGCAACGATGCAGCGTAGAAAGCTCCCTGCGCTATCAACCAACGCCGAGCACACGTGAACAGCGCAGTGCACAGGATTACACTTTCGAAGCACTGCACCGGGTGTACTTCTACGACGCATGGAGAGTGCAGCCAGTCCTGGATGCCCCAGAATCCGAACTTGTCCTGCCACCGCAACCAGGCCTTTTAGCGCGTGGCTGTTACTGGCCTCGGCCAAGTTTGACACCTGATGTCCTCTCTGTCTCTGATCGTGACCCAGAAAAAGAGGAACACGAAGGGCAAGAGGGACGATCGCTGTCCTCCCTTGCGGCGACAGATGCTGCGATGGCTGATGAAGACGCAAATGAAGCAGTCTCAGTCCACAGCTCCTCCCCCGAGTCGCCCACTATCCCGAGCACAGAGCAACCGGAGGAAGATGATGCACACATGGAAGATGATGATAGTGCTAACATCTCCTCTGCAGAAGAGGGTGATTGCCTTGGCAATCGTCCGGCCCTTCCTGACGCATGCCCCGCACAAGATGAAATGCTGGAGGCAGACGATGACGCAAGGAGTGAGCTACCCCCACAGGACGTGGACCCCTCAAGTAGCAGCCCCACATCGCACTCCTCCGAACCCCCATCAAACGAAGGCCGGGGTCTAAGGCTAGTGCCGGGCGAGCTCAGTCCAAGAAGTTACGGAAATCACTTGCTCCAACATCCAGGCAACCACTCGGCAGCATTCCTGAACATGAGCAACCACCGACCACACTGGCTGACCTAGCCAGTCGAAATGCTCAAAGGCAGGAGGCTCCCGTTTGCAGGAACCCTGAGACACCACCCAACCACCCTGGCTCGACGCAAGAGCGCCCACACGCCATGACAGAAATTGACATTGCCAGTGATCAAGAGCATGCAGAGCGTGGAGGCACGGCCGCCACTGATCTCCAGCTGGAATCCGAGCAGAGAGCCATGCAGGCCCTATATGACTATCAAAATGCAGCGCGAACGACCAGAGAAGCTGACGGGCAAAGGGTGCCGCTCCCCTCATTACAGATCTATAGTGACCTGCCCAGAGAATGGCCGATGGCGAGGCTTGCTATTTCCAACAAGCAAATCAACCGCCTCGTCCGTACATTCCTCTGGAGAAGACATTCCAGATGAAATCAACCAGGCCTATATAGGAGATCTTCTCCTTATAAGTGAAGCCTTTGCTGCTCCCCTGTCCAACCTCTTCGCTTTTGTGAAGAGTGGGCACCCAGCATGCCCCTTCATCACTCAAAAACAGCTCGCCCTTTATGCAAGCCCCCGCTTCTGGCAATATGGTCTCCTTGCCTTCATCGCAAGGTGCTGTTCCTTTGATAATCAACACAGAAATCAGGGTACAGGAACAGCCCAAGCAGTGGAAGGGAAACCACAGACCACAAAGGAAAAAGATGTCGATGCCCTCACCTTTATGCGCACTGTCATCGTGTCCTTTGTTAGGGGGATGGAGCATGGTGAGCAGACGCTACCCACCAATGACCTCTTTGTCTATCTACCAGTACAGATCCTGCCTGACCTGGTTGTAGCCATGGAGCGGCAGGGCTTCACGCCCGCGGAAGTGAAGGGGGGATATGGATACCGACCCAAAGAAGAAGGTGCTGAAGACAACCCCTTGCTCGTGGTGGGAGTGCACACTAAAGACATTGCTTACGACCGATACCCCCGAATGCCGGATACTTCCTGGGCTGAAAGAGCTTACTCTAGTGGTGCCCTTGACCCGTCTTTGGGACAAGCTTTCTCGTTCCCTTCCCTGCTGCAGCTGAGGCTGCGCATCGAAGTTTATTTGTGGAGAGACCTGACAACTGCCAGGCACCCCACTGCCGATCTGCCTGCCGAAGAAGACTCTGCCTCTGACGCTACCGGGTCAGCGGGACGGTCGCCTAGACTTGCTCTCCCGGTGCCAGTGGGGCTTGTTGAAACACCAGAAGATGACACTGAGGAAGCCACAGAGGATGAGGACATGACAGCTGAACCCAACTATGCCTTTGCCAAGGGGTATGGACGGTTTGGCGTAGGCTATTCTAGACTAGCAACGGCGCTTGGCAATTTCGAGCAAGGGAGCATCGAAGCAGAAAGCGCAGTGGTAGCTCAGTGGCTGACCTCCGGGCTACGGGTTGCCATGTCCCGCACAGGGTGGAATCTGCTGTCTCCCCGCTATATGCTGACCAAAGTCCCTAGTGTTGTCCTCAGTGACTACTACTGCAATGGATATCCTTTCACTCCTAAGATGGCAGATCGCCCATACAACCAATATGGCCCACACCCCTACTCCGAAGAGAGATGGGATCAGCTCTGCGCATGGCTCACTGGGAACTCCAAGTTTAGATTTCAACTCGCGGGCCACAAGCAGGCACTTAGGGACCACATGGGCTACAGTCAGGAAGCCTCCGACCCAAGTAATAAAGCTCGCCGTACTGCCCCCCCTCCAGGAGCGGGAAGCTCCTCGTCTGCAGCAGGGTCTTCCTGGCACAGTAGGCCTCGCCTTCTGGGTGGTCCTATGGGTGGTGGCAGTAGGGTAGTCGCCAGTAGGAGTCCTCCCACACAGCAACCGTCTCCTTGTCGCTCAACCTCCTCCATGAGATGGGTGGCCTTAGCCACCCTCTCTCTTGTGGCCTAATTGCCATCATGGCTTTGCAATGGATACATATCCTGTATCTCAGTTGTTTGGCTCAAGCAAATCGAGCAAACACGCTCGGACTACCGCCTACGCGACAATGCCGCCTCCCCAAGACCGTTATGAGGTCAGCCTCGAGTTGGTTACAATAGCAGGCACGGAATATGTAATGCAAGCAGACCTCTCCCATTTTGAGGATGTGGCAGAGCTGGAAGATGACATCCTTTGCTTTCTGCCGACAGTCTCTGATTTGGATGTCTTCGGCTGTGAATTGGATTTGCTCGACCTTCACACGCAGCAACCCCTGCCAGAGGCATTCCGCACGGTGCTCCTGCAGCGACCGCAACTACAAATTGTAGTTCGTCCCTGCATGGTAGACGGACATTCCATCTGGCAGTTCCAGGAAGACGGACAGGAAAGCTGCCGCTATACGCGTCCCGGCCAACCCGTGCGGAGAAATTGCGGACAGAGCCTTCTATGCTGCACCCGTGCTCCGACACGTAGAAGTGGCAATGGGCATTCAACATGAAGGAGTCGCGGCCTGGCAGAGTTGTCAGCAACTGCAAATTGTCAAGCTTCCACCCTCGGTTATAAGTCTTGCGGAAGGGACTTTCCAGGGGTGCTAGGTGCTGCGAGAGGTAGCCGCCCCGGGGTGTGTCCAATACAGCCGAAGGGTGTTTGCGGAGTGCTGCTCCCTAGGTCGAGTTGGGGTCAGTCACGAAACTGAGGATAGCAACGTCCTGGCGCCGGGGCACAGCTAGGCAAAAATGCATTCGAGAGTTGCCTCACGCTTACAACCATCACCTTTGACATGGACCATACTAATAAACCTCGAGCGCTGCCTGAAGGTGCATTTTGTGGCGCAGGCATTGAACTGTTTGCCGCTTGACTTCCACAATATCGGGCCGCGGGCCTGTGAAAATTGCAAAAGGCTTGTGGAGGTCAACTTCATGGGCACAGAGATCACAGCCCTACTCTCTGCCACATTTGCCACTGTGTAGCATTACAGTGTATATGGCTTCCGCTACGACTCACGCAAATTAGTAAAGAAGTTTTCCTTAATTGTGTTGTGCTGCAAGAAGTTGTCATCCCGACGGAGCTCAGTGAGATAGGAAACCGTGCATTCTGCGGGCGTGAGCAACTGCAACGATTTACCCCCCTGGATTGGGGTGACATTGAACAGTGGGTGCAGGCAGAGCACAATGCCTTCTTTATGTGTGACAAATTTGAAAAACCCGTGGGTGGAGCTGCTCCCCGCGGAAGGACCCGATTCGGATGCTTTTGACGAGGAGCTATACCACGAGTACTCCTAACATCATGCCAGTCCATGAGAGGCTCAAGGTGGGTGCCTTAGCATCTGTCTTCAGGAAACATCCCTGGCCTTGGGAATAGCCCATGAGCAGACTCAGGCACTTTTGGCTCAAACAATAATTGCAAATAGCCTGCCGCACATGGAGCTTGACGATTCATCCATGATTAGCACTCCCTCCGAAATGGAGCCGGTCATGGAATGTTCCCTGATGCTGACCACGCTTCGGGGGTGACCTTTAAGGTCTGTCTGAGTGTTGCAAAGTTTGACCGATTTGAGGATCTAGAGGACCGGGTAATGGACTATCTGGCCTCGGTTTCTGATCTCAAAGTGTTTGGGTGCTCCATTGACTTTCTACAAACTGCCACACAAACATACCTTGAGGACCCAATCTGGGACAAGTTACAGCAAGGCATGGAACACACCATTGTCTTCAAGAACTGTAGTGTTATCCTGCCATCGCAAGAACAGCTCGGGGGTTGCCCTATCCATCAAGTCCCGCTCGTCCCAGAATGGGCCTTTGCAGGGGTTCCACGTCTGCGACACGTCAGCGTAGAGTCAGGCATCAGGCTCATTGGTGCAGAGGCTTGGCAAAATTGCCGACAGCTCCGCATTGTCAAACTGCCGGCCACTGTTGTAGGCATTTCCGATAACGCCTTCCGTGACTGCAAACTACTAAACAGTGTCTTGGCTCCGGGTTGTCGAGATTTTGGATAAAAAGCCTTTGCGGAATGCTGTTCCTTGCAATGGGTGCGTGCATCGGATGGGGTTGCAAACGTGTTCAACAGTGAAGCCAAGTTCGGGCAATACCTCTTCCAAGGGTGCATCAACCTTGCTGAGGTGACCTTGAGTGAGCTTCCATCCCCCCGAGGGTCAGCGCTGCAAGTTAGGACCAGTGAGCTAGCACCGGGTTGTCTTAGCTCTACGGGAATCTACGCACTTGCTCTCACAAAGCACTTCGTAGCTATTGGAGCGCATGCGTGCGACAGTTGCCGACTGCTTAAGAGTGTGGACCTTTGCAACACCACCATTGAAGAAATTCCGGAATTCACCTTTGTGCACTGCACTAGCCTCAGAGAAATTCTCCTACCGACAACTCTCCATACAATCCGAGTTAAAGCCTTTATGAACTGTGCAGCCCTAGTTGAGCTTGCCATCCCGCCCTCCCTCAAGTACATTGGAAGTAGGGCTTTCTTGGATTGCACTGCCTTTAAGAGGCTTGCCAAAATGCCAGGAAGGCACAAATGGCGAGGAGTCTATGCTGAAGAAAATGCTTTCGCCTTTTGTTCTGCTATGAGATGGCCACTCTGGCTGCATATGATCCCGGACATGGGATATACCCCTGGTCTAGGATAAAGGCACGCCCTTCTATCCACAACTGTCATGGCCTCGCGGTCACCCATCCAGAGTCTGGGTGCGAGCCTTAGCTTGGGTCCAGCGTAGGCCAGAAGTTACATCACAGTACTATTCACCACCAGCAACTAGCCATAGTTGCCCTCCGTTGGACAAAGGAGTGAGTGAATCGTTGCTGTCGAATCGAGAAGGGTCTCGTCTAACTTTCTCCTTCACGCACTTCCTTGGGCTCAAACCAGCGAATCCTGCGTGCAGAGCATGACTGAAGAAGCAGGTGGAGCCAGTCCACGACATAGCAGGGGAGAGCCAGGGGCGCGGCCCCTCACACTGATTACGCTAGCAGGGGAGGAACTGCCCTTAGAGGTGGATCCTACTGGGCATGCCAGTCTTCGGAGCTTTGAGAATGCAGTGTTAGAAAGGCTCCCCCACCTAGGAAGCAAAGCCACCTTTGGGTGTGAACTGCAATTTGTGCAAACGAACACCCTACAGGTCCTTGTAGACCCAATCCAGTATGCACTCAGTACCAACCATAGGTAATATGTGATCGCTCGGCAATGCATGGTAGAGGCAGGGCACAAGGGGCAACTCAAAGGGGAAGTCAAGGCAATCCGGGTGCTGCGCAGTAGAAATGACAAAATTCCCCCACAAGCCTTTTCCTTTTGCACTGAAATCCGTCACGCACTAGTAGAGAACGGTGTCAAGATTGTAGGAGAGGCTGCGTAGCGGAGCTGTCGACAGCTGCAAATCGTCCACTTGCCAGACACAGTTGTCAGCCTATTGCATGGCGCTTTCAGCAGGTGTCAAGTGCTACGTGTAGTGGTGGCCCTAGGCTGCAAGTACTTCGGCACCAAGGTATTCGAAGAGTGTTGCTCCTTAACGCAGGTGGGCGCGGCACACTGCCCTAGCAATAGGCTAGCCCCCCAAGCCCAACTAAGGCCTCGTGCCTTTCAAGCATGCACGGCTCTGCGTAACATCAACTTGGACACGTCAGAACCTGCCACAGTGTACCCAAACCGATGCTTGCCGGACTGCTGTTTTCTGGAGGCTGGCATTGTTGCACTTGCCTTGCCGACGATCTTCAACAGGATAGGCTCAGCTGCCTGTGCGAGCTGCCAGCAGCTGCAAACCGTTGATTTGTCCCAAACAGACGCGCTTGAGATTCTGGGCTCAACCTTTGCTTACTGCTCGCAGCTGCAACAACTCTGCCTTCCCCGCAATCTGAGGACCATTGAGCAAGAAGCCTTTTTCAAGTGTATCTCACTACAGGAGGTTTCCACTCCACCATCCCTGCTTTACATTGCGAGACATGCTTTTGCAGGTTGCGCGCAACTTCGAGCAATACTCAAACAAGGAAAAAGTACAACATGGCGAGGGACATATGCCCAGTCCAATGCTTTTGACAAATGTGAGCAATTCGACCAGCCCACGTGGCTCCGAGTTTTGCCGGTAGATGCAAATGATCTTTGGAGAGAAGACTTTCTAGATCCTGCACCAAAGGCCAGCAATGCTTTCGAGGCAGGAAAGGAGCAAGGGCGACGCAAGCATTGAGCAGAGCCACCAACCAGTTCTCGACCTCCACGAAACGGTGAGCCTTTCTTGGGAGTAGGGCTTTCTTGGATCGCACAGTCCTTCAGAGGCTTGTCAAACAGCCAGGAAAACACAAATGGCGAAGAGTCTATGCCGAAGAAAATGCCTTTGCCATTTGTCCAAGCATGAGATGGCCATCCTGGCTGCATATGATCCCGGACATGGGATCTACCCCTGGTCTTGGATGAAGACAAGCCTTTCTGGCCACAGCTATAGCGGCCTCAGAGTCACTCATTAAGAGGCTGGGCGCACGCCTTAGCGCGAGTCCAGGTTAGGCCAGAAGCCATCCCAGGCCTCATTCCATAGTGGAGCTGGGGATCATCGCAAAACAAGCCTTCTTTTAGAGTACTCTTCCATAGGAGGTCTCCACCCCTGCTTAGCAGAGGGAATGGTGGACAAGCACACTGCCAGCAATGTACGGCAAGTGAGATGCGCAAACACTAAGTAGGATCACGACCTCTTTTCGCCATTCGCAACGCTGTGAGCCGATAGGAACGAGAGCCTTAGTTCTTCGTTCCTAACCGGCGGGTGGTAGAGAGTGGCAATGAAGGATGCCCAGGGGGAACCTTAGTTCCCGCTGTTGATGTCCGACATTTCCAATTTTGTACAAAGAGGTACAGATATCATGCTAGGATAGTCCAAAGTTTCACCTGTTTCACACGGGCCTTGCACGCAGCAGACCACTTTTTGCAATGACGCAGCGCTTCACAGATTTAGGAGACACCCCGTTTTGGCACCTTTGTGTGCCGAAGGGTGCTGGGTTGACCTCCCTTCGGGGGGGAGTGCCTTTTCGCACCCTTACCTGCAGGCTTTCGTCGTTTGCTATAGCCGCCACTGTTTGATCACCGCCTGGTAACATGCCTCTGGACTTGTAAGTGCAACCAGTTGCATGGGTTGTGCTACAAGAAAGGTTTTTTCCACGGCATGCAGCATAGCTACCGCTGCTCCATTATGACATGGATGCAACCGGCGTTGGAGCATTGCGATACTCCTGACCTGCATCGTGACCATGGTTCTGCCACACTGTGGTGTGGCCGCTGGTCACTAGTAATCAAAATCAAGAAGTAAAGTCCATTTGAAGCCTTTTTGGAGACTTTGCTAGAGCACAGACCTGTGCTGCCATGCTCTTCTTTCGAGAATTCAGGCCCATTGATAGTCATTAGTTTTTGTTTCACTTGTTTCACCTAGCACAGAGGAAAGACTACAAGATGGTGGAGACTCGGCCTGTGGGCTTTGGTCTGTTTGTTTTTTTGGTTTGGTTTGGTTGTCCTTGTTCTTTTCTCCACCATCTGACTGTTCTTCCCTTCCTTCAACGATGACCTGGGCACCATGCCCACACGGCGTCCGTACTCGTGGAAAAAAAACTGTGCAGTCCGGTGTGGGACACCCTCAGAGATTGCAACCAGTTTCAGACAGTCGTCCGCCAACGGTGTCAGTGCGCAGAGCACAAAGGTCAGATGAGGCAGAATGCAAAAGCAATCCGAGCACCTGTCACCAGATCAGGGCAGGTGATCCCCCACGCCTGAAAGAGGGAGCCTTTCGATGCTGCTATGTGCTCCATTCAGTCACCGCCCCGGGGTGGATTGACTTCGGCTGCTGGGCTCATGCGTTAGCCTGAGTTGGAGAGACCCAGACGAAGCAATCAATCAGCACCGCAGGCGAGGCTCAATGTCCGAACATTTGAGTCGCACCTTGCGTACAATTGGCCTGGACAGGACCAGATATAACCCACGAGACCCGCACAGAGTCGTCCCGGAAGGGTGCTTCCAAGGGACAAGGCTGGAAACGATTGACCTTCCAAATGACTTCAGCTGGATCGGACCATCAGCCTTTGAACACTGCGCAAGATTGCAAACAGTGGACATGTCCCGCACCGTCATTCAGGAAATCGTAGGAAGATCCTTCGCAGGCTGCAGCCAACTGCAGTGCATCAAATTGTCTCACACGCTGAGGCGCATTGGCAGAGAAGCCTTCAGGAAGTGTAGCTCATTAGAGGTCCTACACACTCCACCGGCCTTTGTTATACATCAGCAAGCGAGCTTTTGCTGACTGTGCACAGCTCTGCAGACTCGTCCGGATGGGCAAGAAAGGCAAGAAAAGAACGTGGAGGGGGACTTATGTTGAGCGCAACACCTTTGAAATGTGTGCCAAATTAACACTCCCAGTGTGGATTCGACCTCTTCCCAAGCCAGATGCAGTGAAAGAAGAGTGGGAAGAATTCATGATCAGTTGTGCAGAAGCCACCCTGAGTGATACGACACGTTCGTAAATAGTATGTAATGAGCTGGCAATAGTACTGCAGGCCAAAGGGCAAAATGCAGACGGTCTAGGCCTTTCGGCTTCTCTGACCCTCCTCAGGCCCTGCCCGCGCCACTGAGTAGACAGCCAGCTCCCCTGCCTGTGTGAAATTCGACAATGGCATGATGCCATAGTGGAATCCATGGAGATGTGAGGATTTTTGCATGCTGAGTATCACCATTGGGTGATGCCTACTTGGACACCTTTGCAATGAACTAGCATTGCACCAGCAACAAGCTCTTCACGCACCAAGTATCATCAAGGGATGATACCGGAACGGACATTCTTGCAATGAACTAGCATTGCACGCGCAACAGCAAGCTTTGCACGCCAATGCAGGTTGATGAAAGTTTTGCCTTGCACTCTGCAAACAGAAACATCAAGCTTGATCGTATCACCGGTCCCGATGACTTGCAACAATCCCAGACCTTCAATGCCGAAACCCACCTGATCAAAGAGCTCCCTGAAGAGAATGTGGTTGTTCCTTTTTCTCTCAACGAAGGTCCATCGGGCAATGAAGCGTCACAACTTTCAACTGATTCGTTTTGTGAGCAGGTATACCAAGAATTACAACAACAGCTTGAAGATGATCCCGGAAAAATAGCAGGCCATCGAGTCCATCCAACCAAGCCAACTCATACTGTTGAAGAAATCCTTGACAGGAGACCCTCCCCTAAGAAAAGCTCTGGTGATCCGCGTCGACAGGTGACAAAGAAACCTACTGCAAAACCCGCCCCAAAACGAGGTGATGGCCTTAGCCATTATTAGCCATTATCTCGTGAAACGGGGAATCAACGCCCAACATGTCTCCTGTTGCGCTACGAACAAGAACTCAGTCAATGAGATCCTTCAAAACAAACGTCGGCAATCATATATTCACCAGATACAGCAGATGATCAGCCGTGATGTTTCCCTTCAAAACATGGACTTTCAGGAGGAAGACATTCAACGGGCTGTATCTCTATATGAGAACCTTAATGCCCCTGCTTGCTACTATACGGCAGCTCTGCGTATTGTCTCCAAAGCAAACTGGGACAAGCAGGTGAACTTCGAAAATCACATTGGTCACCGAGCAATGGTTGCAGTAGCCAAAGGCTGGACGTGTGCATCTCATTTACCGAATGATGATTTCGATCATTATCACCTAGCTTTGGCTATGTCTACTCTCCCCAAGGATACCCATATGGACTTGCTCAGAACATATGAGTCTATTGTCGCTATTATTCCGCCTCCATTTCATGACTTACTAGGATCCAGAGTCTCATTTACTTGTCGGAGTTGTTGCAAAACTGTCGAGCACAATGTCGCTACGTTCATAGTCACCAACCCTCCGACAGGACTTTTATTGCGTGTCGTCTTTTTTGAAGCTGCTTTCCCACGGTCAGAACATCTTTTGCCGACTAGACGAGATGATGGAATAAATGTCTGTCAAGAATGTCAAGAATGTGCCAGTAACTTCAACTGGGCCACTGTTTCTTGCTCACCTTGTCGACTTGTATGGCTGCATTTTTTGCGAAAAAGCAGCCGCTTGCAACAGATTATGACAAGTTTCTTTACAAAGATACTTTCCACTCATGTGGGCAAATTTGGCAATGCATTGCCTTAGTCATTCATCAGGGTCCCGACCCACTGAATGGGGAGCAGCAACCGTGTGAGCATTTCTACGTGTTAGAACATGAAAATACCAACTCTACAATCCTGAAGTATGACAATGCTACCGGGCTGAGCCAACTATGTATCTCACAACTTAAAGCAGGTGATCGAATTTGTGGTATCCTTTACCGACGTGCAACAATTTCGAGCACATGGTGTCACACGCGACCTCCTAAACGAACTTCCATTTTGGCGCGTGGCAAAGTCTCAAAACTTGCCAAAAACAAGTTTGGGCAGCGGGAAGTAAGTACTCCTAAGAGAAGACATGCTACCAAAAGGGCCATTGACGTTGGGAATCGAAAAGATGTTGTTGGCCCTGTCCCTCTCAATCCGAGCGAACTCCAGGCTGCTTACGTCCCGGAGAAACTATGCCCGCCGCCCCCCAATGATGCAACCATTCCTGCAGAGCAACTGAGAGCCATTGAAGCATCCTTGTCGCAGTCATCGCAAGCGGACCACCCCTCATCGCCTGCCTCTCCGATTGACCATCCCATGCAAAGTATTGAGTCCGAACCACCATATGCTGTCCTGAGCATGTTCGATGGATGTGGATCGTCCTTGGACATTCTCATTGAAAAGTTTGGTTATCGCCCCAAAGTCTGTTTGTTGTGTGAAAGAGATGAAACGCTCAGATACTTGGTTGCGGAAAAACATGGAATCTCTGTTAACGTTCAGTGGATACACAGCCTCAAAGGAGGCATTTTCCTCTATGCGAATGATGTCGACCTTCTCTTTGATGATGGAGCGAGAATCTTAAGAGAGTTTGTCACTCTAAGTGATTATTGTCATGTCTTTGTCATTGGAGGCAGTCCCTGTACTGACCTCACCTATGCTGGTCAAGAACATGGACGCTTAGGTATCTGTGGTCCTGACAGTGTTTTCTTCTTTACGATGCATCTTGCGCTATATCTGCTTGGTACAGTCCTTCCCAAGACACATATCCGTTTTCTTATTGAAAATGCAGGCTCAATGCACTATGATCACTTTACTTTCATCAGAGCCTGTCTTGGCTTGTCGCACATCACACGTGACAAAATGACTTGGTGTACTTCTAAAATATCGCCAGCAAAAAGGCTTCGTCTTTTCTTTCAAAACAACATCCTCCATGACACAGCCGATGCACAAGCTTGGTGTCATGAAGACCTCCAATGGCCAGCAGATTGGAAACCACTCTCCATCCATGACAAAGGGAAGTTCCGTGACGTTTTTATCAAACCTTTCATGCGACCCCTTGAAGTCCTCAGCGATATCGCTCTTCGCTACAGCTGGACTAGCTACCACCCTGCAGCTCTACTGTGGAGAACTTCATATCGGCGTACACATGAACGTTTTGCAGTCGTGGCAAACATGTTTACTGACAGTTCCGTTCCTGCCTTTCAATGGAGTGACTTTATACCTGCAATCTATTATCCAGCATGGAGGCGCTTTCTGAGTTGCTTCTACAGCAAAACCTCCTCTAATCCAGAGAAAGATGCTGCGCTTCGTGATGTTCTTCCGTTATTCCACAACAGCAGTATACAAGTTCCTTTTCGTTTCTTAACTGATAGCGAGGTTTTGCAAGTCTCAGGTCTCAGCCGCAACTTTGCCACTATTTCGCGCCTTAAACACATGTTACACTCGCAAACAATACGCTCCTTTGTTGGTAATTCCTTTCATCCCAAGCTCACCAGCCTTGCCATTGGCACGCCTGACCACGTTCGAGCATGGATCCAAGGAAAAACCGAATGCTTCTTTGGGGTAGCTTCCCCAGATGATGTTAGACAAGGGTATGTCTCCTTTAAACAAGCCATCGAAAACAACTTCAAGATGACGGGCAGAAGCACTCAGATTACAATTGTACCTGAGCCCTATCGGCACATTGACTATCGGCACTTGGTGATGTCGCCTGTTAATAGGCCTCCAATTGCTCAACCTATAGTTGCACAGAAACTGCCGTATTATCTCACCAAAGAAGCCATTGACAATACCAACAAGGATAGGCGAGAGAAACGTTTTGACATTCTAGGCAAAGAGCCTTTGATCAAGTTTCTCACTGACCTTAACCTCCTTGACTATGCTGAACAAGCAGCTGTACCGCAATGGATCTTCTTCAATGAAGAAATCGTACAAGCCTTGTGTACTCTTTCTGTTAATAGTGATGCCCTTGACACCTACCGGCAAGAACTATTGCATCATTGCACCTATCACAGAATTACGCTATTTTTGCGACAGCTTCTTAGTACGATCAAAACAGCGGATACAGGGTTCATTATTTGTTGGCTTGCCCACCAACCGGCTCACATGAGATATCTTGGTCCTAGTCGAGCCAAACACCTGTATCTATTGCGCTTGCATGACACACTTGAGATTTTGCTTTTCAAGCATGGTGGAGAGTCCGTACGCATCCGTCAGCCCTCGCAGTCGTCCTCCTGGTATCGCTCCATGTTTGGTTTTCAAACAAACCCCCAGGGGGTTGGAACTCAACATTTATGTGCTTTCGCGATCCAACAAGAACGCATCTGCACGATTACCGAAAAGCCACGGACACATAGTTTTGTTGAGCCAGGATGTGCCTTGTGGCGACTCTCCCACTTTTTGTTAGCAGCAGAGAATCAAGTATGTAAAGAACCCTTTGCCAATGTCTGCCACCTTTTGTTAGGAAATTTTCCAGTCATTCTTATTGGGGGTTTCCTTCAGGATTGGTGCCTTAGCATCTGTCCTGATAGTGCACGTGCAGCTCACCCGCGACTTCAAGCAAGTATCTGGCAAACAGATAGAGTACCCAATCTCTGTCTGCTGCTTATCCACCAACTTGAAGCCCCGGATGTCAGTAACTGTGAACAGCTGATCTCCCTGACGCCTACACCACACGCCTCACATCCAACTCTTCCAGCGACTATTGCAACTGAACAAGCTGCCGCTCAAATCCCTACAGAGGCTTGCATTGATGATTGTCAGCTTATGACGCCAAAATCGGTTTGGTACGTTTGCACACAAGGAGAGATTTCGGCCAAAATGTTTCACAGAGCTAAGGCTCTGTTACACACTGAATGACGCGGTTATGTCACCTACCCATCAAATCTGTCCGATTAGTGCAGCGTACCCTCTCTACAGGCCTCAAAGCAGCTTATTGGCACACTACCCAACAAACCAACGCTTCGATCACGCATGTTTCTTCCCTTCACTTCCTCATTCATTTTACCCATCCTTG
Organism: Durusdinium trenchii; assembly: GCA_963970005.1. Taxonomy (NCBI): domain Eukaryota; class Dinophyceae; order Suessiales; family Symbiodiniaceae; genus Durusdinium; species Durusdinium trenchii. The sequence goes on from CAXAMN010022005.1 coordinate 17,440, forward strand.
TCTGCCATATCGGCAGATCAAGATTGAGGATCTCCTCATGTTGTGTGGTTTTGATGGCAATGTCAATTTATCAGATGCCCTACGTTCTATACGTGTCAACATTGGCAAGTTCACAGATTGTATTGTCTCCGACCCGTCCACGCCTATAGGCGATACTCCTTTCGTTCTCCCGAATGAAGTACAATCCTTACACCAAATCCCTTCAAGGTTTTGGCAGCTCTGTCATAACATCCTACAGTTCCGTATGCAAAGACCTAGCAACCTGCCGGTCTCTGTAAAAGGAATTCACTCTTGGAATCTCAATAGCTGGTCTCCTGGACTTCCCACCAATGTACACAAGACGTGGATAGTCAAAACCATGTTGAAACAAGCCCCTGTACTGCTACAGGAAACAAAATGGAATCAAGCCAATCTCCAATACCTATCCCACACATGGCCTGGCATCAAAGTAGTTACCACTCTTGCCAAACAAAATCCGGGGGAACAAGCTGGTGTTGCGATCCTGTTTCCTCCAGGCTGGAAAGTCCAAGAAGAACGTGTCCTGGTCCAACACTATGCAGTTGCTGCCCGTGTTGAATACCAAGCTTGCACTATATGGCTCGTCTCGATTTATATACCCCCGAACAGCCCTAGGTCCTTCGTTTCAGCAACTCTGCAAACCATTCTTGTCTTGACCGATCATCCTGTCTTTGTAGGAGGAGACTTCAATCGATGTGATCAGAATCACTTTCATACGTGGGATGACTTCCTAGTACAGGCTGGACTCACTGACGTTGATCCTACGCTCCCAACTTACCAATATCAAGACCAAGAATCCGCACTTGATCGCTTCTTAGTGCCCAGCCTGTTTCTGGATACAACACAGCTCTTTGCGCGTATCTATGGTAGATACCGGATAGATACCTGCCATCACAAAGCCTTGATGCTTAGGCTAAAAATGAAACCACGCCTTCGACCACATCCGCAGTCAGAAAAGCATCACACCATACCGACACAAGTCTTCCTCGATCCAACAGTGGCATCAGAAAGTTTGCAGGCGGTTACAAGACAAGCTTCCCTACTAGCTCTCAAACGGAAAATTTCATTAGCGCAGGAAACTAGACTTGCAGGTGCGGTGCTCTCGCAACATTGCCGTGCAATTGTTTGGAGCTGGTGGAGAACTCACTCCTGTCACTTCAAGAAATTGTCGCCTCTAAAACGCCTATACAAGCTTTTGGGCCAAGAGCAAACACTCCTGCACATACGATGGGCAGAAGTACGACAGTTGTATGAGCAAAGTGCAGATGCTGACCTCTTACAACCATGGCAAACCCAACAAGGATGCCTTTTGATTCCAGCTACAATCATAGCTGCTGCTTTACAAGCAGCAGAAGTTGCTACTGCGGCGAATGTGCAACTGCCTATAGGCACAGAAAACACAGACCCAATCCAGCGAATTAGAAGACCAAAAATTTTCTGGGACAGACTTAAAACCGTGTGTCCTAGAGGCACCTTCTATCATGGACCTTTGTTGCAACATAATGGGCAAGAGTGCCGTACAGCCCTTGAGTGTGATGAAGCAATGCTTGCGACCCGTGACTTTTGGTTCACGCACCCTGTTAAGTATGATCGAGATTGGCATGACACGCTTTCGGCTTACCGACGGTGTGTCTCGCCGTGGCCTGCAATTCCTGAACCTACAGAGCAAGACTATATCGAGCACCTCCTACTTACTAAAGACTCAGCTCCAGGCCCTGATGGGTTACCTTATGCTCTTTGGCGGCTCTTCCCACAACAGACTGCTGCAATCCTTAAGGACGACTTTCATCACATTTTAGCTGGTGTACTGGCACCGCCCACCCAGGTAGGCGTATGGATCCCGAAAGCCAAGCAAGGGCCCACGGCGGACTTCTTCCGACCGTTAGGTATGCCTGACACGCTTGACAGACTGCAAGACGGCGCAGCTGCTGCCATTCTCTTTCGAGTTACCTGGCACAGCTTTCACCCTGCCCAAACCCTGCTCAATTCCTTTCGAGAACCGCAGAGAGCTGTGCTGGAAGTACAAGGAGCCCTTGAGGGATCCTCGCCCGCTTCTGCCCTCTTTGCTGATCTTTCCAAAGCTTTTGAGCGTATTAATGCACATTGGATCCTTCATATACTACGTATTCGTCAGTGCTCCCCTTGGGTCCTCCAATTTGCTCGTTATCTACTGTTTGGTAGAAGAATAAGACACAAAGTACAAGGACGACTCTTACCAGCAAGAAACGTGCATTCTGGTGTTGATATGGGGCGATCCACGTCTGTGTACTTCTTCTGCCTTGCCATGGACCCAATATTTGTTGTGCTCAATCAAATCCCACAAGTCATTGTGGTTGCGGGGTATGTTGATGACACTACGATAGTTGGTCACCAGACGGACTCGAGGTGGGTTCAAGAGGTCTTTCAAAATATCAGGAAATGGAAGTCGGCAGGTATTGTTATGGACACGCACCACTGCTGGCAAGTAGGCTTCTCCAGCAGAGCCCTTGACGAAAACACGCTGCACAAAGTTGAGGACGTTTGGAGTCATGTAACTCCCATCCACGAATCAGGACAAGCCACTTGCAGCGCAGCGCTACAACGAGTCCCTAGTTATGCACGTCGCTTTGTTCTTAGACACGGTGACCACTGCATACATATGGCCTCGGAGGCCATTCCCAGATTAGCAACTGAAGGGCACCCCATGCTCTGCCGATTGGCGGCCAGTCCGTGCCAGTGTCGATCAAAAACGCAATTGCTCACTAATGTCAGTTACACCTCTGAGCAGCTGTATTGTCTGGACCGAGCAGGACTAGGTGGCCAGTGTATAGTGCCGTCCACTGTCAATTTAGGCCTTACAATCCACACAGGGTGGACGTGTCAACTCACGAGTGAAGCCATGGTCAAAATGCAGCTGCAGTCATCTCTCATCACTTTGCTGTCAAAACAGCTTGTAAAATTCCGTACGAGGCTAGCAGCTGCCAATCGTGCCAACCTTAGCATTCATATGAAGATTATATACTTCAATACCTTTTCTCTGAGCCTTTTCTACTATTCGCAGACACAACGTTTCTTCTCGCCCAAGCTTCTTAAACCGCTGTATCATGCAATGGCAGATTTTTTGCTGCAGCGGCATTGGTTCCCACAACACCTTTTAGTAGGTCTCTGCAGATGGCTACGTTTAGGCCCTCTGCTTGACCCAACAATTATGCAGGCGATTTCCCTTTTTGGATGCTACTTACGGCAAGGGCATAGGTCCTTTGCAGAGGAACAAGTAGGTTCCTATGCCACACAAATCCAGCAATGCTGGAAGTATTGGCAGCAGCAACTTCCTGCCGAAGACATACAGCGGCTCCTAGCTCTTTTAAAGCAAAACAATACGCCTGCGCAGAGAGCGAGTGGCTTCAAACAGCTGTTCAAGCAAATTGCCATTAACAAACTACTTGCAGCCTCTCATCGGCATTTGACTGCACGAATATACAAGAATGGCTGGGCCATGGGTCCCTCTATTCTTTTCTTAGACTGGTTAGCGGACCTGCCTACCACTCAGGTAGGAGCAGTGCCACGATATGCTGTCTTGCGATGGGCTTTAGGAGAAGATGCTGATTTCTGGTTGCCCCTCAGAGGCAAACTCAGTCGTAGCCAACCCTGTGTATGGTGTAACAACCTTACACGATGCTTTCCGTGCGGACCAGGGCATGGTGCACTTTGTCCGACTTGCTTCCTGCCTGCTACCCCAATGGACTTTGCTTTGAATAACCTTTCTGATGAGAACAAGAACTTTCTGCACTTCCACCAAATTATCGTGCCTGAGCCCAAACAACTACCTCCTGCGTTCTCTCGTCTGATGTCCTCTGCAGGCTGTCGAGCTCTTGACTCGTATGTTCCCTGTGTACTCTGTCAATGCGGCTTCAACCCTATCGATCATTGGTTATCCTTTTGTCCGGTTGTACACCTAACCTGGTTGGCCTTGTGGGTTAATTACTCCTGCGCCAGAGATTAACTGGCGCAAAGTACCATCCCGCAACATCGGAATAGCACTTTGCTATATGCTTTTCCATCTTCGGCGATTAGTTACCGAATGTGGTGGACTCCGACCGGACATTTCGTGTGTGCACAACCGCACGATCTCGCACCATGTGCTTGACCCATGGCAGCTCAGGTACTTTCGTGCTCCACCGCAATCAAGCAGTACGGCTTGCACTGACTCTACCAAGATTAGGCTGCAGCGATTCCCCACGGTCGTACTTGAAGCTGCACTGCTCCCTCCTAAGGGGCTTGCAACGACTCAGTCCTTTGCTAAAGGAGACACGATTGCCACCTTCGCCAAGAATGACAACCGTCTCAGGTTGCTTCTGTTACAACACAGAAAGCTTCCCTTCCCTACTGCTACTGCATGTCTCATACCCTTCTTGTGCCACTGTGGAGCTACACATTTACGCTTGCAAGCCACGGATGATCTGTCTGCAAATACAGTTCTCCTGCTCAGTGAACCACAAGAATGGCAAGGTTGTCTTGTGCAATTCGACGGCTTTGCACATAAGCACACACAAACAGGGGGGGCAGGTGTTAGCCTGCTACATGTCACGTCGTCCTCCACCTCTCTTGTCCAGTGGCTTTCCATCCCCTTGCTCTCTTGTGCTGATAACGTCTTAGCAGAGGCACATGCCTGTCGAGCTGCCATCAACCTTGCATTTGAGTACTATGTCTCCTGCCTGTCAAGAGGCATCCCTATAGACAGTGTTGTTGTGCAGGGAGACATCTTGCCTGTCATTAATTACCTTCAGCACAAAGGAAGAATCAAAAAACCCGCTGTTGTCGCCATCTTAGAACAATGCCAGCAATTGCTTGCCCGAGCGCCTTGTCTGTTCCGCCTTGTCTATCTGCTAAGGGAGTGCAACCGTCTAGCAGACTATTTTGCTGGTCAGGCCAGTGCTGCGGCTAAGGAAGCAGCGGGCAACCCACTTGTTCCCTTATATCATGCGGCGCTCCCGCCGTTTCAATTAGCGCAAGCTTTGGGTTTCATCATTGAGCAGGGCGATGCGTCGCAAGTCCCTGCTTTCGTCCTTACGGAGTGCCCTTCCCCTACTCCTCAGGAGATGCACACACTACTCCGGCTACACCCGCACTACAAATGGGTTGCAATGGACTATATTGCCCTAGCAGTAGCGTCCTCTCATTGCCTCAGCGTAGGGTACAAGCCCACAGTTGATGCCTTTGGAGGCCGATTCTACTCAGTTGGCAATGCAGCGCAGCGGCTGCCACGGCAGGTTCGGCTACTTCTCTTTGGCAATTCTCATTGGGAGATGGATATTAGTGGAGCGCACTATGAGCTTATGAGACGGCAATGCAAGGCAGCTGAGGTTCACCTAGCATTACTGCCAATCGCGCAAGCGAGAGACTACCTCAGAGGAGCTTTTCGGGCACACATTGCAGAGGATGAAATTGGCCCCCTGGTAAAGACATGGCCACTAGTCATAATCAACAGTGCCACTCCGCAGGAGGCAATTGAGTACCTCAAGAAGCGTGTACAAACGAGGGGCTCCTTTTCATTACTTTGAGGTCCTTGAACAGCGAGTTACATGGGCTGCCTACTCCTTTTTACAACCTCGAGTAGGCTTCACTTCAGCCATTTGGTTGCATGATGGTTTTTGGGTTGCCCCTCGACCGGAGGATGAATCGCTTACAGCCCTTCATACTCATCTCTGCCAGAACTTTGGCTTTGACCCTGCCGAGCCACCACTGATGAGGTGTGATGCTTTGCAACCTAAACTTGCCCAACTGTTATCAGAATGTACTTCCGCGGCCCCTGTCATCAGCTCACTCTCCCATGCCTCCTCTCAGCGGCCTCTCCCTGCTGTAGTGCGCATACACAGAAAACGCATTTTCACTGTTGCGCACCCTGAGCAACAGGATGCACTTGAACAACGACTCATGAAGAGAATGAAAGTACAAAATACCAAGCGGCGACGCGTACGATAATTCGCGACCTGTGCGAACAAAACCAGGGAACCCTCTTTAGCTACTCCTCCGCTGTGGTTAACTTTTTTCGTGATTACCTCTAGCCTGGGGTCATACTTTTCGTGAATGGGCTCACTCGACCCTTTTTGGTCTGTTCTTGCTTTCGTTGCTTGCCTGGTTTATTTTTTGTCAGCGTTTCTGTGCTTTGCCTTTATTGTCGTCTCCTTTATGATTCCGCTACCTGGGCTCAAGCTGCTGCGAAAGACAAGGCAGCCATCACGGGCGGATTGTTCCGACAGCCACTGTCCCATATAGTAATAGTTCATCCTATTTGTGTGGGTTTGGACCTCAGTCCCGATCCTCACTGAACGGAGTACAGTGTCAGCTGAACGTGCCTTGGCAATGGAGGTCGGGCCTGGAGGACTGGACCTCACTCCTTTTTCTCGCCTGGTTTATAGACACCCAGATGGGGAAGTGCACTTTGTCCAGCTCAACGTGATGCTAGCTCATAGGCAACTTCCGCTGCGTCTGGCTGTTGCTGGCTTCCCACGTACTCCGTTGGATGATGGTACATGCCCTCGTATATCGGAGATGCAGTTAGTTGCAGTGCCAGCTGAGATGCGCCGATCCTCCCTTGTGCTTACTAGTGGGCAGGTTCTCTTTCCCTTTGAAGATTCGCCACACATTACACACGATGGCGTTCTCTTGCATGGGCGGTGTGCCCCGCAAAGGGCGATGGTTTATCGCATCCTCCAGCAAGCAGAATGCCTCCCTCCTCATGGCTGGGCAGTAGGACGAGGACAGGCCAGGCCTCCAGAACCGGGGGAAGCCTTAGCTTCCTTCCCTTTTTCACAGATGTATACTCTACCGGCAGTACCTGCTGCCCCAGCCCGTCCTGCACCACCGATCCCGCCTTGGCTGTTGCCACAAACTCGTCCCATTCCCCCCCACGGGCAGTCAGCCAGAATTAGTGGTGACACGAGCTCGCCCCAAGCCGGTACAGTGCGCTCCCCTGACCAGCTCGGCGTGTACGCTTTGCAGGCACTCACTGACCAGGACGTGATCGCTGGTTATGACGCACCGCGCGCACGACTTAGTCGAGAACTCATTACTCGTGCTAGCACAGTGCGTGCCCTGGCGTGCGACATCCAACGCACCTTCCAAAATATACACAAACATCGCCAGCACTGCAATGTTCAACCGGGGGCCAATGCGTGCTGGGCGCTAGCTAGCGAAATGGACACGATACTTACTGCCCTGCAAGAGACGCAGAGTGCTGCCATATGAGTGGTTGTCCCACGGCGAATAGATCAACACTAACTACCAGTTTCATTGGCTGGTCAAGTAACGAGTACTCTGACTCGCATCACTGGGTTCATTGGTTTCCTAACGATCTAAAGACTGATGTCACCCTTACGGTAGTTTTGTTTCACTTGCTCAACATTGAAGGAGATCCAGAGCCTGCGGCTGTTCAGGCTCGAAGTTCTGTAGTGATTACACGCCTTTGCCTAGCAGGACAACCAGTAGCAGCTTTTGCCCCATGGCCCTCCCCTTCATTGTTGGCCCTCATCAGTGCTCTCTCACCCATGGCCCTGACGGGCGCCCGCAAGTTGAAGTGGTCTTGCGCATACGACTACCACTTGCTGAATTTTTTGATGCTCTCCTCCTATCACTGGCAGACCAACGCCCGCTGTTTCAGCAGGTAGGGCACGAGCCTACTCCGGCTTCTACGGCTCCGGTCAAAGCAGGGCTACAGACAACTGGACACAGGAGCCCCCCTCTGAATGAGGAAGCCTCACCGAAACGGAAGACTACTGGCCGTGCCCAACCAAAGAGGCCTGTGCACCCTCCCAAGCAAGCTGCAACAGTTGACCCTACTCATGAAAAGCTGCTGGCGGTACTCTCGCAATCCGCACGGTTCCCTGACACGGCTGCGGTAGGAGCTGCCATGTCTGCCACAGACTTACCCCCTGCCAGCCCTGGTGATGGGGAGATGCCGCCAACAATGGACCCGGTAGAAGGCCGGCCTCCCCGACAGGCAGCTAGTAGTGGACTCCCTGTACAACAGTGCCCCTCACACGGGCATATCCAATATCGTATTGCGGAAGACGGAATGCGTGAGCATCTACCACCACCGCGTGCCTTTGCGCACCCAAAGAAGTGCCCTGTCCAGTGAACCCACAGAGGGAACCATTGCCCCTCTTCCCATGTTGGCAAGGACCCCCGGAACATGTGTCTCTTCTTGCTTTTTGCAGACCTTTGGCTCAGAGCGATAGAAACAAATTGCCGGCCGGCCTTCTTTGGCAGGGTAGAAGCCCGGTTTGCGCTTACGCGCGCTGTGGCAAGGCCACACAGGCACAGCGAAACAGCAATGCAGCCACAGCCAGAACCTCTGTTCCTGGCCGATGATGGCACGTACGTCGATGTCACAGATTTTGTACGCTTTGAGCTCAACCATGGTGATATCCGGTATGGGGTTCTAGACCTCATTGTACAATTTACTTATCGAGGGCGAAGGGCGCAGTGCTATTTACTGCACAATTTTTTCCAGTGGACGCAGTCAAAGAAAATGCAAATACCCCTTTCCCAGAATGGACGGAAGGGTTTGAGTTTCCGCCAGCCTTGCTAAAGCTTCGGGCAACCGTGGAAGGTGCCATCATCCCGCTCTACCATCAGGGCTGTATTGCAATCAATACTAGGGGGGCCACAACGTATGGCGCAAAGCGAACTCGGCTCCGCAGGATGATTCTGCATATACAGCACCACGAAAACCACCTCCTCACTGTGTTGGCTGATTCGGTGAGCGCTAGGATCTTCACAGAGAACACAGACCCTCTTGACATCTTTCTGCAAACACGCCCTTTTCCAGGCTCACTCCCACGGCGTGTGGGTTTCTGGACTACTACTGACAGACAACAGCAGCAGGTCCTTCGAGTAGACACGCAGCCTACGGCGCAGGCGCCCCCTCAGCGTCATACAGAACGCACGCACCATCAGATCGAATCGGCGCTACATGCAAGAGTGCAAGGTCTGCGCGCTTTGGTACAGGAAATTGAACAAACAGTGGACTACATGCCTCATGATGTGCAGGGTGCCCTCCTCACTCCCCTTACAGACTTGCACTCCCAGCTGTGTGGCTTAGTGTACGTTGCCTGGTTACTTTCCCTTTTGCGCCCGCATGCAGATGATCATGACCCATAGAGTAGTGACATGGTCCTTGTGACATGCTTTTGCAGCAACATGGTTGGCCTTTTTCTTAACATATTTTTGGAAGGGGGCCCCCCGCCATAAGCTAGATGCAGTTGCTTTCCCGCAGATGCACTATGCCGTAACATTTGGCTCACAGCAGGTCGTAGCACCCTGCATGCAGGAGTGGGGTCAGCCTTAGCTGACGTCACCCTCGTCGCCTTTGCTTTCGCTCGCGCCAGTCAGTGCAACTGCCAACCTTAGCTGGCGGGAGCTGCACTCGTATTTTCGAGCAGAGCAACTCTAATGTCACATGATCCATGGATGGAGGACAGTAATTCGCTGGACCTAACTGATAATGCGGAAGATAGAGTCCATGTGCCTATTGCATTCACACGGGACCATGCGGATTGGCTTACAGCAGATGGTCAGGCCAACTTTGCCCGGGGTACGGAGGCTAGTGTGACACAGTCCCAGGCTGATGCTTATGCAGCAATGGTAATGCATGATACCCTTTGCAGTCCTCTTGGCCTTGATTCCGCTCGACCTACACTCGTGTTGTCAGATGTCCGTGCGCAGCCATCCAAAAAGGACGACGGATATGCCACACTGGAAGCAGAGGGAGACCTGCCTGATACGACTGCCATTATTCAGACACTCATGTTGCATCGAGATTTTATCATGAGCAATCAAATGATCTATCTAATAGTGGACAACCGAATGCCGACAGATGTCCCTCATTGGCCGGCTTTTGCAGCATGGTGGGCCTCACGTAGGTGCCTAGTGGGTCCCCAAGAAGAGGCAACTGACATACTTTGGGTTTGTGCAGATGCTACTACTGGCCTTCACAAGATTCCATACTACTGGGCAGGGGTTTTTGTCCTAGAGGCAGCACGCTTCCTGTACCCCGCTCAACACTTCGCACTCATTGACAATGACTGTGTACCAGTCACGCTTTTTGAAGCGCAAGACCTACTCCAGCTGGCGCATCAGCAGCACCAGTGGGTTGACCTAATAGGGTGTGTGCGATCTGAGTCCAGCTCCTGTGCGGGTATTGGCATGCTGCTCTTCACAGAGGCCCACTTGGAATATAATGCAGGTTTGGTTATTTCGATAGGCAACCGCAGCAAGCACAGCCCACTGGAGTATGAAACGACTGCTTCGGCCCTGGCGAAGAGCCTCCAGGAATGCCGCCTTGCCTTAGTTTCTAGAGCCAGACCACCGGTCAATCCGAGTGACGCAGCCATAAGTGGCACTATGTTCACCCCATTTGTCGGGATAGCGATGCAAACTGCCCTTGACCTATGCATGGTCTGGTCCTTGTATGGACTATACATGTGCAAGCATTTTTGGCCTAGCCCAGTCACCAGCCCGGATGAACTTGGTCCTGGCGGTACAATCAAGTGGCCGCGGCAATCCCATCCAAAGGCTCTCACCCCCGAAGGGAGAGAGCGAACTCCTTGGATCACCAGCTGGGCTCGTGCCACCTTCGAGCAAGGAATACTGTCGGCGCTCCCTATGCTAACGGGGCCATGCACAGTCACGTCATTGCCAGGGGAACACCTTTTCCAAGCCAGTGCACTGCCACGCAACCGAATGCGACCTGCCATATTTCATGCCTTTGGCAAAGCCAAAGTTGGAGCGCAGGCTGCCTTACGAGAACTGGAGTTGCAGGGTTGGGAAACGCTGCCGATCGCCATACTAGGCATGCCTAATCTGCCCCCAGCATGGGTCATTGAGACTTGGAAACCAGTAGGTGGGTGTAAATTTACAGGCTATTTCTCCGGGGTAGCTGGTAACAGTGCTTTGCGCTTTTGCCTGCTACTAAAGTGGCGAGCGATTCGTCCCCAAGCGACTGAACTCTTTCCAGCGCAACTGCAGGGGGACAGCCTTAGCTGTCTTCCGGCAGAGGACAATGATGCAGACGTGGAGTCAGTTTCCACGCCCTCGTCCAACACTTCTGCCAGAAGAGCAGATCGACTCACTAAAGCAATCGAACGAGACTCGACGAAGGGTAGTCAGGCACCTGACCCTAGTCCATGCATCCCCTGTCCGCAACTGCTGTCACCTCCCCTCTTTGTGCCCTGGAGTCAAGTCGCCAAGCTACGAGGGGTTGTTGAACTCCACAAGGACATTGAAGCATGTCCGTATGAGCAACTGCAAGCGGCTCTGGCTCACCCCAAGTGTCTTGTCCCGGGAGAAAAAGAGCAGTTTCTACGAGACAACAATGACTTGCTTTGTCAACTCCAAGGCTCGTTTATGCCTTGGGAAGGTATTGCGCCACAAGTGTTTGAAGCCATCTACCAGCGTCAGCAAGGTGAAATTCTGTGGGTCACCGTCCTGTGGATGATTGCACGAATCAACGAGTACTGGATAGGTTATGACATCCCACCCCTACCCTCAGTATTTCAGATCAATTGTGGTGGTCTTGGGGGCGGAGCCCTTGAAGGGGATGTCCCCCCACACTTCCATTGCATGTGTCCGCCGGTGGGAGAAAGTCAAGTCTACGGGCCGTCGCTCTCCCCCCCACATGTCACTAAAGAGCAGGAGTATGGTGTTGCCTATGGCTGTTCGACAGGGGTACACGAAGTCGCCACTCTCTTCTCGCTCACGCAGAACCCTGGCCAGAAATGGGAAGACCTCGGGTATGGCAAAGCAGCCCTCTTGTACCAACGTACGCAACATGTGCTGAAAGCAGCCCGGCTGCTCCCAGCTCACCGACGGCTGCCACACCAGGCCTTCCTCAGTGGTCTTTGGTGGAAACTACTTTCGCTACAGCCGCTTCGACTTATTGCCTACTTGCCAGTGCTTGGGTGTCTTCGGCCGGCTGAGCAGGACGACCTGACCCACTTTACGGTGAACGGCTTTAGTGCAGGCAGCTACTGGAGCAGTGATTGCCTTAGCAATTCGTTGCCTCTGGCCAGCCAGTCAAATCACAGCGCGCCTAGGCGCCATTGCAACGCCGAAGAGTGTATTAGCGGCACTCGTTGCCACTGCAGAGCCTGACAGGCGCAACTACTATCTTGTCCATGCTGCCGAAGATTGCTTGTGTGACTGGAAGCCGACAGCTGACGATCTTGACATGTTGCAACGATCCCTGCACGTCACGTATGTAGAAGACTCTGCACGGTGGATGGGTAAGCGCAAACACTGTTACTGGCACTGGCTACAGTGCCAGCTCCCTACAGGCAAAGTCAGTCTGGCTACTCTGAAGCTCACACACCCCGCTGTTGTTCCTCGCCGTGATCGAATCGCTGCCCCCATGCGGTTGGCCTCCTGGATTCGCTTTGAAACTGCAATGACAAGCGACGATTGGGAAGGAGCTATCAGCTTGTTGGTGTCCAACCTCCACCGACCCGACAAAGAATTGCTTATGCTGCTGCAAAGCTGTGTGGCAGGACAGCAAATTGCCTCCATGGAAGAAGCGCAGGCTTTGTTGCTGAAAAACTTTAGGGTCGGCAAAGGCAATCCAAGTGCGTGTGCCCAATGGCTGACGGAGATGGCACGAGACCTCTTAGCACCGATCCCGTTCCGGGAAGTGTTTGTCATCCTAGCCCTATTTCTTCCGCAGCTTACCTTTGTCGAAGAAGCAACCACAAGACAGGAATTAGGGGGAACCTTAGTTCCCTCTGTTGATGTCCGACATTACCAATTTTGTACAAAGAGGCACATATACCATGCTAGGATAGGTCCACGGTCTCACCTGTTTCACACGGGCCTTGCAAGCAACAGAACAATGCTTTTGCAATGACGCAGCATTTCTCAAGGTTAGGGCACACCCCGTTTTGGCACCTTTGTGTGCCGAAGGGTGCAGAGATGACCTCCCTTCGGGGGGGTAAGCCTTTCGCACCCTTACCTGCAGGCTTTCGTCGTTTGCTATGGCCGCCGCTGCCTGAACACTACCAACTACTATGCCTCTTGACTTGTATGTGCAACCAGTTGCAAGGGTTGTGCTACAAGAAAGGATTTTTCCACGGCATGATCTGCGTAGCAACCACTGATCCACTTAGGCAAGGATCAGACCTGC
>CAXAMN010022006.1:7346-23920 GCA_963970005.1 Durusdinium trenchii
GGCTTCGAACAACTGTTGAAGTGGTTCAAACTGCAGCTTTGCTGGTGCGTGGCAATCTTCGTGCAGCATCAGGAAAACTGTTGAAACACACCACTCCGATCCACCCAAAGGCGAGTGGCGGGGTGGCGGTGGAAGTCAAGCCTGTGAAAGAAGCGCAGGTGCAGACAGCACCCCTGTGGTGGTGCTAGCTAGGCAGCAAGGGCGCCACGGCGCCAGGTTGCCAAGAGAGTGACAGCGGCTCCAAAACCGCCAGACAAAAGGCGCAAAAAACACCTGAAAGGAAGCTTTTGCACGCTCGCGCACCTCTGCCCCACTAGGCAAAGACTCAATGACAGTGTGTTCCAGCTGGTATACCAATTCATCCACGATCCCTTCAAAGAGCATGGACAAGAAGTGCAGTAGCCGACGGAGGCTCAAGCGGCAAAACGTGACCAAGGTTTTTGCAAGAATCGAGGAGACTGAAGGTGTCAGCACAAAAGCCAAAAGAAAAATAACTAGGACGCAACGCACTAAGGAGGACCCGACGATCAAGTTGAGGATTCTTTTCAACAACTTGTGCTGCGGCGGCCCTTCAGCCTGAGCTCCAGGTGGCACGGCCATTTGGTTTCTATTGGCTTGAATGGGGGCACAAGGTTCAGGGTCTGGCCTGTCTCCAATGTCACGCAAAGCTGACCAGGCACGATAAAATTTTTGAAAAGCTGGATCTCCGTTGTACCGTTTGGCTGCCCGCTTCAACCTGTCCTGCGGAACCTGCTCGTACGGTTTTCCTGCTAGAGGACCCCCTGCCACTAGCTTCTTGCCATGCTCCAACATCAAGTGCTGCATATTGGCTCGACCAAGCTACTAAGATGTCACCACTGAAACGCTCTGCCTCCAACGTTGGCAACAAGACTTTGTATTCAGGCAGCAAGATTTGTTCTAGACAAAGGGCTCCTATCTTCTTAAGCCGGGAGATGGCCGTGGCATCAAGTCTATTTACAATTTGCGTTGCCATGGCTTGTTGAATGTAGTGCTCTAATGAACGTTCCGCCGACCACCTACCTATGAACCTTAACACCGAGATGCCAACCCCTTGTCCAAAAAGCATGGTTGCTCCACCGGGTCTCAAGCTGGCTGGAGTGAAACGACATCCATCAACCTTCAATTCCCGCGTTAACTGCTTGAAAAGGAACCGAAAACGTGAGGGGCTGTGTGGCCAGACTATAGTTGTGAGCTATTCTCAACAAGGAGTCGTCGCAACCATGCAATACTATTAGGATTCTTAAGCGCGACAAACTGCTCGGCCCCCAAGTGCCTACGGTTCTTTGGGGACACGACACGCACCGCAGCGTGTGCTTGGCTCAGGAAAAACATTCCAGGGAATGCAAAATCAGAGTGTTTCAAACGGAACAGCTCGCCCGGTCGTAGCAGACATAGGAATCCGAGTTCAAGTAAAACTGCGAACAAGAACCGTTCGTCGCGCTCACCACGAGAATGGGCTACCTTGCCGTGACCTCTAGCTAAACCAGTCATGAAACCCCAGATTGAAACTGGAACTGGTGGCCTAAGGTGTCCAGTTCGCTGCTCTTCCCACACTTTCAAGTTTTCCCAGGCGCTCGAGATGTTGCCTCTCAGGCGAGGGACCAGGTGCTGACATCCAAGTAAAGCATGTTTAACCAAAGAGAGCGCTCCACCTTTAGAGCTGGCACGTCGGTCCAAAACGTATTGCCCTAAGAAACGGTCAGCTGTCCTGACCTTTTTAAGGAACAACTTCAAAGGTCGCGCGTACTCTTTGCTTGCAAAGTCCTGAAGGTCCGACAACCCGGCCAACAAGCGGCTGCGATACTCCGGAGAAAACCGGCTCAGTCGGAAAAACACGGCTGACTTCCGCGCCATTAGCAAAGCATCTAGGCTACCGCATGTGAGTGGCAGTGTAAATCTACTCGCTTAAAAAACTACATGCATTTTGCACCTAATTTTGACCCTTCCTTTTTGTTTGCATGATTCGACTCATTGACACAGCTTGGACACCAGGGCAGCGTAAGCATTGCACAGTGGCCTGGGATATTGGCCTGCAAGTTCCGATCTTCGTTTCCAACCAGCTTTTGTACGAACACCACTAGTAGCATAAACATGCGGTCGAACACATGAACACAAACGGCTCAAGTGACTAAGACCTGCCAAGTTACCCAGAAACCTGGTGTTCTTTTTACATGGTCCATAACCACCGTCCCCATCTGGCAAAACTAAACCATATGCACACTGGTGTAACGTGGCGCTGTTTTGTCGTACAAGTCGTGATTTCATGTCTGGCATGTCCCACAAAAACGAAGATTTGGGGTTTTCGAAGGTCCAAAAATTTTCAGCAGCCTCTAAACTGTCAATCAAAAAAAGCAAGCGCCTATAAGTCTCGTTTCCTTCTCTTTCCCGGTGCACCGTTTGGTTTCCAGTGGGACAAGTTCTGCTGCGAGCGCTGTGATTTAGATTCTGTAGGATGGAGAAGGATCCACAAGGGAAGCCCAGGTGCCAAAGTTGATTAGGCTTTTTGCTTTCACACATCAGGAAAGAAAAGAAATTATCATCCAGTATCTGCTCACTTTGACCTACCTTCTTGCAGTTGATTGATGGCAAAACTTTCACCCCTAGCACACGGCGCATCGCCTTCGTGAGGCAAGCTTTTCCGACAAAAAATTCTCGGAAGTGCAACTTAACCGGCTTTGAAGCCGATTCTCCGGGTAGAAGAATGTCTTGGGCTGACGCTGGCGCGGGTTCCTCCAAAAGCCGTTCAAAAATTGGCTCGTTATCGCTGGCGTGTCCTTCCCGACTCAGCAAAGTTTGCACACCTACGGATCGATGAGTTTGCACGGCAGCCAACTCGGTGGGTTCCAAAAATGGGTCACGCTCATCCACAACCACGGGGCGTGGAATAGGCCTGTCCCTAGAGGGGTAATCTGCGGGGTTGTGACATGTGTCCACCCAGAGGTTAGTAACCGAGAGATCCCCAGCCAGCAGCCAAGGCACACAGGCACGCAGCTTGTGATTTAGCCGCTTAGAGCTGCTCCGCCCCTTTGCAAAGGCACCAACAACTACACGACTATCACACAAGTTCACAACCCTGCACCCACCTTGGTCTGTGTTGATTCGATCTTTGATTTCCTGTCGCAACATTTCCATTTCCAACAGATTTATATGTTGTTTTCGTGCGAAAGCGCAGGACTGTGAAGCCGACCAGCTATGTTTCATCAGGGTGTGGGCTAGCACATCTGGTAGAGGGGTCATGCTTGAAGGGGGACTAAGGCTTAAATGTTCCCAATCAAGACGAGTATGTTCCCCACGTCTTTCCCCAAATCGGTACAGTGACTTAGCGAAACTTTTGGTCGTCAGTGTGCACGCCCTTCCACCCCGCTTTGAACTAGCATCTGTGGCAGCTATCCGGGTTGAGACGGGCCAACGGATGTTAGCATGCGCAAGAGGCAGCAACAGAACTGCAGTACACAGCTCATCTCGCAAGACTTGTGTCAGCTCCTTACAACCCTGTTCCGGCATCTTATCAACAAACAAGTAAGCAGTCTGGAACATACTCATGCACTCTCTCCTGTGAAGAAAAGGATGGACAAACAACCCAAGGAGTTTCTGCATCGCTTTCTTGGTTGCAAGGCCACCTTGCAGCATGCCCACCGCTAACTGCTCGATCTGCTTAAGTTTTGAAAGAGGAGAAGACACAAGACCTGTTTGCGAGTCTATCTCAGTACCCCAAGCTTTGAAACAGTACTGCTTATCAAAAGCATTTTTGGTTGAGGTGGGCAGACCCAACTCTTGGTACCTACTACGGGCCTTTGCAGTCAACTCTTCGTCCTCCTGGATCCCACGTGCTCGGAGCCACTTGGTGTCAAGAACCTGGAACGCAAGGTGGTCATCTATGTACAAGCCTTCGAGCGTTCTTGAAGCAGGGAAAATTTTCCCATACACTAGGGTTTGGTGTGGCTGCAGGCACCCCACTGCTCGAAGGAGGCTTTCATGAGTAGCTTGTGCTAAGTCAACCCCATTACAATCACCCATGCAAAGTACTCGAAATGATGGCAAATAAGTGACATTTGGATCCAATCCCAGATCTGTAAGCTTATGCCCCTTGATTGGTTTCCCAAAGCAGTTCCTGTTTTGCCACATTTCCAGATGCTTGATGAGATAAAAATAATTTGAGAGGTCATCCCCGCTAGCTCTTATGCTTTCATGTGCACCCAATATCAGCTGGGTTAACATGGGGCCACAAGGCAAAGCGCACCACTTCAACCGCCCCTCCCTGAGGTTCAAGGGGCGCCGATCATTGATGAGTCGGTCGGAGTCAGCTTTATGAGGGACACAAAAAAGACCCCCTTTTTATGAGCTTGCGACCCTCCATCAAAACTTTGTCGCGCGGCAGAAAGGTGATCATTCTGTGGCTGTGCAGCTTGCGTAAAAAGGTGGGGCCAGTCTTTATCATCAACTTTATGACAAGCTGGGAAGTCTTTTCCCACCAGGCAGTTGGTTGGGATAGAAACAGGCATTTCCAAAAACTCTTTCAGCTGCTGGCCTGTGAGATGATCAGCCGGGTCCAAAATTCCGGCACGATCGGGCAAAGAAATACGCTGTGGGTCTACTTTCTTCGCCCCGCACGCATTCTCATGGACATCTATACTCGGGTCATACTGGCTGCGTTTAATTTTGGAAATTAATTCGTTCAGCTGGGCAGGCCCCCTATCCATGGTCCCCCTAGGATGGCGACAGTACCTCAGAACTTTTGCAAACACTGTCCTAGCATAGCTCTCGTGTTGGGCAGTCCACTCCCCTTCAAAGGCACGTTGCACTGACGCATTTATAGCCTGCGATGAACTCGGGGATCCACTTTCCAAGAAATTGAACAGCGCCCACAACCTATGCATCCATTCAAAAGCCTCGCTCCTAACATGCGCAGAGTGGCCTCGTCTACGGGACTTGCCGGGCGGTGACGTCCACGGGAGTCTAGACGGGAACAGTGCAAATTTCCCAGGCAGCTTGCTGGGTGGTTTTCCCTGAGCTTCATGGAGAAGCCTACTATGGATCCGGTAGTACCGGGCAAAGGATCCATGCTGACATTGAATTAAGTCAAACAACATGTTAGACTTCGCGTTTGACTGGGCATGCACCGGCTCATCACTTTGTCGCACAGCCGTCACTCGGCCGCAGGCATGTTGTCGGTCTTCTGACCCTTGCCCTTTGACTTTCCCCCTTTTGCTTTGCCCCGATCTCCAGGCGGGATGTCGGCCCATCCCTTGCTTTTCTTTTCGAGCTCCGACATAGCTCGGACATAGCTCGCGATCACCTCCAGATCTTGGGTTTCGCCCCCGAACCGTGGTTGATCCAATGGATCTTGAAACGGCATCAGAAGCCATGCTGTCTTCCAATTTCCGTTGTCGATTCCGCATTGGTGCAGTGCCCGCAACAGCTGCGTCAACTGCAAGGCCGTGAGCTCTGTTCGGCCGCTCAGCAGGGTCTGCAAAATCTCGCTGATAGCGAAATGGATTCGAAGGAGCGATCTTTGTTTGTTCCATTGGATTTTCTTGGTGTAGTCTGAGAGGGAATAGGGGGGCCCCCTCTTTGCGCCCAGAGCTTCCTCCACTTCTCGCACGTATCTCCGTACATGACGAAGCGGATGGCGCTTCATCCGCTTGTGCCCCAAGCGGTATGCCTTCATGGCTCGTCCGGCGCCTTTGAGACGGATCTTTCCGCTCGAGCTCGAATCCTCTGATGAGGTGTCGCTGTTCTCGGATTCGGCTTTTGGCTGCGGTTTCTTTTTGAGTTTGCTGTCCTGCAGGGTCCGCAGAATCTCCATTTGAACTAAGGCGTTCAAATCTATTGCAGCACCTGACTTTCCATTCTGGGCCAACAGGGTCTGAAGCAAAGTGCTGCTTTGAAGACCTGAGTCGTTGTCCTCTTCCTTCACAGTCTTTTCGCTGAGCAGAGGAAAACGGTTCTTCTTGGGCCTGGGCACTTCTCTCCTTTCGCCACTGCCTGAGGCGGTAGCCTTGTCTAGCTGTTTCTTTTTGGCGCGTGACAGCAGCTGGAAGAGTTCGTCCCCTTCGCTGTCGCCAGCATCCTCGAAAGGGTCGCTTTCTGACTCGGACTCTCTGGCAGTCGTCACATTCCTGCTCCTTCGTGGGGGCTCCACATCCTCGGACGCCGTAGCGTACTGCAAACTTTCGGCTGTCATGGCATTCTGAGCCTTGAGGAGCACTGCTTCGTGGGGCGTTTCTAAGGCTCGGAAAACCTCTGAGCATGAGGGTCGAATCTTTTCAGCTGTGCCAACCACTAGGATGAAGATGTTGTCGTCCACCCTAAAGCTGGTCAGGTGTTCGTCCAGCTCGGAGGCTAGCACTCGCACTGCTAGGAAGAACCTACCCTTCTTTTGCTCTTCTGACACAACCAGGCCCTGACGCCAAGCAGGTGAAAAGCCTTCCAACTTCAAGGAAGTAGTCGACCCTTGAGTCACAGTCATGCAACTCACCAAGTGTCACAAAAACACCGTGAATGAGCCTCTAAGGGGGATCAACAAGCGCCCTGGACACAGATCTCCGTGGTGACCCCGGTTTTGACGGGGCAGCCAGCAAAGGTCACTGGGCTGATTTCCAGAGTTGCAACACGGCACGGTGGTGTAAGGCTTCACGACAGCGGTGGCGACTTGTGAGCAGCTGAACACGGCACGGTGGTGTAAGGCTTCACGACGGCGGTGGCGACTTGTGAGCAACTAGAGATCTGAGCTACCTACTTCTGTGTTGAGCCTGCATGCCACATGTGGACATTCTACCATATATCAGAGGGGCTTGCAAAAATGACTCTCACTTTTTTTTGACTCTCAGTTTTCTTGTTTCTGACGCTAATGAATTTGATTTGGATACTAAAGAAGAGGGGGAGGAAAAAGATGAAGATGCTCTCACTTTTCCTATTCACCTTTGATTTGGATGCTAAAGCAGAAGGCGAGGAAGAAGAAGAAGAAGATTTCCTATCTTATGATTCATAATGATTCATAATCTATCTTTTAAACCGTCGAGTCTGAATTTGAGGACACATTTAAAAATCTAAGTGAGTCTTGTCGTCCGTCAAGTCTGAATGGCATCATGTATTATAAGCGAGTCTCTCTTGGAGAATATGCTTTGGACAGGTGAATCTAAATTTGAACGTCATATAAGTGATTCATGTAACTGACTATTTTGAACGGTTGAGTCTGAATGCTGCATTATGAATTACTGTAAAAGATGGTCTGGGGCGGGGCGAGGAGGGGGGGTAAGGTGCCCAACACACCAAAACACAACATCCAAGAACAACTGAAGTGTCCTTATAATATGTCAGGATGTCTAGAATCACTCTAGGGTTGGTAACATGTTTATTACTAAATGTCACATATCAAATCTCTGCAAAGAAAAAAGCGTCCGATACTTGACTTCGTCAAGTATTTGGATGTGACCTGCAGGTTGTCCTCCAAAAACTGGCAGCATATATAATCTGGGAGGATTTACATAAAAGGTGTTGGGGGGTTGAACCTGCTGAACCTGGGGGGCGGAGCCTTGGAAGATCCTGGATCTGCTGGTGGGAAGGTGGGAGGATGGGAGGGTGGTCCAAATTCGCGCCATCAACTTCAAGCTCAATGCTTGGGCCGTACGTCTGGCATGTTTGGATGTTGCAGAGCACTTCAATGACCTATCACTTACCGTAGCTTTTCTTATTGCCGTTGCCAGCCAGGTTGGGTTCTACCCTCAGAGTGACAGTTGCATCTTCACATCAACTCACGACTCAATCCTTTATTCTATTCAGACTGACACTCAGATTCGGTTTCTCTTCCTGTTCAGATTCACAGTCACTCCTTTTCACAGTCATATTCAAATTCCGGATTCAGCGTAGGATTCTTGATGGAGCCCATTTCCAAGGCATGGACGCTTGTCTTTTCGCACTTCAATATCTTCGAAGTGCACCCCGCGCGTTTGGAATTTCTGAAGTTTATGATATGAGCGAATGCACCTGGATTTGTGATTGGCTTACTATATCTGCAGCCGTCTTAGCTCTTTCAATCAGCCATAAGACCTTCACCGTCCATCACCACTTCTGAGCAATGGTGCGCCATTCCACCGCTTCTGAGCGGTATGAGCACAAGTGGAAGACACATGTTGCAGGCGGCTACAAGTGCCTCAGTTCAAATTTTGAGCAGCGCGTGTTTCCAGGCCCGATGGCCACGCCAAAACCGCTCAGGCTCCAACATTTGAGATGGGAGGGGGACGAAGTGACGGAAGTCTGGACGAGGGACTTTGAGAACAAGGGCCAGCAGATCCAGGGCCTGAAGATCCAGCCGAAGGTTGAAATAAAAAAGATGCCGGTGGAACCGGAGGGGATGAAGGCCATGAAGGCGATGAAGGCCATGAAGGAGACGAACGCAATGAAGGCGAAGAAGGCAATGAAGGCCAAGACGGCCAAGAAGTAGATACGGCCAAGACGGTGCGAAAAAGGTGTCAGACAACCATCTGCCGAGCCAACTTGAATGAAATTGAGTATCCATCTAGACCCAATCAATGTCGAACTCAAAGCTTTCATCCGCCAAGCTTATCGTGTTTTGCAAGCATGACAGGTGCTGGTGCAGACAGAAGGCAAGGCAGACAAGTGTCAAAAATGGGTTCTTGATCCATTGGGAATCCGAGTTTGACAAATGATACACACATGTCCCACGTGGTTTGAATCTGAAACAATGCGCAAATGTCACGTGACAGTGTGTCCATTGCTTTTGGCAAGGCTTTCAACCAACAAATCGTTGACGTTGGCAGGTCAAATCGTTGTCGAGCACGCGCACTTCGAGGTTGCGCAGGTGGCTCCGGCATGCTTTGAACCAGTCGCAGTTGACAAACCAGTGCAGCGGTTGATTTGGCAAAATTTGGCAACATGCTGACTGAACATTCAGACTCAGAACGATTTCAGACCCGGCCCAAAGTCTGCACAAAGCCAGACTGCACACAACAAGCATAAGCCAGGCCCTCCGGCGAAATCGTAAGCCAAATGGCCAGCGCTGACAAGGATGGTGCTTTAACTGCGGCCGGCCCTCTGGCCCGTCAGCCAGACCTGCTTGATCAAGGTGCTAGATCATGGCAGAAGATTGAGGCCAAGGACGTGCTTGGATGTATTCAGTGGAAGCCTGGGACGTACACCGTGGTCGTTTCGGAAGATGGCACTCCTGTGACTGACGAGGAGGTTGGGGGTGGCCTCCAATGTGAGAGTTGTCAGTAGACTTGAGAAAGGCTTAGGCTCGGTCCAGGACCAGGAACCTTGTCTTCGTCCCAGCCTTTGCCTTTATCAAGTCGATTGACAAGTGCCACATGACACAGACTAAATGGTCGGCGATATTTTTGCGATTGTAAATTACCGTCGTCATCTTTTGATTGAGTGTCAGAAAGTTGTTGCCGGCCACCAGGCGCATCATCCGATGGCTTGGACATACAATTTGTCCATCCAGGGTCCTAGATGTGAAGATTAGAAGTACCTTGAAACCTTTGAAGAGGTCCGCAGATGAAGCTGGGCTTCCCCCTGCTGGGCCTTTCACAGTGGTTCGAAGCTGTGACACAATGATGGCCCAGATCCGAGAAGACGCACGTTTGGACGAGACGAACCAGGAGGTACAGGCCACTCAGGAGTTCGATACGGTCTTGGATGACTAAGGCCCTACTCAATGACTTGCTGCCGCTTGATGTTCCTGAGATGAAAGGATGCCGGCTTGATCAAGAATCCTGGCATGGCTAGATTTTGTGATGGTCTTGTGGGCCTGGATTTAGTCATAAATTGCAGTGGGTGGGAAAATGCGCACGCAGCTTGGTTGATGGCAGCGGGCATGTCAACTTCAAACTCATGTTCATGTGACAGCCAAACTCACATTCAAGCTCATGTGACAGCCTGATTTATGCGACAGCGCAATTCAAATTCAAACTCAGTGGCAAACTGTTCCATTTTTAGTTGCGACGAGTTGAATTGCAAAATGAGGTTCACGTTTCCACCTTGCAGCGAATCATGCAGAAATTGGGTCAGCATCATTTGGAATCAAGTAACGAAGTTCCTGCTGAATTTGAAGGCGAGCAAACGTGCATGTCTTGGAAGGCTTCATCCAAGAACATGCCGAATCTCATTTTCAACGTTCCAACATGCTTTACTGCAAAATCTTATTCACTTGAAAACATTGGGGAGTGAATTTCTGGCACCCGTGCTTTCAGATATGCCCGAGCCGGATGAAGGCACGAAGATTCGTGGGATGGAGCGGGTAAAGATTGAAAGAAATCAGAATCGATGGAATTTGGCACCGAACGTCGTCGTCGTTAGCTTTGAGTTTAGTTTGAACCTTTCACAGCTGGTAGCGAGTTCGCTGGGGAAGGATATTGCGTCCACAAGACTGCTGCGCGCGAGCTTTTGGCTTTCAGGCTGGCCGGCGACTGACTGGGCATTGAACAGTCCAGAAGTTTTGAACTCAACCTTGACCAACAACCTTGCCGCATTCAGAATCAGATAAAGTCAGTGTCAGGCACTACTTCAAAAAGATTTTGCGACGAAGACTCCCCAGGAAAACGTGACCACAGACAGTAGTAGACTGTCGAAGGGCTAAGTAGACAGTTGCAGACAGAAGTAAACAGTGATCAGGAATCAGGAGGACCTTTTGTATTCTGCCATGCTGCCTTTGAGGAGACCTGGTTGGAAGATGATGATGATCCTGTCCCTATCTTGGTTGCGCTGTGAATTTTGTGTCAGTGATTGGCAAGGCAATTGGCAGGCAATCAAAAAATTGGCATTTCCCATGCGTCAGAGCCAAGGCTGGGTTTTGAACTTGAAGGGCTTCATTTCATTGTGGGTGTGGGCAAAGTTTTCATCACGTGTGAAACGGCAAAGACTGTCATTGGAGTGCACTTCATTGCAACCATTCAGAGTCATTGTCAACTGGCATTGGAGTCACTGTCACGGTGCATTTGTTTTCAACGCTGCTAAGTTTGAGAATTCATGCCTTGATGCTGCCAGATCATTGTCACCGACCTTTGTCATTGACGCAAGTCATCAACTCAGTATTTTTCCAGCGTCGTTTGAATACCATTTTCGGTTGTTTCAGGCTGCAATTGGGACGCGGCGGCTGCGCTTCACAGGTTGGAATGTTGGCGTCGCAGGTTGGAGTTTCGCAAGTGTCAAAGCACGCGTAAGCCAAGATTATATAGTCATGAGGTTCGTGCGCAATGCGCTGTGATGTCCGTTGACCCCAAAGGTGGTGAAAAAACGAGTGTGGCAAAGTCAGGGCAACATGTCCATGGAGCTCCGCCTCGCTGTGTGGCCTTTCTGCTGCAGGGTTTGGAGCCACACAGTGGGCTGAAGCGACTGCTGCGCCAGGACCGAATGCATGGGCGGATTGGACGCTGCAGCCGAAACAGTTTTTCAGCTATCATGTGACACGGTTTCAAACTCTTATGTGACATGGTTTCAAACTCTTTGTTTCAACCTGTGACAGCAACACATGTGAGAAGAAACCGCTGAAACCCCTATGCGCCATGATCCGAAGAAAGCGTGACAGCTCGAGAACTAGGTTTGAGCGCAATCCCTAAGTACAGCTCTTACCTCCGTCCTGCCACTTTAGACTTGAGCGATGCCAGCTTTCGATGGCGGATGGCCCAACAAAGATGCAGCAATTCGATTCTTACAATCTGTTGCCGGTGAGAGAGCGTGCCCATCGTGCTACTACCCGTACCTCAAGGATTACCTGACCTCTCCTGAGAGACAAAGTGTGAAGGCTACTTCAAAAGATTGCTGGTGTGATCTGTGTGATCGTGAAGGCAAAAAGGAGGTGATGATGGTCACTGAGCGGTAGCAGCAGCAGCTCTATAATGATAGCCACTGCCAATTGACAAGTGGGTGAGGCGTGTTTCATTTCTCACCATTTTTGTTTTCCTTGGTGAGCAGTCATCATTCGTGACATTTCAATATTCTTACCATTGTGACTGTCACTGCTGTTATTAGTTATTAATCATGCAAAGACAGGCTTGCACAGGAACGCAGGTGAGCAACTCCCACCCTGCTTTGCTTTGGTCGACCTTCCAACGGTCGGGGGATTTAAGTTTGGGCCCAACAGAGGGTGAAACATGCTGTGCCCGCGCAGAAAAATAGGCAGGAAATCCAAAACAGCGGCTACGTCCCATCGTTGTTGATCCAGGATTTTTCCAGAAGTGTCACCACGGTTACGTGCATGTTGCTGCAGGACGACCGCACCGCATGATTTTGGGCTGTCGCAATCTCAGCCACATGTTTTGACTTAAATTTCTGGCAGACTTCAAGGCCCACCCACTAATGCCGCATGACTCACTGAGCTTCATGATGCCAGGTTTGAATTATCAGGTTGTCCAAGGTTGAATTTTCAGAATAGAGTAATTGTCATGATATTTGATATGTCAGTATGTTCATCTTGAACCTCCTTGTCTCAGTGACATTTGTGACTGCGTGTCAACCGATTTTTGGATCAATTTTGGGCAGCGGGTCGCGACATGGCACCGCCATCTTGGTGGTCTGATCCAATGGCGCCAATGGCGTCTTCGTCCAGTCACTGGCCACTGGCGTCTTCCTCGTCGCCACCTTCGGCATCCACCTCTGAGGCGTCCAGTCGATTGCCACCTTGGGCCTCCGCTTATCTGGCGTCTGAGGCGTCGAGGCAATGGCCACCATGCAAGCGTAAGCGCCCACAACCTGGACAAAGCGTCACCAGTCCAATGGCCTCTGAAATGGCCTCGCAGCCGTCGAGGCAATGGCCACATTCTGCATCCAGTCCAGTGAACTCTGAAATGGCCTCTGAGGCGTCCAATCAATGGCCACCTTGGGCGTCCAGCCCTGTGGCCTCTGAAGCACCTTGGGCGTCCATGCCACGTTGGGCGTCCAGACCAGTGGCCTCTGAGTCTGAGGCGTCCAGTGAATTGCCACCTGGGTCGTCGATGATGTCTTCGTGGAACTCCGGAACCTGAACCAGAACCTGAGCGCTAACAAAGGGCTCACTACTTGGTCTTTAAAAGACGAACTTAGGGTTGGCTTGCGACGAACCGAAATTTGGTTTTGTGACCAGGCGGAATTTTGGTCTTTGGACTGCAGACCGCGCAGACCTTCGACGCACAATGTGTGGAAAAAAATCACGAGCTTGGTCTGTGGACGATGAAGCAGCCACCAGTTTTCACACTCCTTGCTTGATTGTTTTTTATTGTGTTCCCTGAGGTCTCACCTTCACTATGCAGCCACTTGCGACGCGAGGCCGGGTTGCAAGTTGCACCGCTCTTTTTGGAAATTTCAGTCAGTGTCATCAAAAATTGTCCATTTAGAAAAATCATCATATTATGACCGAATCACTTAAGCTGTCCCACCTGCCACCCAGTGACCCACAACGGTTGATGTTGCGCATGGATGAGCAGGTCACCAAACTTTGAGCCTTTGAACTTGAACAATAGTGTGAAAGCATGGATTTGTAAATGAAAATACTCCTCTTAAGCCATTGTCAGAATTTGAACATACTTTCTGCGCCACAACATGTGACTTCTGAAACCACATACCACCTCGAAGTGGCCACGCTTCCAGGCCAAATGGCGCAAACGCAGGCCTAGATCTCAGGAATGTTATTGTTTCTGCTTCAAGCGGAATGAAGTGGCGTGCATTTGAGCCCAAAGGTGAGAATGTGCGATGAAGTTGCAATTCTTATCAGTTTGGTTATGCGTGTGGCGGGGCGCCAAACATGTCTGCAAGACCAAACCCCCAGCATAGCAATTCTCAATCCGTCTCAGTGTCAAGCTCAAGTTTCATCACTCAAATTCAATGACTTTGCAACGGTTCAGACTCAAATTTCAGAAACCAAAATTTGCATGTCGTTGCGCGCAACCAGACAAAAATCACAATCATATTCGTACCCGCGTTCGGGCCCACGTCGTTCGTACCCGCGTTCGGGCCCACGTCGTTCGTACCCGCGTTCGGGCCCACGTCGTTCGTACCCGCGTTCGGTCCCATGTCCGGTCAGCCAAGATTTTGATTTAGAATTCTTTGAGTGACTCTCATGTGCGACAAAGGTGGAGGACCTCCATCCCCGATGCACGGTCGTACCCAGGTTCGGCCGTACATCCACCTATGATGCTGTTTGTCCCCGTCAGTCAACCGACCACATGTAGCATCATAGCATGATGTACGGCCGAACCTGGGTACGACTGTGCGTGGGGGATGGAGGACCTCCACCTTTGATGCACGAAAGAGTCAATGATTCAGCAACATTCGAAGATCAAACCCGTCAGTGGACAGTTCAGTCTTCATTCATCGTGAATGCCTGCTGTGGCAGGACCCAGTCGTGGCGGCAAAGCTGATGAGATTCACACTCATGGCGCCCCTGGCCAGATTACCTGCACATGTGCTGCTCTTGATAATGCGTGTTAAGTGCTGTGGGTAGGAGAATCTTGTAGCCACATGTGTTCATGGGAGGTCCAGAGCCAAGTTTAGGCGTCATTGATCCCCACCAGCGTGGCCCAGTGGTCTTGGAAAACTCGATACGCCCTTCTTGGTGGACCTCATGTATCACTTCCGGGTACCATGTTCAAGTTGCGTTGTGATTGTGATTGTGAATGGAAACCAGAGCCTTGGCTCTGAACGCAATTGCCCTGGCTCTAAAGGCCAGCAGGGGCTTTGCACCACCAATAGCCATGGAACCCAATTTCAATCCCATGGAGATGCGGCGACGGATCCTTGCCATGGTCATCTATGTCACGAAGCGCTTGACACCTTTGGTCATCTGACTAGCGCCACCCTTACCTTTGATGTTCAACCAGAAGAGCACTTTACAAGCCCAGCTTCGAGGAATACCCAATTTTGGACGCAGTGGAGATGGAGAGGTCACACCAGAGAGAGATCACACCAGAGGGCCAAGACATGTCCAGTGGAGAGATCACACCAGAGATCTACCTGCCGATGGGAACACCGCCACTGTGTCTTCATCGGAAAGGGGCCCAATTGGCAGTGAGCCGCAACGAAAAAACTATCTATCGGCTCTATTGGATGCGCCCTCTGCAAGGAAAAGATCGATGCGACTTCTTCGCGTGGACAGAGCTTCAGCCCCTGATCAAAAGGACAGATCACAAGGTTGGGTGCAATCACCTCTACACAACCAAGGCCGGAACGAATGCCTTCAAGATCCAAGAAAGATGCCTGCAATGCCACAAGATCATCTTTGAAGAGAAGACTGCGCTTGGCGCGGCCAAGGCTTTAGAGAAGATATCGCGGAAGGCACATATGCACCGCCGTCAGGGCTAGGTAGCTTGACACACGAGCCCGTCATCGAGCGATACCGACTGAGTGCTGATAAGGCAAATGATGAATTATTAATTAAAAGTTGCTGGCCCGGTATCTTGAGACAGCAGGACCTTCTTGCTGTCAGGCGACGTAACAATTTACGTGTGCTTGGACGTTGTTACTTGTCCGGCCAGGCCATCTGCTCCGCTTGTCGGAGGCTTTGAACCACACATCAGACAAGTCCACTTTACAGTACAGCCTGAACATTGTGTTGTAAACCTAATTTTCTGACAGAGCATTTGTTGAGTTTAAGTCGAATGTTCTGACTTGGATTTTCTGAATGTGACTTTCTGAGTTATTTTCGGACTATGATGTTCTGATTGAATATTTTATCATTGGTTTTCTGTGACTTTCTGAGCATGATAGTTATTATTTCTGAGTTTGATTTTCAGTTTTGCTTTTTGACTTTGATTTTGTGAGTGACGAGATGATGCAACTTCCTCGCTTGCAAGGCGTTGCCCACGGCGGTGCGCTCTGCTCTCCCCCGGGCCACGGACTCAGACTGTCAGTCAGACATGATGCTTCAGATAAATTGGCTGTTTTTACAGAAGCCTTCAGTCATGTTCACATTCAGAAGCCTTCATTCTTTTTCATTCAGATTCACAGTCCTTTTCAGATTCACATTCTTTTTCATTCAGATTCACTTTCAAGAAACGTTCATTCAGATTCACAAGAATCTTTCCGTCACATTCAGACTTACTAATGTTTTGCAAGCCGCCTTGAACTTGCATTGATTCATGTCTTTGCAGCAGTTTTGTGGTCAGCTACCGGCCCTGCCCACTGTCAAACAAATGTCAGTCATGTGTTCTCAAGCTAAATGGCAACGTTCCACATGGACCACATCAACCACTCAAACACATCACACTTTCCACCTGTCATCATTTTCCGACGCTGTAGCTTAGGGCAATTACTAACCTTTTTAATAGCCTTCCTTTCCGCCATGCAGTGCCCGGCATGCGACAGACTGTTGCCAAAAAACTTCTTCGCAGATTCGTTGTGGAGGTGGCAACAGGGTGGTGGCCCTGAGCCCGATTGGGTGTGGTGCTGCAGGACATGCGAGCTGCAAAAGCCGGTGGATCAGAAGACGACATGGTGGTTTTGGAAGAAATTCCTCTACCAGTTCGAAGAACTGGAGCGCCACGGTGTCCCAGAACTCCTTGAGGAAGACTCCCGGGTTCATCGTGCCTCGCTCATGTTTAATGATTTGTCGGATGGTTCAAGAT
>CAXAMN010022006.1:23930-96517 GCA_963970005.1 Durusdinium trenchii
AGAACTGGAGCGCCACGGTGTCCCAGAACTCCTTGAGGAATACTCCCTGGATCATCGTGCCTCGCTCATGTTT
Organism: Durusdinium trenchii; assembly: GCA_963970005.1. Lineage (NCBI taxonomy): Eukaryota > Dinophyceae > Suessiales > Symbiodiniaceae > Durusdinium > Durusdinium trenchii. Next base: position 24,004 of record CAXAMN010022006.1, read on the forward strand.
AATGATTTGTCGGATGGTTCAAGATTCTATGTTTAAGTCTGTATTGGTCGGGCACATTTTCCATGACAAAACGCCGCCATGTTGAATCTGTGTTGACTGTGTTGCTTCCTTTTTCAACCAAGGCAACGTCAACCATGATGCCTGGCACCTGCGCGCTGATGCACCTCGGCTGGGCCACAAAATCCCGGCTTTGCTGTTGCGTCTGCTGGGACGCAAGCACTTCGACACGCCTTGTGGAGGCGGAAGGTGGTTCGAAGCGTTCATGGAGCACTCGCGACGGGCCAAATCGGACGATGTGGCTGACGCGATGGAGAAAAGTGTTTGGTATCTGTGGCAGACTTTGAAGTACAGCTCTTATGACCACAATATAAAATGCCATGATCACAACCAGCGTTCAACTTCACAGCCTCGAGAAGGAGATCTAGAGCAAAGTAGGCTGGGTGGATCGTGCAGCAATCCAGGCTATTACTAATTAATTGGCAAGTTTTGCCTGGAATAAGAGTTATCCACCATGTGGGTGTTCAGTCAGAACTTGCAAAACAGCAGCGGTCACCCCATGACAAAGTTCCAAAAGTTTGGCAAGGACTATGGTGAAGAACCCTCTAGGGCCTTTTTGAAGGCACGGAATGGATCTAAAACAGATCCCCACCCATAGAGCGTTCAAGATGTGGAAAAAAAGGCCATCGCAGGAAGTTATGGTCAATTGTCTGTACATGTGTATATGTGTATAATACTGTATACCGGCTATGACGTTTGAAGGCACATGCTTTCCTTTTCCGTGGACCTTGGCTTCAGATTCATGTGTTCCTTTTCGCTAAGGCCGCATTGTTCAAAACTCAGTCTTCCTCAGCCGCCAGCCGCTGCTTGTCACTTTGCATGTTTCTCAAGTCTGAGTCTGAGTCTGCATCTGAGTCTGAGTCTGAGTGTGATCTATTTTTGATTTATTCATCAGCCAGCAAGGCCGGCGACTTAGAACAATTGACGTTTACACCATAATCAAAGAAAGTGCACCGGCCAATGCCAGGTTGAAAAAATCCCTCGCTACTTGTCTTTGTGTTGTCACAGGGCTCAGATGGGCGAGGGTCTAGATCAGATCGGCCACGATGTTCAGCAAGTTTATGAATGACCCTGACATCATCACAATAATCATCAATCAAGGTGGCCACTAAGTGGGGGAGTTGAAGATTGTTGAAAAGCATTTACGGGGGTATAAAGCGCCTGCGGCTTTTCCAGCGCTTAGACATGCACACCACCAGAAAAACAATGCCAAGACATGCCAAGACAATCAAAATCAATCAAACATCAGAACATATCAGAACAATTCAGAACATATCAGAACAAACTCCACCACTCCATGTGAAGCCGATACGAACCTCGTGATCAGTATGGGTGGATGGTGCCTGGATGAGACTGTCTGACTTGCAATAAGGTACTCCCCAAATCATCACGTGATATCATGTGTCTGTCCCCCAGTTTGTGTTGAGGGACCTTTTCATCGCGAAGCCTTCCAAAGTGGGCGCACTATGGAGCACTGATTGCTCCAGGGAAATGCATCCTCACTCCAACACCCCTCAAGTGGAAAACAAAGACCAGAAATGACCAGAACATACCAGAACCATGTTTCCTTTTGCTACTGGGTTCCTTTTGCAAGCGGTGGAGATCGGTGGAGTGTGGTGGAGTGAACTGGACTGGACTGGACTGGAGTGGAGTGGCGTGGAGTGGAGTGGTGCGGAGGCTATGTGCTGCACGCATACACTGTATGATACTGTATGATACTGTATGGCTCTCACTCCCCAAAGCTCACCTCAACACATGAAAAGAGGACTCCTGAGCTTGGCGCCATAGTCTATCCCTGTTCTCCACCCGAGGTGGTGGCCAGAGCCAGCCCCAGGGACCCCCAAGTCGGCAATTCCAATCCCCAATCAAAGGGGTCCTGACGGATCAGCTGGGTTATTGAGAAATCTCTGACCCGGGGCCAGGCAAGGAATATGACTACTCAAGAACCCTCGTGTCGGTGCTGGGGGGCAAAATTGGCGCCATTAGTGTTCCAGCATCATTTTGGATCCATGCAGTAGCTTTCGCATGGTCCATGCGGAGTGATGCTGGACACGCATGCACATACACATGCTGGACACACATGCACATACACAATGTTTTGGGGACAGTGGTGGAGTGTGGCGGAATGGAGTGGAATGGATTGGAGTGGAGTCCAAGCTCCAAAGTGACGATGATCAAGAGCGAAGATCACGATAGCGGAGTGGGGGTAGAGCATTATTTTATCAGCAAAATATGGCAAACCTGAAGAAACTTTAAACAAATTGGTTTGAGTTGGCGCCAAGGATATTTTCCGCTCCACTATTTAGTAATAAACATGTTACCAACCCTAGAGTGATTCTAGACATCCTGACATATTATAAGGACACTTCAGTTGTTCTTGGGCGTTGTGTTTTGGGGTGTTGGGCACCTTACCCCCCCTCCCCCCGCCCCAGACCATCTTTTAATTCATAATGCAGCATTCAGACTCAACCGTTCAAAATAGTCAGTTACATGAATCACTTATACGGCGTTCAAATTTAGATTCAACTGTCCAAAGCATATTCTCCAAGAGAGACTCGCTTATACATACATGATGCCATTCAGACTTGACGGTCCACAAGACTCACTTAACTTTTTTTAAATGTGTCCTCAAGTTCAGACTCAACTGTTTAAAAGATAGATTATGAATCATTATGAACCATAAGATAAGAAATCTTCTTCTTCTTCCTCCCCTTCTGCTTTAGCATCCAAATCAAAGGTGAATAGGAAAACTGAGAGCATCTTCATCTTTTTCCTCCCCCTCTTCTTTAGTATCAAAATCAAAATCATTAGCGTCAGAAACAAGAAAACTGAGAGTCAAAAAAAGTGAGAGTCATTTTTGCAAGCCCCTCTGATTATATATATATAAATAAATAGAAACAATCCAACCTCAACGATTCCTCAGTCTCACCAGTTTGTTCTGTTCAAGTTGGGGCGCTCTCTTCGGAAGCATCAGGACCAGCAACCTGCCACGAAACCAAAGCGTGCAAAAAAGGTCACTACAGTGTCACTACAGTACAGCCAAGATTCATAGTAGCTCCAATTTGCATTGTACGCAGTTCCCAGACGCACACCCATAAAGGTGCAAATTGACGCACTCAGCACGCCCCAAGAGAAACCTCTGCGCTGCACAGAAGGGAACTGGTTGAATTCTCAAAGATTGTTGCAATCCTCAACTGCAAATTGCCTGAACCAAACATTCGACCAAAGAGCGCTTCACATCCTTATCATTGGAGTTCAGGAGATAAAACAAGGTCAAAATAAACCTGGGCAAGAAAAGATGCCTCCCAAGGCTGCGTTTGCACTTTATGTGATTGCGTGTTTTGAGGCATGTGAAGGCTTGGAGAGTAACGCAACTGTTCCAATCAACATGATGGACAAGGCAAAGTTCGCATCCATGGCTGCATCCAACATGTTGGCAAAATGCACAATCACAGTACGTCAAAAATTGATTGTTTGACTACAAGTTGAGTTTGCACCTGTGACATCAGCAACTTGGACCGAGACACTGCATCAAGCAAAATCAAGGCGCATGTCGGAACCAAACGTTGCAAACAACTTCTCCAACCATTTCTTCCGCACCTTCAGGTCTGGCGCAGGCAGTAGCGGAGCCTCAGCTGAAGTGGGGCAAAGGCACTCACGGCGCGTTGCCCCTGAAGAGTCGACGTGCAAAACCAAACGGCAAACATTTATACCTGAGAAGGGAGGGGACGAAAGCCAGCGTCCATAAGGGGATATGAATTAGTCAGCGGGGGCGAGTGCGAGAGTGCAGGGGAAGCTTTGGGAGGCATAAGGCGGGGCCAAAATGATAGGTTTCTTGTGGTTGAAGGGGCGTTTGGAAGAGAGAAAAGGGCACCTCGACGTCAGTTAGCGCCAAAGTCAAGTGAGCGTGTCACATCGGGCAGAGAGCGGCCTGCGATGGGCAATAGAAAGCAGAAACCCCCGCTATGCCCATCCTTCACACGAACTCGCACCCCATATGGGGTGCCCTTTGCGTATGGTTGACGGGCGCACCACCTGAGAAGGGAGTGCGCGAAAGCCAGCCTCCGTAAGAAAATATGAATATGGCCAACGGGGGTGAACGCAAGAGTGCAGGGGAAGCGCTGGGAGATATAAGGCGGGGCTGATATGACAGGCCTTCAGTCAGAGGTGGGGGCGGGGTGGGGTGCCCTTTTTCTGTTGGACGAAGAAGGAGCGTTTGGAAGAGAAAAAAGGGCACCCCAAAGTCATTGCTTGTTTACGGTCTTTTGCGGGCACATAAACTTGGCACGCTGTAAAGAGTGGGTCGTACTGTTACGGGGGGAAGTCGACATGGCGGTGGTGTCTACTGCTGATGGAAATAGAAAGCAGAAGATATAGATAGGACTTCAGTCTGATGAAACAGCCAAGATCAAGTGAGCATCTCACCTCGGGCAAAGAATCGCTTGGTTAGAGGGTCGGTAATAGAAAGCAGAAGATATAGGGTTGGGGCGCGCCCTTAACCCTTTTTCCTTTGACTTAAGGGTGCTTTGGGGCTGAGAAAAGGCACCCCAAAGGGCGCTTGCGCGCTGATCGTTATATCCTTGATTTGTACACGACGTCACGGCCAAGATCAGGCGGGCGTCTAACATCCAGCTCAGGATAGCATTGTAATGGGACGAAGTCGACACACACCTCCTTGTAACCCTAAGTCGAACGCTATTTCACTGGTTACAAGAGACGCAATCCAACCACCTTTCGTGTCCGTCACCCCCATTCCTATCATCGACATGAAATCCCGCCCCTGGTAGAAGATTTCTTCGCTCTCCTCCACCGGGCTCTGGACTTCCTGCTACCACCCCCCCACACCCCTTTACTCACTTTGCTCGCCCACCCCAACTCCAGCCTAGCCTATCGGATGGCTTTCGCGCTTAAAAAAGGGCACCCCCAAGAAACACAAAGATTCTTCGCAATCACTCTTTGCCAACCACGTCCTCCTCCGATACGCATGTCTTCCACATGAACATCCACCCCATATCGGGTTGGGTGTTTTCTGTTCCCGGTTTGGTGCTTTCCCTTCCCATGGTGTTTTCCCTTCCCTCGCGCACAATTTTTCCCTTCCCTTGGTTGGGTGTTTTCTGTTCCCGGTTTGGTCGGCGTTTTCCCTTCCCACACGGATTTGGGTTGGGTGTTTTCTGTTCCCGCTTTGGGTGGGTGTTTCCTGTTCCCGGTTTGGTCGGCGTTTTCTGTTCTCGGTTTCTCTCCGTTCCCGGTGGGCGTTTTCCCTTCCCGCGCGCACAGTTTTTCTTTCCCTTGTAGGTGGATTTGGGTTGGGTGTTTTCTGTTCCCGGTTTGGTCGTTGGTTGGTTGCTTGCTTGCTTGCTTGCTTGGTTGCTCGCTTGCTTGCTTGCTTGGTTGGTCGGTTGGCTGGCTAAAAGAAAACAAGTGTTCGCTGCAAAGAAAAAACAAAGAGACTGCGCAGTGCGGACTATCTCAGCATGTTGGTTTGTTTGTTGCTTGCTTGGTTCATGTTCTTGTTGGTTGTTTGGTCTGGCTTGTGTTGATGGCGGTTGCGGTTGTTGTCGTTGTAGTTGGTTGGTTAAAAGGTTTTGCCGCAGAGGGTTCACCTTAAAATCTGATTTCGTGGCAGGCGCAGGCGGTTGGTTGAGTTTGTTGCTTGCTCGGTTCATGTTCTTGTTGGTTGTTTATCCACCTGGTTGACGAAAAACGTGCCGCTTTCCTTTGTGGCCAAAATTTTTGCCACCAGAGTGGACAATTGCCGTCGTCCAAAAAAATTCGCCGCCAGAAAAACAAAACGCCGTATTCCATACATGGGGAAGGATGGTGCATGTCTCCTCCGCGCCAAGCTCAAGGATACTCAGTTAGATTGCCCAAGTAAAACCAGGTAGAAACCGAACCCCACACTCACCTCCACGATGACGTCATCGCAATCCCAAATCCCTGACCGCTCTACGATTCCCATTGCCAAATTTATTCAACTTTACCCAACTTCTGGTACTCAGGGTCATTCTCCAAGGTCATTGCGCAAGGTCTGACAATTGACCACCCCCTAACAAGAGTTTTTGTGCTCATGTGTATGCTACACCCTGATAAGCCAAGCAATCTCAGCCATGGTTGACGAACAAATGATTGCGGGAATTTACGCCACCATTACGTGGGCCACCATTTTTTCCGGCAAACTTCGCAAATGTCACGCACTGCACCAATTCCGCATCTTCTCAAAGGTTACCGGTAGGTATGTTGACAAGAAGTTCACATATTGGGGCGCGTTCATCAACCTTCGGGGTTTGACACAACTATACCCAACGAAGGGCACAAATCACCCAACTAAACAACTTCGAGCCAACCACGAAAAACGCCGCCACAAAATCCAGAAAAGCCGCAGCCGTACAATTTACGCCGCCATACAGTAAAAGGCAACCTTTTTGGAAGAGCGCCTCATACGAAGATCTCGGTATAGACTTGCAGCTTTGGCTCTTTCCAACTAGAGACGGAGACTTTTCTTGAAGGCGGCGCATGTTTTGAAGACAACACGATGAACCTTCAGGCCAAAGATGATGCGAGCGAAGCCAGCCGACTTGGATTCTGTGACGACTTGGAGAGCGCTACTTAGGGGGCCGCCGACTTGTAACTTGACTTATGAAACCTATCTATAAGTGACTTATAGGTCCGCTTAGACCTAAGTCCATGTCGGGCCAGTAAGTCCGTGTAACGCATCATGATTCCCACCGCCTTGTTCTATTAAAAATGTCTTTTCTTGTTTTCGATGGTGCAAAGTGTATCAGAGCGGTCAACATATAATGAAATATGCAACTTATATATACTCGTCCATCACGTCTCTCCGCCACGCAGTTTACTGAAAAGGGACACTTGGCTATATGTCTGTACGCACTTGTTCTCTTGAGCCTGGCTGCATGCCCTCAAAAATGAATACCACCGAATCTCGACGTTGTGCGTGAATCCACGAGACACTTACGAGACATCGCGAGACATCTCACCGTGCTATGTTTAGGGGGACGTCCCACCTTTACTGCTATATTGCGAGACACCACGAGACATCGCGGAGACTATACCCCTGTCCGACCCACGAGACATTTACGAGACACTCACTGTTCATCACTTTTCTCTCCTCACGGGCTGTGCTTGACTCCGCCTCTCTTCTCTATAGGCTGTCCTACAGAGGCCCCAGTAGGCCAAGCGCGCTCTCCACGCGATACGCAGGAGCCAGCAGTAGACCGCAAGCATCCAACGCAAACTGACAGTCGGCCAGTAAGTGGCAGGTCCTGCTTCCTGTATACTTCCTTTTTCCATGTGTTTGGTACAAAGTTCTATCGAAAGGGTTTAAAAATCTGTGGGTCCGCTAAGTCGTGCTAAGTCCGCTATGTCCAAACAGGCCGATTGTCTCAGTGTACTAAACCTACTTATTATACAACTTCATATAAAGTCTCCCAAGTCTGGCCCTATATCCGCTCAGCCAAGAAATTCTCCACCTGAAGACATACGTTACGCAACTTAAAACCTTAGCTATATAACTTATAACTTGACTTAAGTCGGCGGCCCCCTAAGTGACGCGGTAACGTTAAAAGGGAAAGACCATGGGTCTCTAGGCGAGCGGCAGCGCACGCAGGCGGGTGGGCTTTAAAAAAAACATGGAGGGGGTGCGGGGGAGGGCGCAGCGCCTCCCCCGCGGGGCTCGCGAAGCGAGCCCCCATCACATTTCAAATGTGGACTGCGCGGGGTTGCCGGTTGCTCTGGGTAACTAGAATAACATTGTAGTAAACAGTGGGCACCAAGCGTGGCAGCGGAGCTCTCCAACAAACCGAGTGCACCATGCTTATCCTCTCATGAAACATCTTTCTGCTGTACTGCGCTCCGCTCGCTCTTGGGCTGTCCCTTTGTCCAACCGCTTTGGCTTCGCGTCACTGCCCGTGCAGCTGAGCGAAGCGAGGCGAAGCGGGCGGGGACATACGAAGCCAAAGTGGTTGGACAAAGGGACAGCCCAAGAGTGAGCGGACCGCTCATGGTGCAAAGTGTATAGGTTTCAGAAGAAAGTCCGCGATGCGAGCGAAGCCAGCCGACTTGGATTCTGCGACAACGCGGAGAGCGCTGCCAGCTGAAATCGTAAGCGACCAGTGCGGAGGGGGTGCGGGGGAGGGCGCAGCACCTCCCATCAAATTGATGGACTCAGCGGGGGGGCTTTCTGTTGCACTGCGCTCCGCTCACTTTGGGAAAGCTTAAGAAGCCCCTAGCGAGGCAAGGTGGACATGAGCGATGGAGCGGAGGGCGCTGCCAACTGAGATCGGACAAACCCGACCAAAGGTTATTCCTGCCAGTCATTTCTATTGTCCATCGTGTGTGTGTCTGTAACCGTATAGTAAGTTTGACTTTTCTCTTTTTACGAATGCCAGCCGTGGGCTAGGCTGAAGTTGTTTAGGCGAACGAAGTCAGAACTATGCGGTGTGGGAGGGAAACTCCACGCAGGTTGTCACGAAGACATCTGGCAAGCCGTCATATCGCCAAGGCACCCTCCACCTCAACCATAGCCACGCACGCGCGAAAAAAAAAATGCGCCAGGTTGGCTGTCTCACGGCTGCGTTGGAGCCATCTTGGGGCCAACTTCATCTACCTTGGAGCCCATGATGGTGATACAACTTCGGCATTGCCAAAGGCCATCCAAAAATACACCTCCAAAACGCTCTCCCCAGTGGCCCTGCAGGCCGAGCAAGAATCAACCCAGCAACCACACAAAAACTCCTCCAACACGCTCTCCCCAGCGGCGCTGCAAGCACGACGTAACGAAAACTCATCCAAAATTGCACCTCCAAAACGCTCTCCCCAGAGGCCCTGCAGCCCAACCATAGCCGCGCGCGTGCGCTCGAAAAAATACCCCCCCTCAGCAAAGCTATTTGCATAGCAGCACCCCATAGCACGCCCTGCACCGACAAGCGGTGTGGGCGGATTTCAACATGTTGGTTGTTTTGTTGCGTTGTTGTAGGTGTTTGTTGTTTGGTTCCTGTTGGTTAGTTGGTTGGCTCAGCGACCCAGCGTGGTTGGTCGGTTGCTGCTGGCTGCCTGGCTGGTTGCTGTTGGTTGCGGTTGGTTGGTTGGTTGGTTGGTCAGAAGTTTTTGCCGCGCGGGGTTCACCTTAGAATGTTATTTTGTGGCAGACGCAGGTGCTGGAGATCAATCAGACTGCACAGTGCGGATTATTTCACGCAAGGTTAGTTTGTTGCTTGGTTGGTTCATGTTCTTGTTGGGTGTTTGGTGTGGTTTGTGGTGATTTTGGTCGTCGTTGTTGGTTGACGTTTCCTGTCTCGAGCCCGCACTTGGCCCAGGAACATGTAACACCAAAGCCGGAACACAAAACACCGGCAGGAACCCAGGGCACCATTCCAGGAACCTGACACCTACATTCAGGAAGCGAAACCACTGTTGCCGGAAGGCAACACACCGACACAGGGGAACGGAAAACACCACAGGGAACACAAAACACCAATATAGGAACATAGAACACTTGCACGCCGGAAGCCAAAACCTTCTCGGAAGCTGCAGCCATCTTCCCGGAACTGCAGCCACCAAACCAGGAAGGACACACTCCGAGAAGGGAAAACACCATGGGAAGGGAAAGCGCCAAACCGGGAACAGAAAACACCCGACCCGTTCCTTCTAGTAGCAAAAGAAAACCTGTGCGTGCGAGAAGGGAAAACGCCGTGGGAAGGGAAATCGCCAAACCAGGAACAAACAAAACGGCGAACTAGGAACAGAAAACACCTAACCGAAATCCTTTTACTTCGGACGGAAGAGCGAGCACCGAGCTGGGAACAGAAACACCTAACCCAAATCTCCTGTTAGAAACGAGGAAACTCTGCGCGCGGGAAGAAACAACACCGTGGGAAGGGAAAACACCAAACCAGGAAGGAATCCCCCCCTATCAGGCGCCCTTCTGCTTCTAGTCAAGAAAGGGCACCCCCAAGCAACTCAAATGGACTCCAGGTTTTTTTGTTCCTGGTTTGGTGTTTCAAATGGACTCCAGGTTTTTTGTTCCTACCCTCCACATGAACTCCCACCCTTTTGCGTATGGTTGGCAGGCGTCTTCACCGTAAAGAAAGGAGCCTCCTCCGCTACGCCTGTCTTCCACATGAACTCCCACCCAATATGGGGCGCCATTTGGCCTGGCTCATAACCTGCCCTCATCATTCCTTGTAATCCCTTCCCCACAGCATTCTGTTCCCTCTCCTGCCCTCACCCTTTCATCCCTGGTCGAACGAAGACTGTTTCAGTGGCCACCGGAGACGCGCATCTCCCTTTCCTGGAGGCGGTCCAACCTACTTTTGGGGCCCGTCGTCTCCCCTTTCCTAATCGACATGAAATCCCACCCCTGGTAGAAAACGGCTTGCATTGCCTCGCCGTCAATAGCATCACTTGCATCACAACACCCCAAAAACCATACATGTTCAATCCCAGGCTCTGGGCTCGCCCTCCGAATTTGCCCTCTGTGCGACCAGCCCTCCCACACCCCCCAAATCCTCACTTCGTTCGCCCATCGACGACTCCTAGCCTATCGGCTGGCTTTTGTGATTTTTATAACCATTCATCATTCCAGCGCCCTTCTTTCATCCATCCTCAAGAAGCTTCACAGGCTGGGCGGCTGGACGGCGCTTTGCCAACAGCATCTCAACTCTCGACTGCAGAACGTAAGGGCGGGTCGGCCCAGGGTAAGGTTGAACGGCCGGCGCAGAGTTTTGGTTGGAGGAGCAACCGCCCTTCTTTCATCCATCCTCAACGAGCTTCCCATGCTGGATGGCGCTTTGCCACCAGCCTCTCATCCTATTTTACCCTCCACGTCCAAGCGTGTTGTTCTGTGGCAGAGACTGGATCTTCCTGCGGGAAGAGAACGAGGGACCCAAGCAAGTGGCTGCTGCGACGGGCCGTACGATGCCGAAGTTCAGGAGGAGGTGGTGTAAAGCTGAAGGACTCACCGAAAGCGGAAAAAGGCCAAAGCAAGCCAGAGGCCCAAACCCAAGCCGACAACAAGTCCAAGTCCAAGACACAGGCCGGTGGTCAGAGGAAGGATCAGTGAAGGATGGCAGTGAGCTGGGAGCGCCAAAGTGGAAGAGAGAAAAAAAGGCAGCAACCCCTCAGCCGCAGCACCCCACGACCACATGCTATAATGCTCCCTTGATACCCAGGATCCAGGCACAAACCTGCACCGTTGCAACTTTCCAGCAAAGATGGGATGAGGCCGCTCATCGTAGCATCAAATGACGCTTGGCAGTGTTATGTAGAAGCCGCGTCCTAATCAAATCTCCACAATGCAAAAAGCTTGCAACTAACATCAAAACTATTGCCTGTTAATTGTTCAAAATAAATTCCATGAAGCCACAGCAACGCACGACGCATAATCAAACAAGAAAGGTGAAAAGAATTGACGCATCCATACAGATTTGAATAGGATCCCAGAAAATGCAATCCTTTATCTGATCCCCAGCACAAAAGTTGCTTTTGCATTAAACAAGCACCCGGGTCGCACCTTGCAATCTCCCATGAGCTCATCTGTCACGATGTCCAAGGCGACGACTGAGTCCTCTGCACACAGCGGCAAAGCTGGAACACGAAACAGTTTAGTGCTGTAAGTTCCATATGAAGCAATCTTCTGAAATACCCTGGGGGGGTACTCTCTTGCAAATCATTTTTGGAATCTGCATGATGCGCTTCAAAACACAAGTCGTCTTTGCAAAACTCCTCTGGTGAAAGCATGCCTTGATTACCCTTAATCCATCCATCCACACAAACTCGTCTTCTTTGTCAGCAGTATGAGAAGAAATGCAAAGTAATACATTCAGCGGAAACTAGCCTGGATGCGGTGCAGCACTGGCAGCTGTGTCACGCTGCCCGTCAAGAAAACCCTGTTGCAAGCGAGTGCGTGACAGTGCAACTAGGTTTGGAAGAAAGAACCGAAATAAAGTGTCCAAAATTGGTCAAGTGAAGGACATTATAGAACTGGACCAAAGGCACGGAAGAATCAAGTGGGTTATATAGTTCAGTTGCACTGAGCTTGGTTGGTTGGTTGGCTTGGATACAGCGTTTTTTCGTCTCTTCTATCGGCTTCCAACCTCTTTATATACCTCAATAAACACAGGCACATGCAAGCCTTCAGCCGCCTGTGAGAAACCTCACGCTGCCTAGTCCTGAAATTACAACTGAAGTGCATCAAAACCTGCAACACATCCTTGGCTAGTTGGCTCGTTTGACATGTTCAAACTGGACAGGTGAATGTCTCCTTGAGTCGGAGCAGCTACTGCCTGCCCATGCATCGCCAGCCGCGTTTCTGCAGATGGAAAAAGGCTTTTGATAAAATAGAACATGGCAAACTTATCATTGTTTTCGACCAACTGGGCTTCTGCCGCACTACTCAGATGTCGTCGCTGACTGCTATGCAAAACCACAATTGTTTGACAAAGAGGAATATGGTTCTTCAGATGAGAATCCAAACCTCCAGGATTCCTCAGGGATGCCCCTTAGCCCTTATCACCTTTGTTGTGATGGTTTGCGTCGATTTTGACATGCAGCAAAACATTATCTCATATCTTGTGTTTTGAATGACAGAATCCCAGGGGTGGATTGAACCAGAATCCGATTTACTGCGCCGGCTGAGACTTACAGAACAGTTTCTGCAAAAACAAATGTGTAGCTGTGACCATGAACGACGACTTTGTATTCATTGGAGTGGGCCATGTACTTGGGGAATGAAATAAACAGAGTTGTGAAAGCGTGAAGTCTTGAATATAGTCCAATGTCCTATTGTAGAAGAAATCAAAAACTATTTCCAGATAGAGGATGAAGAAACAAATGATGAAATGCACAAGGAATCAATTAGAAGAAACCTTTGACGTATCATACCATGTCATGGGCAAAAACAAGCAAAACAAATACAAGAAACCCTCATCAACAGCATGAGGAGGACGAGAGCACAAATCCTGCTAGGATGTCTCAGTGGTGGTTGTGTGAAATACCGTGGGTGCAAGAACTTCACGACAGCACTTTTGATCCACTTGAAAGACAGGCCCTGAACACCTTTTCTTTTTTACGTGTGAGTTCCGGCTACTGTCAAAAACAAGAAGGCAAAGAAGGAGAAAGGGAGGAAAACAGAAATCCGCCCGCACCGGAGGTGCCGAGGGCGTTGTGTAGGCTCGTGTAAATCGCAAGGAGTCCGGCTAGATAAATCCTAAGCTTTAGCTTGGGGGGGGGGCGCACTTTTCTCCTAGAAATGTTGTGCTTTTCAATGTTTTTTGAAAATTGACCAAAATTGGACCAGACACTGGTGATGCCGGATATGCCGGTCGGGACAGATCGCATTATTGACATCGCACACGTCTCGGCAAGCCAAGGGCACTGCACTATGGATACGCGATGCCGGTTACGCCGGCCGGGGGAGACTCCTTTACTGTGTCTTACTGTTGGTAGTTGAACTGCTCATGCTGCTAATGTCGCAGTTGCCCGAGGATGGACCACTGCAGTCAGTCTTAATGAAGATGACTTTAGTCATTACCATCTTGCACTGGCCATGTCCACTCTTCCTGACGACACCCATAAAGACCTCAAGCTCACTTACGAAACCATTGTTGCGCTTATCCCTCCACCATTCCATGAACAAGCGAGCTCCAAAGTCCTGTTTACATGTCGTCAGTGTAGCAAGCAAAGCCAGCATGAAGTTGCTACTTTTGTCCTCTCATCAAGTCTTTCTGTGCTTGCTCAAAGCCATGAGTACTTTGAGGCTGCATTCCCTTGGTCTGAGAATCTTATCTGTACCTCAGAAAGTACGAACCAGGATGTATGTCACAATTGCGCTTGTGACTATGACTGGCACCTCATTTCAGTTGCTACATGCAGATTGGTCTGGCTGCAACTTTTGAGAACGGAACAACCATTAACCAGTCGCTATCAATAATTTTTTGGCAAAGATCCCTTTCAATCTGGTGGTCGTCTGTGGCAGTGCATTGCCCTTGTTGTCCATCAAGGTTATGACTTGCTTAATGGAGACCAACAACCGAGTGAACATTTCTACCTCCTTGAATGTGAAGGACCAAAACACAAACTCGTCTGTTATAACAACTCTGTCGGCCTTCATTACGTCGATGTGTCGGGTGTAAATAAGGAGATCGTATTTGTGGATTGCTCTTTCGTACCAGTGATATAGTCAGCAGATGGAATAGCAAAGTCACGTGCTCTTCCCGAGGATCCAAACTTGGTCTACGGCAGAAATTCGACACAAAACAAAAGTAATCGCAGCAATCACTCTGTCCGAAAACCAGCAGGCTCCAGCAAGAGAGTAATTGCTCAAAGTACTCATAGTAGCGTTACAGGACCTCACAATCAACAAGAGATTTTGACTTTTTACGCTCCAGAAAAGCATGGTCCACCACCTCACAATGATGCTACTGTTCCCCATGATGCACTGGTAGCCATCGAGACCTCCCTATCACAGTCATCACAGACAGACGGAAGCTATTCCTGCTTCTCAGCCTTCTCATGGCAAAAACGTCCACGACACTAGTAGTGAAAAAAATAATTGCAAGCTGAAACCTCCCTATGCAGTCCTGAGCATGTTTGATGGGTGTGGCTCCTCCTTGGACATACTTGAAGATAAATTTGGCTACCGTCCTAAAGTCTGCATACTTTGTGAACGTGATGAAACACTCCGTTACCTAGTTGCTGAAAAACATGGTATCTCTGTCAATGCCAAATGGAACTATAGTGCCAAAGGAGGAGCTTTTTTGTATGCCAATGATGTTGATCTCCTCTTCGTCGACAAAGCAAGAATATTGCAAGAATTCGTTGCTCTTGGGGAGTCTTGTCACATCTTCGTCATAGGAGGCAGTCCCTGCACTGATTTGACATATGCGGGTCAAGATCACGGGCGTGCCGGCATCTGTGGGCCTGCTAGCATCCTTTTCTTTACGATGCATCTTGCTCTGTACCTTCTAGCCACAGTTGCGCCTAGAGAACGCATACGCTTTTTAGTTGAAAATGCTGGCTCTATGCATGATGACCACTTCCGCTTCATCAGAGCCTGTCTTGGCTTGCAGCATGTCCAGAGGGCTGACATGACTTGGTGCACCTCCCGTATCTCCCCGGCCAAACGACTTTTCGATTATTTTTCCAGAACAATGTTATACATGACAACATTGAATCGCAAGTTCTCTGTCGAGATGACCTTACTTGGCCTGCGGATTGGAAGCCCCTGGCAATACAAGACAGAAGTAAAGTGCGTGATGTTCTATTGCAACCGTTTATGCGCCCTCTTGAAGTTCTTAGTGATGCAGCTATCAGGTATAGCTGGTCCAGCTATCATCCAGCAGCGCTTCTGTGGCGAGTTTCCTTTTGGCAAGTCTATGACCGTTTTGTTGCTTTGGCAAAAATGTCCACAGACAGCTCGATCCCAGATTTCCACTGGTCTAGCATAATCCCTGGTATTTATCTGCAATCATGGAGGCGTTTTTTTTTGCGATGTTTCTCAAGCGCAAGTCGTCAACTAATCCTGAAAAAGATGCAGCGCTTCGAGATGTCTTACCGCTCTTTCACAACAAGAACATTCAGCTGCCATTTCGCTTTTTGACTGATCAAGAAGTATTGCAGATAGCAGGGCTTAGCAACAATTTCGCTTGTATCAAGCGTGCTCTTGTCATGTCACCAATCGACAAACCGCTTGTTGATCAACCAGGCATAGGCAACATATTGCCTGTATACCTGACCAAAGAAGGGACAGACAAGGATAATAAACGAGAGCTCGACAAGCGCCTCAGAATCCTTGGCAGTTTGCCTCTCAGGCATTTCTTAGTAGACAACAATCTTGCGACCTATATTAACGACACTGCAGTCCCACAATGGCTGTTTTTTGACAAAGACGTCAATGCTCGTTTGGTGTCTCATTCATGAATTCACAAGAAACTCTTCACAAAGCTCGGGCTTTCTTTTCACGCGGGGGATGTCACGGTCATTGATTGTCAGGCCGTGGGTCTGGCATTGCCTGTGGAGCTTTCAAGGGATTTGGGGGTGGGTTTTTTGAAGTTCCTGCTTTACTTTGTAAAGCAAGCCCTCCGCACCCTCCCTTCTTGAAGACGTAAATCGCGGTCGAAAGGATGAGACACCCGGAAACGAGGTTTCCTGAAACACGCTATGACCACCCGATTACCTTCGGTAAGTCTAGGTCGTCAATGCTCGTTTGGTGTCTCATTCATGAATTCACAAGAAACTCTTCACAAAGCTCGGGCTTTCTTTTCACGCGGGGGATGTCACGGTCATTGTCCCCCATTTGGTTTCCGTGGCATCGCAAGCACTTTCCAACAAAGTCCTTTAGGCCAGCGAACTGTCTGGAAGCTAGTGAAGATCTGTCAAGTTCAGTCAAAAGCAAAGCGTGTTCACACTGCCTAGAAGGATAGTCGCTAATATTAGCTTCGGTCGGGACTCTTGCGAACCAGGCCTTTGTATTGCAAGTGGTTTCGATTTCAAGGTGATATTGTATTAGCGCTTCGGCCCATGGTCCCGTTCCACAAGCTCGAATGAGCGCAAAGCGAACACTGTCGTTGTCGCCAAACCACACGGTCAGGTTTTGTCGGAGCCTTTGTCTCCAGTAAGCGAATGCAAGAACGGCTGCGACAAGTTCAAGCTCGTAGATGATCGTTTCTTTCGAGCTGGCGCCAAAAAGTTCGCATTCATCAGAGCTCAAAGCTATGCCAAAACATTCAACAACATTGGCCTGGTCATCCACAAGCACCGCCCCTAGCCCACCTGTCTTGGTGTCAGAAGCGTAAGCAGCATCAGTGTACACATACCACTGCACCAGCTCGCCATCGCTGACATGCATGGGTCGGTCACTTTCAAGACGAGCTTTCATTGCGAGTAGAGCCAGTTTTGTGTCCGCCCCAAGCTCCTTCTGTCTCGAGTATGCATACTCCATCAACTTCTTCAAGGTCAGTTTTCCCAGCCGCCCATGTATGAAGCTGTCGGCGAAGCCCAGCCTGCCCCGGAGCACCAAAGCTTCCTGCTTCGTCAGACTGCCTCTTTGCATAGCATCGGATATGGCTGCGACGAGATCTTGTTTTCGCTGTGTTGTGTTCGAGACAAGCATGAGGTGTTGTTCCGACTTGCTGAAGTCAAACTCAACCCCAAGCGCTTGGCATACGTTGGAAAAAGTAGTTGCCTTTTTCCCTTCTTTTGCGTCAGCAGGAAGAGCAGTTCCATGCTCTGGTCAGCGGAGGCTGCACTGGCCGGTCGAGACAACATCACAAAATCATCATAGAAGTTGGTGTTGACCAAATAGAGCCCTCTTGCCGCCAATGAATGCAGCATCCGAGCCAGGCGGAGGAAGCAGTAAACTGAGTGCGTAGCTCCAAAGGGCAACGTGACCAACTGGTAGATCTCAGCACAACCCTTAGTGTGGTTGTACACGCTGAAGTAAGCGTACTTCAAGTGTTCTGCGTGTATGGGGACCTGCCGATAAGCACTTTTGAGGTCGAATGTCTTGCCAACCAATGTACTGTCACGACCCCTGTTCTTGCAGCTGCGAAAGTACTTCCGGACTGTTGCGCCCAGGGCGTCGATCATGTGGAGATCTATTTTGCAATGCGTCACACAGGAGTCGTTGACCCCACTGATGGAGAAGTCGTCGATCATTCTTGTCTTGTTCGACTGAGCGAGGGGAAACCTTCTCGAGATCACAGCACCTGCTGGCAATTCATGGAGTTTATAAGGGCCTCTGGCCCAGCCCTTTGCAAGCTCCTCTTGAGTCTCTGACAGCACGCGTTGATCCAGGTCAGCATCCCCAGATGAAGTCGTCATAGCAAGAACGGCTTGGTTCCTTCTGTTCGCTCCGTATTCAAGCTGCTCAACTGTCATCAAACATGGCTTGAACTGTTGCTCAAAAATTCCACACTTTTCAATTTCACCTGCCAAAGTTGCTCCCGTCCTAAAAAACTTTAGGGCATCGATGTCCTCGTTGAGTCAAAAGCAACCTTTTGCCAGCAGTGTTTTTCTGAACATGGTCGGGTCTTTGAGCACGATCTAGCTTTTCTTGCGCTTCCAGTTCACTTGCTCTTTTCAGCCATTGTTTGCACCAATCCGTCCTATACTTCACGAGTTGTTGATCTGTCCACACCATGTGTCTCTCGAGCGCAATGTCAAGATCTTCTGGAATGCCCATGTCTATCAAGGCAGGATGTCCCAGCTTGCAAGCTTTCTTGAGAAAATTTTCAGGTGTCCATGGCAGACCAAAAACAGCAGTGAAAGGAAAATGAGCCTCGCGCACCTCCAACACCTCAGAATCTTGGCTACTCAGCTACTCCCCCTGGATCGGGATTCGGAGGAGTTGAAAAACCGGAGAAGACGTGCTTTGCTAGGATTTTCAAGAGGCTGCAAACTGGGTGAGGTCAAAGACAAAAGGCCTATCTATCTTCGAAAGAATGGAAAAGGGCACATCCGAGGCTGACGCAACAAGGGCGGTTGCCACTGCATCAAACTCTGGCACCATAGGTGGGATCTTTTTGCGGAAAGGTTGGCCTCCGACAGAAATGCTCGCCTGCTGTGGGTGGAGCAGCGGATGTGAAGCGATGTCCTGAATGCTGTCTGGCAACAAATGAAGACCTATATAAGTCCTGAGCCACCTGCAAGACTATCTGACTCACAGCAATACACAATTTCCTTGGGTATTGACTTTCTAAGCTTGTAGCCCGAACTCTCTTTCCATCGGGCCCGGCGGCAAACCGCCAAGGAGCGTGGTCATGTTTGTTGTCACACTCTATGGACAGCTCAGTGATGGAGTAAAAATTGGCCACAAAGCGCGTCCACTTAGCCCGAGAACCTCCGTACATGCATACCTGAAAATCTGCACAATAGATTTCAACGCTCCTCCAAAGTGAAATGAAGAAACTTGTAGACCAAAAATACGAATTCGAAGGGTTTTCCATGGTGACCAAAATGTCTTTTCGAGTGGCCTTCTGGAACAATTCGCATGCAAAATCAACCAACTGATTGGCGATCTGAACTCTGCACAATTCACTTCCAGCGAGGTTTGGCAACCCGTCAGGATGTTCACGACTGCGCAAAGGTCGTGGGTCTGTAGGAAGCAAACGAATCTCCCTAGCCCGGGACGCCGTGCCGCAAACCGGTGCAAGGTGTATCCAAAGCAACATGTCAGAGTCCAACCACTTGTCAAGCACAGACCTATCGACATCACGCGTCAGATCAAGTTTGATGACACTGGATCGGGCCCCGGGCTTTTGAACTTTGTCCACAGCCAGGCTGCTTTGCAATGCTGCACAGGATTGCTGAGCCAGCAAAAAAATTCTAACATCCAAACCTGCCCCGCGTGAATGCTGGCCCAATTCCGTGGAGCGTGTATCTGCCTGAGTCACTTCGACCCATGCTCATGGAGAGCGTGGGCCTGCTGGCACCTGGGTTCGGCACAAACATGGAGGCCTCGCCGGCAACGATCTCCGGGCTTCACGCCCTTCTCACTGCACCCTGCAGTCGTGTTGTATGCGAAACAAATTGGATCGCCGCTGGAATTTTTGTGCCATTTGCCATGGAGCTCCTTTGGCATTGCTGGTGAGCCTCTGGGGCCTTTACCAAAGCCTTTCTTACCCTTTCCTCTCTTGCCCTTTCCTCCTTTCTCATGCTGTGGCTGGCTGTATGGGCTTGCACGCCTGTTCCATGTGTCACCGGAGGGATTCGAAGCGCGAGCGACCGGGGCCAAGTACAAAACAATGTAAGGATCACTTCGCAGGTCAAGCAAAGCCTTCCCAAAAGGGTAACTGCCGTCCTCGGCCTGCCTGATGCTTTGAAGGGAACTGGCCAACCTTGCCCACGCTGCTCTATCACATTGAATCAGTTGCGCAAGCGCAGGCTTGCTGTACCCCGGCGGCGCGTCCCGGTGGATGGCGTCGAACAAGAACGAAGTCCACTCCATGTGTTGAGAATGACTCATGATTCGTGCAAATTGTAGAGCAATGCCTCTCCGCATCATTGCATTGCTGAATTTAATCTCGCTGTCGGTTGGACTGTGCAAGTTCTCTTGATGCTTCAACACAAGTGAGCCTTTCTCCAAGCTCAGTTCTCGACTCTGTTTCTGACCTTGAACTTCATGCGTCCTGCTCACACAGGACGCCGGCTCCAAATATGTAACAACGTTCTTTTCATACAAAGCACATGCTCTGTCAAGCACTAAATGAGCAGGTTCGAACTCACCCTGAATGTTGATGTGCATGAGCGCTGCCTTAATGCTATTCATGCGTGCATTCCTTTCAGCGAAAGCGATTTTGCGGGGCACACTGTCGTCTGTCTGCTCCAAATTCTGTCTCAGGCTGGCCACCAAATAAGTCTGGCCTTCAAACGCTATTCTCTTGATGGTTGTTGTCTCAAGCAAACTAGGCGGTCTTCCTAAAGCACCTTGCAAAAAGGCACTTACCTCATCATTCGAAAGGGGCGTGTTCGGTTGGCCCACTGCAAACGCCAGCCTCGAGAGTGTGTCAACTCCCGCACCTTTTATGGCGTCAATGGCCGCTTGGCCAATGCCCCCTTCCAGCAGTCTAGCCCCAAAATGGGCAGTGCTGTCGACCACCGTCGTCATGCTGCCGGCGCTTTCGAACTAAAGAGAAATTGTATGTAAAAGCATGAAAAGTGAGTCGACGTGTTTCCACACAGCAGATGTCACAGCACGATGGTGGCAAGGTGTAAAGATTCGTTTGGCGTTTGTTTGAAGTGCACAGCTGAAACACAAGCGTCACTGAACCATACTATCACATTACTTACGTGGTCTTGTCCGGCTCTCTTTCTGCTCCTTTGAGCCAACATGCACTCCGCATGAGTAGTTGACTCTTTGTCAAAGCAGCTTTCTGCTAAATTGCCACTTAGGCACAAAGCATTGTTCTTTCTTTGCCACTTAAGCACAAAATGTCTGCAGTTCATAGGCGCTTCGCCTCCTTTGTCTCTCTCACTTTGAGTTTTTCCCCTTTTGGGAACTCTGGTGTCCACTTCGGACCTTCAAAGAATGTTCATCCCTCATCTAACAAAGGACTTCGCGCTCGTGTTGAGCCCTACCCGGGCAGAGCAGATCACACCTCTTCCATCAGTATCTTCGTAAGCTAGGTTTACTCCAAACAAGCCAAAACGGTGAATCATACAGTTCCTGCAGTTTCACGATTCCGAAAAAGGGGCCGTCCAAACGTCGACGCTTGGACGGCCCCTTTTTTCCTCTACCATCCACTGAAACACACGGATGAGTCAGCTTCATTCGAACGACATGCAACTAACCACGTTTCTTCTTCGCCTCACGGACTCGTTCAAGAGCTGAGTCCAAGGCTGCGACGGCGTCTGCCCGAGTTCGAATACGGTTGGCGTCCTTTGGAAAACAGTGCGAGCATTTCGGAAACTTAAAATTCATGACACGCCCTGTCACGGTAGTTTGCGTTCAGTTTTAGTTTGCACTTGGTTTGGGAAGCTTCGGCCACCGCACAGTGCACTCGCTGGCTCTTGGAGTGCTTGTAGTACTGCAGCCCTGGAGGTACAAATTCCTCGTAAAGTGCCTTTTTCCCTGCAGCACAATGCAAAGGTGTGTCAACACTTGAAGAACTGCTGTCACTGCTGCTGTCGCTTCCAGTCGAGCTATCGATTTCGATGCCTCTTCCTACCAAGTCACTTGAAAGTAATGTGAGCTCCTCGGCAGCTTCGATCAGACTGGTGGCGTTCTCCAGTTCCTCCTTTGCGCTGATTGCATCCTCTTGCACGTTGCAGGACTCCAGAGCTTGGTCAACTGTTTTTTCCACGAGTGCGGACGCCATGTGGGCGGTGTGCCCAGGTCATCGTAGAAGGATAGGAAACACTACATAATGATGGGAAAAGGACACAAACAAGACCACAACCGAAACCCCAAAAAGCAACCCCAAACGGCAACCCACAACCCAAAACGGAACCAACGCCAGCAACTCATCAAAAAGGTAGTGTTTCCTCTGTACGGAGGTGAGACAGGTGAAAATAGATTCTGCAAAATTCCTAGGGGCCTGAATTCGCTACGAAAGGCAAAATGCATTTGATCATGGATGTTTGCTTGGGAGGGCCAATCAAATGTGGCCTTTTGCTGTTGGCAAGGGGGAAATCGCCCTGGCCACTTTGGTGCGTGGCACTCGGAGTATTTCGACTATCTACGAAGTGCCAAGAATCGGTCATCAGCACACCATGGCAAGCCGTGGAAAATTCCCTCTTCGTAACACAACCTATACAACCGATTGCGTATCCGAAGTGCAGAGGCTAATCGTGAGTGTGGCAGTAGAACATCGCAACGACAAGACTGCTGACGAAGTGTTCCTCCCGCAAGGGAGGTAGCACCTGCACCCCCCCTGGCTCCTTCTCGCGTGCCAAGGGGGTATTGGTCATTGCAGATAACGTGCATGAAAGACACTCTCTTACTACATGCATGGCCCATGTGAAACAGGTGAGACAGAAGACCTACCCTAGCATGGTACTTATGCCATCTTTGTACAAGATTGGCTATGGTTTGGCTGCCGCTCTGTTTGGTCATCGAAATGCAGGAGAAGAACTCGTGGCTCAGACCCTGTGTGGCTACGCAAGAGTTATCCCTAGCGCACTGCTTCTGTGAAGTCTTCTCTCCACTTGTCTTTGTCATTTGGCGGCAGGAAGCGAAGCCACTTAGGCTTGTCTAGGTGCTCACATTTGTCAAAAGCATTGACACGGGCGTACGTCCCCCTCCAAGTCGTGCTTTTCCCAGGTTTGCAGAATGCGCGAAGCTGCGTGCAAGCAGCAAAGGCACGCCTCGCTATGTATAGCAGGGATGGTGGAATGCAGACCTCGCGGAGTGAGGCACACCGTAGGAATGCTTCTTGCTCTATTCTTCGCAAGTTTCGAGAGAGTCTGAGCTGTTGTAATTGCGGGCAGTGCGCAAAGGTAGAGCCCAGTATCTCAGGAATGTCCGTTCGGGACAGGTCAACAATCTGAAGCTGTTGGCAACGTTCACAGGCTGCTGGCCCAACCCAATTAAAATCTGGCGGCAGCGAGATCGAGACGATGCCTGCTTCCAAGAAGCAGCATTCAGGCAAGCATCGATTTGGGTTAGTGGAGTCATTCTCTGTCCTTTCCAGGTTGAGGTGGCGCAAGGCTGTACATTTCTCAAAGGCTCGAGGCCGGAGTTGTGCTTGCGGGGCTAACTGGTTGCTAGTGTGATTAGTTGCCCCTATTTGCGTTAGGGAGCAACATGCCTCAAAGACCTTGATACCGAATTGCCTGCACCCACAGGCCATTACAGCACGAAGCTGGTAGCATCTACGAAACGCTCCATGCTGCAGGCAGACGACTGTGTCTGGCAAGTGAACCACCTGCAGTCGCTGACAGCTTCTCCAAGCAGCTTCACCCACAATGCGGATTCCTGCTTCAACCTGGACATGTCGGACGTCCATGTGGAAAGAAAAGGCTTGAGGCAGTATCCTATCAGTAGTACCGGATGGAACTCGAATGGCTTTGGCTTCGCCCGTGAGGTGTCCTTTGTGTAATGCATCCACACAGCACTGTTTGGCAACCACGTTGAAGCAATGATTGTCCCGCAGAGTGTTCCAAATGGGGTCAGCCAAAACTTGGCAGGTGTCCTTATTACAGTAACGAATTGTAGCTCGCAGCCAAAGGTGCTGCTGTCCCCCAGATAGGGGAGCTGCTGCAGCACTGCATTTTCAAACTCATGAAATATGTCATATTCTTGCAAGTCGATTGCAAGCTGGATTTCCTCTCCAGCAAAGGTGGTCAACATGAGGTGTAATACCAGGGAACTTTCCTCGCTCCCTTGAGAACTGCACAACGACATAGCATCTGCAAGCATCGCAGAGGGCTTGAGCCTAGAAGCCCGGACAATAGAGGGAAGTCACTCCCTGAGCCTGCATAGGGAGTGGGCTGCATATGGGCCCCCACCTGTGCGCAGTTGTAGGTTAGGCACATGGGCTTACTGCTCGCCTACCATGGACAGGAGCTAAGGCTCTCACCCAGGCGCGTAACCGCTAACTAGGATCATGAGCGACTGAGGATGATGTCAACTGGGCGGTGGCCAAAGCCGCCGCGAGGTTACTCTTGAGCTCAGCTTTTATGGTTACAAAAAATTTGCACCCGAATGCTCAGTACTGTCCAAGCGAGGGCATCTGCAGAGTGAGAGAAGTACCCTTTAGGCTAGTCCTGACACGTACCCTGTGTCAGGAATCATGTGTAGCCACGGTGGCCATCTCATAGCTAGACAGATGGCAAAGGCATTTTCTTCTGCGTAGATTCCCCTCCATTTATGCCGGCCCGGGAGCTTGACCAGTCTCCGGAGTGCAGTGCAGTCCAGAAAGGCTCTGCTAGCGATATAGCGCAATGAGGGCGGGATGGCAAGTTCAGGCAGTGCGGCGCAGTTCATGAAAGCCTTTACTCGGATGGTGTGAAGTGTGGTCGGGAGCTTAACTTCACACAGGCTAGTGCAGTGCACAAAGGTAAACTCCTGAATTGCTTCGATCATTGTGTTCGAGATATCTACTTTCTTCAGTAGTTGACAATTATCGCAAGCATGCGCTCCTAGCGCTTGAAAGTCCCGCGTGAGTTTAAGTGTGCGTATCCCCGTGGAGCTGAGACAACCTTGGGCTAGCTCCCGGGCAATCATTCGCACTGGCAGCTCCTGTGGATGAGCAGCCTCCCTCAGGGCAAAGTCGGCTAGGTTTATGCAATCGCGAAAGAGGTAGTGGCCAAATTTAGTGGCACTGCAAAATTGGTTTGCCACTCCTTCAGTAGCATACACTCACTGGAGAGATCTACATTCGGCAAAGGCCTTATAGCCAAACTCTACACAGCCAGGCGCTGTGACGTGATTGAGCACTTGGCAGCCTCAGAATGCATTGTCTGCGATGCTAATCACCGTGACCGGCAGCTTGACAATTCGGAGCTGTCGACAATTCTGCCAGGCTTCTGCTCCAACTACCCTCATGCCGGATGCCACACTGACGTGGCGGAGACGTGGTACCGCTGCAAAGGCCCCTTCAGGAATTGTCTCCTCTGGATTCATGGGGACATGGATTGCCAGCGGAATGTCTCGGAGTGGACGCTCTTCAAAACTCTCCTTCGTGGGAAGAACTTCACAGCAATCGCGAAACACTACGGAGTATTCCGTGCTCTGCTGCAGCTTTTCCCAGACTGGATTATCCAAATAGGTTTGCGTGTCTGCTTGCAAGAAGTCAATCGCACACCCGAAAACCTTCGAGGTCCTCAAAGCGATCAAATTTGGTAATGCTCATGGAGATGTTAACAACTGTGTCGGAAAGGGTAGTCAGCACTAGGTGGAACTCTTTGACCGGCTCACATGCTTGGGGAGAGCTAACGTCGGAAGAGCTAGAGGACTCCATAGGTGGGCAACTAGGGAAGGTCGCTGGTTGAGCCGAAAATAACGAAAACCCGACTGTGCCTTGCGCGATTTGTGCAGATTGGCTGTCTTGCGCGGCACCAGGCAGGGGTACCTGTTTTCTGTCACCGATCGCTCATCACCTACGGAATGAGTGTTCTTGTGTGCGGAGTATCCCTGCCCCGGGCATGTGCTAAGGCACACACCCTCTTCCCTAGACCTTTCCTTTTTCCAAGTTAGCGTAAGGGTGTCCCTAGACATGGCTCACGGCTTCGGTTGCCGATGTGTTGTTGAGTTGTCAGACTTGTGTTTGGTTTGCCTCTGTGTCGCGCGCACCGGAAGAGTGTCAATTGCCCGTGCTGCTTCTTTCTGCGTCGTCCTAAGACGCTGCGGTAGGTGGTCCCTTCGCCACTTGCGCTTGTCTGCCTTGAGTTGTGTCCTGAGACACTGCTTGCGGAATTTGATTTAGAGTACACTGACGTCCTAGAGTTCTTCGAGGCAGTGAGACATCCGGAGTTGCCCTGCTTGTCTGTTCTGCATCCTACTGGTGTCAATAGACTTCAGTATGTTTGGCCTGCGACACATACGCCTACTTAGCTTGCGTTGTGTCCTTAGTCCAAGCTAGACCTTCGGTGTGGTGTCCTTAGATTTTGCACTGTGGGGCCTTTTCGTTAGGTATCCAAGTTGTCTCTCTCGAGTGGCGTCCTCAGACACTGTTTGAGAGTAGGTGACTCTAATGGTACCCCGTTTTTAGGTCCGCATTTTTTGTTTTCGAAGACAGTGAGCCTGATGCTGAGTAAAGATACTGCAGATCTGTGAGAAACTTCGAATCTTTTCCATCATTAGGCTCAACAATGCTAAGAAGAGCCTGACTCGGGCGGTTGGGCGATCTGATGTACAAGGAAGTCATATTTTCAGACCGGATAGCCTAGATAGCTGTAGGGTGGCGCCTGCCTGCTCATAACACCCACCTCTGGAGGACAAAATTTTACTTGGCCCTTCCGCACAACTTGGCATGGGGCAGACCAAGGAGGGCGCCTCCTCTCGGACAAGTGCTAAGGCACTCACCCTTGTTGCCTGACTTGTTTGCAGACCAACCTATGTTATGGGAATTCAGTGTGGAGCTCTTCGTCAAAGGCATCAGAGTCAGGGTCCCCCAGTGGTAGGAGCTCCACCCAAGATGCTCTGTCAAAGTTGTCGCACAGCAGAAAGGCGTTGTGTTCTGCTTGTATGGTCCTATCGCCCTCTCCCCAGTCAAGGGGTGTGAACCGCACTAACTGCTCACACCCGCAGAAAGCCCTAATGCCTATGTCTTGGAGTTCTGTCGGGATCACCACCTCGCGAAGCGATATGCAGCTGAGGAACGCCTCTTTGCCAATTCGTATCAGTCTTGGCGGTAGCCAGATATCAGTCAAAGCGGCACCGTGCGCAAACGTTGAGTTGAGGATAACCGTGATGTCTGCGCACGTGAGGTTGACTTCGACTAATCGCTTGCAGTTTTCACAGGCCCTCAGGCCTATGTCGTGAAAGTCGCTGGGGAGACAAGGCTTTCAACGCCGGCTCCGCAGAAGCTGCCATCCGGCAGGGTTCGAGGCTTATTGGTGTGGTCCATGGCGAAAGTGATAGATGTGAGTGTGAGACAGCTTTCGAAAGCAAAACGGCCCAGCTGCGCCCCTGGTGCAAGAACATTGGTGGCATCCTCCTTGTTGCCGGTGCCCACTTTGCTGAGGGAGCAGCACTCGGCGAAGACTCTTCTGCTGAACTGGACGCAGCCCGGGGCTACAACCTCCCTGAGGACGTAACAGCCTTGGAAGGCTCCATCTTCAAGACTGACGACTGAGGGTGGGAGTTTGACAATCTGCGCCAAGCAGCGAAACCAACGTGCTTGATCCCATCAGCCACTTCCACGTGCCGGAGCATTGGCGCCGCATAGAAGGCTCGATCAGCAATCCCTATGCGAGGATTGACGGGGACTCGAACTGCGTTGGGGTAGCCCTCTCTGTCACCCTCCTGATAGAGTGGCCCTCCTCTATACATGGCCGTACTATGATCTGTAGTTTGTTTTGCTGCAATAGCGTAGTATGGAAATCCTCTGATAAAGGTAGTTGGGTTTCTGGCTCGATAAGATCAACCTCGCAGCCAAATACTTCGATGCCAGAAACGGTTGGGAGGAAACCGATGATGTCATCCTCCAGCTGGGTGAGGTCGTCATAGTGGGTCAGATTCGCCTGCATGGAATATTCGTTGCCCGCCAGCGTCACCAACTTGATGTCAATGGCGTGTTTGTCATGGCCATGCGGCATCATCCCTAGCTACGACGGTCTTTCTACGTCTACTCGGCCTGTTTGAGCCGGAAAGTTGCATAGCCCATGACTAGGGTATCACACTCAGCAGAGGAAAACAATGGCTAAGGCCACCACTTTCACGGAGGGTGTGACGCTGAGAGCACAGTAGTTATCTGTTGGGCGCCCTTCACTGCCACCACCCTCTTGGCGGAGGCGGCGGGGGGGGCCGATTGCGATGATGGGGACGAGCAGCAGAGGATGAACTGCCTCCACCAACAGGGGGGCAATGCGCCGGGCCTTGTTTCGGTTGTCGTTGTCGTCTCTTTTGCCCACGATTTTTTCCTTCAGTTCTTTTTTACGGCGCTCTATTTTGCCCAGGAATGTTGGGTCCCCCGTAAGCCATCGGCAGAGTTCCTTCCACTGTTCGTCCGCATACGTCACGTTGCCGTATTTCTGGTATGGTCGATCGTCCTCTCGACAGTGAGGATAGCCATAGTGGTAGTGGTTGTAAAGTGTCTCTGGGTTAAGTCGAGTAAGGTCATGGCGTGGTGAGAGGAGACTCCAACCCATACTGTACATGGCAATCTCCAGTCCTGAGGTTAGCCAACCTGCCGCCACTGTGCTTTCTGCCCGGGCATTGCCTTGCTCAAAATTGCCCAATGCTGTGGCCAGCCTAGCATAGCGAATGGCGAAGCGCCCATGTCCTTGCGCAAAGTTATATGTAGGGTCCACCGTTGCGTCTTCTTCCTCTATTGACTCTTCTGCCGCCTGTTCTGCGGGGTCAGCTGCCCCTATGGGTACTGGCTGTGCGTACCTGGGCGACAACTCTCTGACGCCAGTGACGTCTGAGTCCGCATCAGATGGAAATGACATGGATTGACCTAAGGAAGGGCAAGTGCACCCCAAACATATGCTCTCTCGGCCCACGTCGTATCAGGCATTTGTGGTTCATTGCTATAGGCCACTTCTTTGCTATAAACGCCCGCCACTAAGAGGGGGTTATCTTCAGCCCCTTCTTTCCTGGGCCGGTATCCCCAACCACTCTTCACTTCTGCCCTACTGAAACCTCGCTCCCCAATGGACTCGACAAGGGCTGGTAGAAGCTGAACTGGAAGGTGCACAAAGAGATCATTAATTGGTAGGATCTGCTCTCCATGCGTCATTCCTCGCACAAAGGACATGATTACTGTTTGCATGAAGGTGAGCGCATCAACGTCATTTTCACTGGCATCTTCTTGCTTGGCCGGGTCTGGCTTGGTTGTTCTTGATTGCTTGTGTCTTTGCTCGTTATTGAAGGCACAGCACCCTGAGACAAAGGCCAAAAGACCATACTGCCAGAAGTGGGGGCTTGCGTAGAGCGCTAGCTGCTTTTGAGGGACAAAGGCACACGGTTGATGGCCCTGGTTGACAAAGGCAAAAAGCTCCGCAAGTGGCGCAGCAAAGGCTTGACTGATTCGGAGCAGATCCTCTATGAAGGCAGGGCAAACCTCGGCAGGAATCCTGCCAAAGTAAGTCCCTCGGAGGGCTCTCTCCGCAACCCGCCTCCAGAGGATTGTGCGGACATATCGATTCAATTGCTTGTTTGAGATGCACAGTCGCGCCATGGGCCATTCTCGGGGTAAATTGCTATAGAGTCGCAGGGGGGGCAGTATAACGCCTTTCCTGGCTGCGGCAGCGGCGGCGTGAGCCGTGACTTGGTCGTCATACAACCCTTGCATGGCCACCTGTTCCGATGCCAGCTTCACAGACCCAGGTCTGTGGCTGCGGTGCCTCCCTGTTCATTGTCCCCTGGGCCATTGACCAGGTTAATCTCTGCAGTGACGTTCTGTTGCACCGGCCCATGCTCTGGGTGGCAGAGCATCATCAAGGCAAGGCGAGGCGCTTACACCTCGTCTTAGCCGCACTGTCGCATTTGACAAAGGCAGAAATATCCAGCCTGCAGGATGGGCCCACCTCCCTGGCGGCGCGACCATGCATGGGCTAGTCTATGGGTATGCGGTTGATGCGTCGCCCACGCTGGAATGGCTTGTAATAACAGACGACAGCAGTCAGGACGCTGGCGGCTCCTACACAACAGCACCGGTCCTGGCCAAAGGTGCAGTGTAGGCTGCTCCCAGCGTTGCCAACCGACACTGAACACTGCTGAGCAGCGTAAGGCACAGGATTACACCTTTGAAGCCTTGCACCGTGTTTACTTTTATGATGCGTGGAGGGCACAGCCGGTCCTCAACGCCCCAGGGTCGGAACTAGTCTTGCCGCCACAGCCTGGCCTTTTGGTACATGGCTGCTTTTGGCCGCAGCCGAGTGCACCTGAAGATGTTCTCTCCGTCTCTGATGTTGCCACGGAGGCAGGTGATCAAGCATGTCAGACTCCAACCTCGCCTGAGACAGCTGATGCCATAATGGCGGATGAGAAAGCAAGCACCATTGTCTCCGTCCTCAGCTCCCCTTCGGAGCCATCCACTCTGCCGAGCACGGTGCTTCAAGAAGAAGCAGACTCCCCAATGGAAGACAAAGATGGTGATGCCACCTTGTCAGATGAAGCGGGTGACTGCCTTAGCAATCGTCCAGCCTCCTCCAACACACGACCAGCAAATGACGAAATGTTGGAAGAAAACGGAGAGGAAACCAGTGCTCTGCCACCACATGGAGTTGATCCCCAGGATGAAAGCTCCCCGTCGCATTCCTCGGAGTCCCCGATTAAACGAAGACCAGGGACAAAGGGCAAGTGCTGGGAGGGCTCAATCCACGGCAGTCGGTAGGTCAGGCATCCAAGCAGCCACTTGGCAGCATTCAAGAATGTGCTAGCAACTTTGATTGGGCCATTAAAAATAGCTCACCATGTTGACTTGTATGGCTTCAATGTGTACGAGCAAATCAGCCTCTTGCGACTGAATATGAAAAGTTCCTCAACAAAGACACCTTCCTTTCAAGTGGACAATCATGGCAATGCATTGCTCTAATCATTCACCAAGGTCCTGACCCACTCAATGGAAAGCAGCAACCTTGTGAGCATTTCTATCTATTAGAACATGAAACCACTGACACCGCTATTTTGAAGTATGACAACTCGGCCGGATTGAGCCAGATTTGTATCTCCCAACTTAAAGCAGGAGACCGTATTTGTGGCATCTTCTATCGTCTTGCAACTATTTCAAGTGCATGGCCTCATACACGACCTCCCAAAAGAGCCTCCTTTCCGATGCGAGGCAAATACTCCAAACTTGTCAAAAACAAATTCGGGCAGCGAGAGGCATGCACCCCTAAGAGAAGATTTGCCACCAAAAGAGCTCTGGGTGTCGGCACTCGTGAAGATTTCATAATACCAACAACACCCAAACTGAGTGAACTTCAAGCAGCATACATCCCCGAAAAACTGTGTCCGCCACCCCCCAATGACGCTACAATTCCAGCAGATCAGCTTATAGCTATTGAAGCATCCTTGTCGCAATCTTCTGAAGTAGGAAATGCTTCTATACCTGACTCCTCAATCGATCATCCTATGCAAAGCACTGATGCGGAGCCACCATATGCTGTTCTCAGCATGTTTGATGGATGTGGCTCATCTTTGGACATTCTGATTGAAAAGTTTGGCTATCGCCCCAAAGTTTGCTTGCTGTGTGAAAGAGATGAAACCCTTAGATATTTGGTTGCAGAGAAGCATGGAATCTCTGTTAACGTTCAGTGGATACATAGCCTCAAAGGAGGAATCTTCTACTATGCGAATGATGTTGACCTTCTTTTTGATGACAAAGCGAGGATACTGAGAGAATTCGTCACACTGAGTGACTACTGTCATGTCTTTGTCATTGGAGGTAGTCCCTGTACAGATCTTACGTATGCAGGCCAAGAACATGGTCGTTTGGGCATCTGTGGTCCTGAGAGTGTATTCTTTTTTACGATGCACCTAGCACTGTACCTTCTTGGTACGGTCCTTCCCAAAACACATATTCGCTTTCTTATCGAAAACGCGGGCTCTATGCACTACGACCATTTCACCTTCATCAGAGCCTGTCTAGGCCTCACACATATTACAAGAGACAAGATGACATGGTGCACTTCAAAAATATCACCAGCTAAGCGACTACGATTATTATTTCAAAACAACATCCATCATGATACGGTTGATGCACAAGTGTGGTGCCAAGAAGACCTCCAGTGGCCTACCGATTGGAAGCCGCTTTCCATCCACGATAAAGGAAAGTTCCGCGATGTCTTTATCAAACCTTTCACGCGATCCCTTGAGGTCCTTAGTGACACCGCTCTCCGATATAGCTGGACCAGTTACCACCCAGCAGCACTTCTCTGGAGAATTTCCTATTGGCACACACATGAACGTTTTGCGGTTTTAGCTAAGATGTTTACTGACAGCTCAGCGCCTGCCTTTCAATGGAGTGACTTCATACCTGCCATTTACTACCCTGCATGGAGGCGCTTTCTATGCTGCTTCTATAACAAGACCTCTTCCAATCCAGAAAAAGACGCAGCACTTCGAGATGTCCTCCCACTTTTTCATAACAGCAGTATACAGGTACCTTTCCGTTTTCTCACTGACAGTGAAGTTCTGCAAGTTTCAGGCCTTAGCCGAAATTTTGGCAACATCTCACGTCTCAAACACATGCTACATTCACAAACCATACGTTCCTTTGTTGGCAATTCCTTTCATCCCAAGCTCATCAGTATTGCCATTGGCACTTCTGATCACGTTCGAGCTTGGATCCAAGGAAAAACTGAATGCTTCTTTGGGGTAGCCTCACCCGATAATGTCAGGCAAGGTTACATTACGTTTAAGCAGGCCATTGAAAGCAACCTCAAGTTAACGGGCAAGAATGCGCAAGTTAACATTGTTCCCGAGCCTTATCGGCACATTGACTACCGTCAACTGGTAATGTTGTCTACTCACAAACCTCCCATAGCGCAGCCTATTGTTGCACAGAAATTGCCCTATTATCTTACAAAAGAAGCAATTGACAATGCCAACAAAGACAGACGAGAAAAACGACTAGATATATTTGGCAAGGAACCCTTGATTCAATTTATAAAGGATCTCCATCTCTTTGATTATGTGGAACAAGCAGCAGTACCGCAATGGATTTTTGTAGATGAAGAAATTGTCCAGGCCTTATGTACTCTCTCTGCACACGTTGCCGCTCTTGACATTTACAGACAAGAGCTACTGCACTATCGCAGTTACCACAGAGTCATATTATTCCTTCGGCGTCTTTTAAGCACAACCAAAGCTGCTGACACAGGTTTTGTCATTTGCTGGCAGGCACATCAACCTCTCCACGTAAGATATCTCGGCCCTAGTCGAGCCAAACACCTGTATCTGCTGCAGTTGCATGATACGCTTGAGATCCTTCTCTTCAAATATGGTGGTGAGTCCCTAAGAATTCGTCAACCCTCACAGTCCTCACCCTGCTATCGATCAATGTTTGGCTTCCAGACTGACCCTCAAGGTGTTGGAACTGAACACCTATGTGTGCAGCAAGAACGCATCTGCACGATCACAGAGAAACCATGGACACACAGTTTGGCAGAACCAGGATGTGCCCTTTGGAGACTCTCCCACTGTCTATTAGCAGAAGAGGGTCGAGTATGCAAAGAACCCTTTGCCAATGCCTGCCACCTTTTGCTAGGCAACTTCCCAGTCATCATCATTGGGGGTCTCCTACAGGATTGGTGCCTTAGCATCTGTCCTCAAAGTGCACGCGCGGCATACCCGCAACTTCAATCAAACATTTGGCAGACAGACCAAGTACCAAACCTGTGTTTATTGCTCATACACCAAACTGACAAATCCGAAGACGAGAGTTATGAACAACTGCTTTCTCTTACACCCACTCAACATGCACCGCACCCAGCCTTGCCAACTGCTGCTATTATCGAGCAAGCCGCAGCAAAGATACCGGCTGAAGCTTGTATTGATGACTGTCAACTTATGACATTGCCTTCAGGTTGGTACGCTTGCACACAAGGAGAGATTTCTGCCAAACTGTTTTGCAGAGCAAAGGCTCTGCTACCGGGTGAATGACGCGCTTATGTAGACTACCCATCAAATCTCTCCGATTAGTGCAGCGTACTATCTCTACAGGCCTTCGAGCAGTTTATTGGCAAGCTACCCAGCGAACAAACATCTCATCGATCACACATGTCTCTTCACTTCACTTCCTCATTCACTTTATTCAACCGCGCCTGCCATATCGGCAAATCTTGGTAGAGGACCTCCTCGCCTTATGTGGGTTTGACTGCAATGTCAACTTATCTGATGCCTTACACGCAATACGTGTAAACATTGGAAAATATACTGAGTGTTTTGTTCCAGACTCTATAGAGTCAGACGAAGCTACTCCACTAATACTTCTCAATGAAGTACAATCGTTACGTCAAATACCATCGCAATTTTGGCAACTTTGTCATGGCATCTTGCACTTTCGAATGATGCGACCCAACAATCTACCGGTCTCTATCAAGGGGATTCACTCCTGGAACCTTAATAGCTGGTCTCCTGGTCTTCCGACCAACATACACAAAACATGGGTTGTTAGAACCATGTTAAAGCAAGCCCCTGTGCTATTACAGGAGACGAAATGGAATCAGGCCAACCTACAGTATTTGGTGCATACATGGCCTGACATCAGAATAGTCACCACCTTGGCTAAACAGAATCCGGGTGAACAAGCAGGAGTTGCGATCCTATTTCCCCCAGGCTGGAAAGTCCAGGAAGAAAAAGTGCTGGTTAAGCACTATGCAGTTGCTGCTTGTGTAGAATACCAAGCTTGCACTATTTGGCTTGTCTCGATTTACATACCCCCTAACAGTCCGAGGTCCTTCGTGGCTGCGACTCTGCAAGCTGTTCTTGCGCTTAACAATCATCCTGTCTTCATTGGAGGAGATTTCAACCGGTGTGATCAGAACCATTTCCACACATGGGATGATTTCTTGGTTAGAGCCGGGCTCACAGATGTGGATCCTATCTTCCCCACCTACAAATTCCAAGACCAAGAATCTGCGCTCGATCGTTTTTTAGTGCCCAGCCTTTTTCTAGACACTACGCAACTTTTTGCGCGTATCTATGGTAGATATCGGATAGATTCTTGTTATCACAAAGCACTAATGTTGCGGTTTAAGATGAAACCCCGTCTTCGACCGCATCCGCAGTCTGAAAAGCATCATACAATACCAACCCTAGTCTTTCTAGATCCAACGGCCACTTCAGAAAGTTTGCCAGCAGTTGCGAGACAAGCTTCTCTGTTTGCTCTCAAGCGAAAAATTTCTCTAGCGCAAGAAACAAAAATTGCCAGTGCTGTTTTCTCGCAGCACTGTCGCGCGGTTGTTTGGAGCTGGTGGAAAACCCATTCTTGTCACTTCAAAAGGCTTTCGCCGCTAAAACGCTTGTATAAACTATTAGGCAAAGAACAGACCTATTTGCACATTCGGCCTGAAGAAGTACGATTGTTGTATGAACAAAGTGCAGATCCTGACCTTTTACAACCGTGGCAAACCCAACAAGGATGCCTGTTGATCCCATCTACCATTATCGCTGCGGCTCTACAGGCATCAGAGGTTGCGGCTGCTACTAATGTGCAATTGCCTATAGGTACAGAAAGCACAGATCCGATTCAGAGAGCAAGGCGAAAAAAAGTATTCTGGGACAGGCTCAAAAAAGTGTGTCCCAGAGGTACTTTTTATCATGGCCCCCTATTGCAACACAATGGGCAAGAGCGCCGTACCGCCCTCGAATATGATGAAGCCATGTTAGCAACCCGTGCTTTTTGGTTTAAACACCCCGTGCGATATGATCGAGATTGGCACGACACGCTTTCGGCTTACCGACGGTGTGTCTCCCCTTGGCCACCTATTCCGGAGCCTACGGAACAAGACTATATTGAGCATCTTTTGCTTACTAAAGACTCAGCTCCAGGTCCTGATGGTTTGCCTTATGCCCTGTGGCGTGTTTTCCCACAGCAGACTGCTGCCATCCTTCAAAATGACTTTCATCACATACTGGCCGGTACACTTGCACCACCTACACAAGTAGGAGTCTGGATCCCAAAAGCAAAGCAAGGGCCCACGGCAGACTTTTTCCGTCCTTTAGGCATGCCTGACACGCTTGAAAGGTTACAGGATGGCACTGCCGCTGCCATCCTTTTCCGGGTCACCCGGGACAGCTTCCATCCTGCCCAGACATTGCTCAACTCCTTCCGAGAACCACAGAGAGCTGTTTTGGAAGTCCAAGGAGCCTTAGAAGGTTCTGCACCTGCTTCTGCACTCTTTGCTGACCTCTCTAAAGCTTTCGAGCGAGTCAATGCGTATTGGATACTTCACATACTACGCATTCGCCAATGTTCCCCATGGGTTCTTCAGCTTGCACGCTATCTGCTGTTTGGTAGAAGAATTCGACACAAAGTTCAGGGGAGACTGCTACCAGCGAGAAGTGTGCATTCAGGTGTTGATATGGGAAGATCAACGTCAGTATATTTTTTCTGCCTGGCCATGGACCCAATCTTTGTTGTCCTCAATCGAATCCCGCAAGTCATTGTTGTTGCGGGTTATGTTGACGACACTACAATAGTTGGCCATCAAACCGACTCCAATTGGGTAGAAGAGGTTTTTCAAAACATCAGAAAATGGAAGACCGCAGGAATCGTCATGGATACGCACCACTGTTGGCAAGTTGGCTTTTCCAATAAAGCCCTCGCAGAAGGTATCTTGCACAAAACTGATGATGTCTGGCGCCATATAACCCCCATCCACGAGGAAGGACAGGCTACTTGTAGTACAGCCCTCCAGCGTGTCCCCAGTTATGCACGTCACTTTGTCCCTAGACACGGTGACCACTGTATACAATTGCCCTCAGAGGCTATACCGCGGCTTGTTACTGATGGACACCCTCTACTCTGCCGATTAGCAGCTAGTCCCTGCCAATGTCGATCGAAAACACAACTGCTAACCAATGTTGATTACACCTCCAGGCAATTGTATTGTCTGGACCGAGCAGGCTTAGGTGGTCAGTGTATTGTACCGTCCACCATTAACTTGGGCCTCACAATTCATACAGGTTGGACTTGTCAAATCACAAGCGATACTATGGTTAAATTGCAATTGCAGTCATCCATGACTCACCTGCTATCCAAACAGCTTCTTAAATTCCGAACTAGACTTGCAGCTGCCAACCGGGCCAATCTCAGTATACATGCGAAGATCATTTATTTTAACACCTTTTCTCTGAGCCTTTTCTACTACGCGCAAACCCAGCGTTTCTTCTCGCCTACCCTCCTCAAACCACTCTATCATGCAATGGCTGATTTTCTTCTGAATAGACATTGGTTCCCACAGCACCTACTTGTAGGTCTCTGTCGCTGGCTGCGTATCGGCCCTTTGCTAGATCCAGCAATTATGCAAGCAATCTCGCTGTTTGGATGTTACTTACGGCAAGGATACACAACTTTCGCAGCGGAGCAAGAAGGCTCCTATGCGGCGCATATCCAACAATGCTGGAAGTATTGGCAAAAGCAACTCCCTACTGAAGACATACAGAGTCTTTTGAACCTCCTAAGACAAAGCAACACGCCTGCACAGAGAGCAAGCAAATTCAAACATTTATTTAAGCAGATCGCAGTTACCAGGCTTCTAGAAGCCTCCCACCTACATTTGACCAATCGAATCTATCGAAATGGCTGGGCTCTGGGCCCTTCTATTGGATTCCTCGACTGGCTTGCAGAGCTTCCTACCTCGCAAGTAGGCGCCGTACCGCGATATGCAGTCCTACGATGGGCTCTGGGAGAAGATGCGGATTTCTGGCTGCCTTTTAGAGGTAAACTCAGTCGCAGTCAGCCCTGTCTATGGTGTCGAAACAACACACGATGCTTTCCGCATGGACCAGGCTATGGAGCACTCTGTCCATCATGCTTACTACCAGCAACGCCAAGGGACGTTGCGTTGCGCGATCTTTCTGAGGAGAACAGTGCCTTCCTACAGTTTCATGAAATTGGAGTGCCCCCTCTTAGGCAGTTTCCTCCAGCAGTTTCGCCTGGAGACCGCTCAAGGTGCTGTGCCAGCACCTCATATGTTCCATGTGTCCTCTGCCAGCAGGGTGCCAACTCTATTGATCATTGGCTCTCCTTCTGTCAGGTGGTTCACCTAACGTGGAGTGCTCTGTGGGCCTCCCCGGCCCCGGACATTGATTGGCGTCAAATACCTTCCCGCAGCACAGGAGTAGCACTATGTTATATGCTCTTGCGCCTCCGGCGACTTGTCACCGAATATGGTGGACTCAGGCCGGTCATTGCCTGTGTGCGTACTTGCTCTATTTCCAACCATGTGCTTGATCTCTGGCAGCGAATTTATCATTCATTACCAAGCACACTGCTTGGGCACTTTCGTGCCCCACCACAAGCAGGAA
Organism: Durusdinium trenchii; assembly: GCA_963970005.1. Classification (NCBI taxonomy): domain Eukaryota; class Dinophyceae; order Suessiales; family Symbiodiniaceae; genus Durusdinium; species Durusdinium trenchii. The sequence goes on from CAXAMN010022006.1 coordinate 62,162, forward strand.
ATGCCTCCTGCCTTGACTCTACAAAGATCAGGCTACAACGTTTCCCTACTGTAGTGCTTGAGTCTTGAGTCTGCTCTGTTCCCACCAAAGGGGCTCATTACTATTCAGTCTGTAATCGCCATCTTTGCTAAGAATGACAGTCGCCTTAGGTTGCTTTTGATGCAACACAGGAAGCTCCCCTTCCCTACGGCTACTGCTTGTCTGGTGCCCTTCTGTGGTTCTACACACCTGCGACTACAGGCTACTGACGACCTGTCAGCTAATACTATTCTGCTGCTCAGTGAACCGCATGAGTGGCAAGGGTGCCTGGTCCAGTTTGATGGCTCTGCACACAAGCACACCCAAACAGGAGGGGCAGGCGTTAGCTTGCTACATGTCACACCGTCCTCCACTACATTGGTCCAATGGCTCTCCATCTCACTTCTCTCCTGTGCAGACAATGTTCTTGCAGAAGCACATGCATGTAAGGCCGCCATTCAACTTGCCTTTGAGTATTATGTTTCCTGTTTGTCTAGAGACATCTATATTGACAGTGTTGTGGCGCAGGGTGACATTCTGCCTACAATAAACTACCTCCAACACAAAGGGAGGGTTAAGAAACCAGCGGTAGTTGCCATTCTTGATCAGTGTCAACAATTGCTAGCTCAAGCACCGTGCCTTTTCCGCCTAGTGTATCTTCCACGAGAATGTAACCGACTTGCAGATTACTTTGCAGGTCAAGCTAGCGCTGCTGCAAAAGAGGCTGCAGGTAACCCACTGGTACCCCTGCATCATACCGCACTCCCACCGTATCAACTCGCACAATCGCTTGGATTCATTATCGAGCAAGGAATTGCATCGCACGTCCCTGCTTTCGTTCTCACGGAATGCCCTGCTCCGGCCCCTCCAGAGCTACATACGCTGCTGCGACTGCACCCGCATTACAAATTTATCTCCCTGGACTATATTGCCTCTGCAGTGGCATCCTCTCACTGTCTCAGTGTAGGCTATAAGCCCACAATTGACGCCTTTGGAGGCAGATATTACGCAGTGGGTAATGCAGCTCAACGGCTGCCGCGCCAAGTCCGGCTTCTTCTGTTTGGCAACTCCCATTGGGAGATAGACATCAGTGGGGCGCATTACGAGCTAATGAGACGGCAGTGTAAGGCAGCTGCTGTTCATTTAGGGCTACCCCCAATTGCGCAAGTGCGAGAATACCTCAGAGAAGCTCTAAGTACCCACATCGCTGAAAGCAGTGTAGAGACAGTGGTGAAAACATGGCCACTGGTCATCATCAACAGTGCTACACCACAGGAGGCAATTGAATACCTCAAGAAGCATTTCACAGGTGAGCTGCCCTACGCTCTAGTGAGCTTTGCCAGGGAGGTCTTTTCTGCGAGCCGATATGTCATGAATCATCCTCCCCCCTGGTGTCCTCCTGTTGCTGAAGGAAGTGGGCGAGGGGCTCCTTTTCACTTTTTTGAGGTCCTTGAACAGCGGGTTACATGGGCTGCCTACTCCTTTCTCCAATCACGAGTGGGTTTCACATCCGCTATCTGGTTGCATGATGGCTTTTGGATTACCCCCCGGCCAGGAGAGGAAATGCTTACAGCGCTTCATTCTCACCTCTGCCAAACATTTGGCTATGACTTGACGGAGACACCCCTTATGAGGTGTGATCCGTTGCAACCTAAGCGTGCCCACTTGCTCGCGGAGTGCACAAACCCATCTACGGTTATCAGCTCGCTCTCCCGAGTTTCTTCCCACCGGCCTCTCCCCACTGCAGTGCGATTCCACAGAAAACGCATTTTCACCGTAGCACACCCGGAGTATCAGGAAGCGCTTGAGCAGCGATTGACGAAGAGAGCGCGCAAGGATGACACCAAGCGAAGACGACGGTTCTAGTTTGCCTTCCTACCACCATGCGCAGTGATAGGCTTCAGAAAGGCTTGAAAGTAACCTGTACCAAGGTTTTTTGCTTATTTTGGTTGACTAACCTGGTCTACTGTCTAGTGGTCACAGTGAATGCTTGAATTCCTGCGTCCATTTTCTCTTGGTAACACTTTTTTCCGTATGGCTCTTCTATCTCTCCCGTAACTTGGGCTCAAGTCACGGTGACAGACTAGCAGCCAGGGCGCAGCTCTCTACGTGATAGGCCTACCTACCATTGGTTATAGCCCTTCCAACTCCTCTGAAGGTTTGGACCTCAGTCCTGATCCTCGACGGTGCAAAGGGTTATGTCGGTCGAACATGCCCGACCAGTGGCGGTCGGGCCTGGGGGATTGGACCTTACCCCCTTTTCGCGCCTAGTCTGTAGGCATTCAGATTATGAAATATACTATGTTCAGCTTTATGTAACAGTTGCGCGTGCACAGCTCCCATTGCGGCTTGCGGTTGCTGCCTTTTTGCGCACCCCCATGGATGATGGCACGTGCCCGTTGCTCACTGAGATGGCTGTAGTAGCCATCCCTGACGAGATTCGTAAGTCTTCCTTGGTGCTTACCAGTGGGCAAGCCCTTTTCCCGTTTGAAGACTCGCCATACATAACGCATGATGGAGTGATCCTGCATGGCCGAAGTGCCCTGCAACGAGCAATGGTTTACCGCATCCTCTATCAAACAGAATGCCTTCCCTCCCCTGGCTGTGCAGTAGCCCTTGGGCAAGCCAGGCCTCCAGAGCCTGGAGAAGCCTTCGGTGCTTTCCCCTTCATACAGATGCGCACCTTACCGGCAGTACCTGCAACAATAAATCGCCCTGCGCCGCCCATCCCACCCTGGCTTAAGCCGCAGCCGGTTCCACCTGCGTCTCTCCTCCCCCACACGCAGCCCGTTGGCTTAGGGGGGGCAAGAAGCCTGCCACCAACGGAAGCACCGCTCCCGTCTGCCCAATTGGGAGTATATGCCCTCCAAGCACTTACGGAACAGGATGTGATTGCTGGGCATGCCACACCTCACGCACGCCTCCTCAGAGAACTCATAACTCGTGCAAGAAATGTACGTGCCTTGGCGTGCGATATCCAACGAACTCTGCAGAATCTGCACAGCAACCATCAGCATCTGCATGTTCAGCATGGCATCAATGCACGCTGTACGCTTACCAGTGAAATGGATACGATTCTGGGCGCCGTCCCCGGAATAATCGTAACAACATAACTAGCCTTCGCACTGGAGTATCGCCCCCACATGCAGGGGGACATGGGAGATGTGGCGCAGTTACTACTCTTTCCAACTAGCGGATTTCATCTATTCATTTCATATGGTAAGAACACTGGCTATTTTAGATACGGAAATTGTCTTCCTGGTCGAGTTGTTTTCCCTTCACGGATGCTGTGTGAGGTGACTAGCCTGCGGCTGTTCAGGCTCGAAGGTCGGTAGTTGCGACTGGACTTCCTCCTAGCAAGTAGTGAACCATTGTCGGTAGTTTTCACTCAATGGCCCTTCCTTTCATTGTTGGCCCCCATCAGTGCTCTCTCACCCATGGGCCTGACGGCCGGCCACAGGTAGAAATTATCTCGCGTATCCGCCTACCACTGGCTGAATTCTTTGACGCTCTTCTAATGTCGCTGGCAGATCAAAGTCTCCTCTTTCCGCAGCCTGAATTTGGAACTGCTCAAGCCTCAATGGCCTCATTTTTTAATTTTCGTCTTGCCAAAGGTCTGCAAACCGTTTTGGCTGCTACGCACCCAGTTGAAACGAGATGCGAAACACCAAGCCTGTACACGAGGACAGCAAAAGGGAGAAGGCCAAAATCGGTCATGGAGACCGAAGCCAAACACATTAACGCGTCACTTCTGACGCCTTGGAATCAATGCTCGCATTGACCCCGAGACCCAGTGCAAAATGAATTAATGCTCAAGGGAGGTGCATCCCTATCGAAACATCTCACCGGCAAGTTGGACTTGGGAAATCCTCCGGGCTCTGGCAAATTTATGAAAAAGGTCAAAGGAAACACCAGGACATCTAAGTCGGAAACGGGCACGTACCCCGGAAATCCTCAATTTGCCTGAAACATTGGGATGAACAACTGGAACACGGGCGCCAGGCACCAAAAATCCAATCTGTCTTTCCAATGAGCTGAGGATTTTCCGCCAAGCTTGAAAGCTCTGGAAAGTTGTTGGCACGCTTAGCATCCAGTCTTCCTTGTCTCCCGGGAGGATAAATTCCTTTTTTCCAGTGGAACAACAAGAATACTCAAAGGGAGGAACCATGCCGGTATCATGAACAAAGTGAGCAAAGATCTCGAACCAAGATGAGTCGGTGGGCGATCCCCCCACACAACATGTGAACCATTCACAAGATGAGGTCCAATCCAGGAGACATTGAACAAATCGTTGGTACCCTCCTTCGGGCCCACAGTTTAAAGTAGCATAGTCGGGCTGCGGAGTTTGAAATTGAATTTCCAGCGAAGGTTCCAGCGAATCAGGTGGCATGTGATCTTCCATTGTATTCTTATCAACACGGAGTCCAAGAAGCGCACAATCCAAGTGAAAACTGTCCACCATCCTTTTTGTTCGAAGACACTGAAAGTATGAAATGACCAATTCGCAATAAATCCTGCACGATCCCCAGAAGGAGCGTAAGACAGTCTTGGCAACTATGTCAACCCTATCGTTAAAATAGGCAGACCACTTCTGAAAGGGGGTTACCCAGGCTTCCTTTTTCACATGTGCCTTCACTTTGAAAACCTGAACACAATCAAGATCAACGCCTTGAAGCTTTTGATACAAGGTAACCCAAAGATCCAAGTTTTCCGATGGCCAAACAATATTAATGTCATTCTCCATTGCATTGATCATGGCTGTCGCTCCATTGAAGAAATAAGCACTGTCTGTAAAGACGTGGACACGGTCGTAAAGTGAGAAAGCGATGATTCCGGCTGTCAGTTCAGCACGCTGGATGGTCTGGTATTGACCTGGTAAAACGCCTGCACTTTCGATTATATAGTCGTGATTATGAAGTGGACGCACAATGGCAAAAGAGGCGATGCGGATCAGAGGGTGTGCAGGGTAAAAGCAGGAACCATCAGTGAACAAAGGAACAGGATGAACAACCGTCTTTCTTTGGCAAGATGGGGATGAGAAGCCAGCTAACATACCCCAAAAAGGTCTCAAAAGAGGGGGTTCGGAAATTAATCCATAGGCTCGAGTAAACAAGGGAAGGAAATGCCAAAACTGAAAGAGATAAAGATGCCTTGATCTAACAAAATCAAACAAGGGACATTCCTCAAATCGATGCAACCTCCCATCGGCTCTCCCACAAAAGGGGCACGTATTGTCATCCTTCCAATGCTTGACAATATCCATTGTAAAGTGCTGTCCAACCCGCAAAGCTTGAACAAGTTTCCAGTCACGTTGTTTCATCCGATTTTTCTTGTGATGAAAATCGCACAAGGTTCGCAAATCACTTAGATCTTTACGATGGCAAACCTGGCTTGCAACATGATCCCTCCATGCCATGGAAAGGACCTGCAAAATGGCTGTCAGGGGCTGAGAACAGCATGAAAGGGAATGTTGTCAAAAGCGAAAAGGAAGTCCCCATGATGCAAAAAACCCAACTTCTCTAGATCCTGCACCAGTAAACAAGCAGGCCCCAAAACCTTACCTCGATGGCCAGAGAGGTTACATAGCATCGTGTCAAGTTCATCAGGGACCACCTGCAAAAAGTGTCGCAAGTTGCGAATCTTGCGAACAATAGCAACAAACTCAGGATCAATGATATGGGGAGAGGTGCAGGAGAGAACCAGAAAGGGGTTTCTTCCTTTTGGAGAAAATCCAATGGCATTGGCGGCATTTGCACGCAATGTTTTCCACGCTGAGCGTGGAATCTGGTCAGCTTCAAATCCATGCAAACATTGTGGCCAAATTCCCTGGAGGAGAAGTCTGCATTTGAAATCCACTCCCAACGGGAGTGCTTTCAAGCGTGCAGAGAAGCGGACTTCTTCTTCGTATACTGCAGTGAAGCTCCCAAGTTCCTAACGCAATATTTCACAGAGATGACTTCGCCATTGATACTATAGTGTTCCACCTCACGTCTACCCTTCTTGCTAGTAGACCAAAACCAACATTTGGCAGGGGAGAGGGTCAGTCTGAAATACCTACAAAAGTCTTTAACCCTCTGGAAAGAAAACTTCAATTGTACAGAAGACCTGGAGGAAACTTCAAGGTTATCAGCAAAAGCGAAGGGAACACAATCAAGGTTGAAAGTAGTCCAAGTACCCCAACAAAAGGCAACCACGAACATGCCGAACACTGACAGAGGATCGCCCTCGGGAAAACCGCAGGTTGCAGCATGTTCACCATGGATCGTACCATTGATCAAAACTGACCTTCTCAAACCTATTAAAGCTAGCTTCCACCCACGAAGAATGGAATCAGGTACCCCCAATCTGGAGGCAACCAAAAGAGTTGTTTCCCATTGCAAAGTATTGAAGGCCTTTAGGAGGTCGAAAACAAAACCAGACAAGGTGGCACCTTCATCAATGGCGGCTTGTATTTCTTCCATGTGTTTGGTCCAATGAACAGTAGTGGAAAGGGCAGGCTGCACAAAGCAAAGAGTAGACCGACGTGCAAAAGTCAGACATTGCCTTGCCCGAACTCTAGAAAGCAGGCGGTAAATTGTGGAAAGAACCGTAATAGGTCGGACCGATTCCCAAGTGATGGGTTCATCCGAATCCGGGTCCTTGTTCAACCAAATGAGGAAACCTCGAACCAAAACCCGGGGCCATTCCATGCCATCCTCCTCAATCCTCCTATGAATGGACAAAAGGGGTTCAACCAAAATTTGGGAAGTTGTCGAAGCTCCCAAATAGACCAACCATCAGCACCAATCATAGCCTTTTCTTTTGCCTTCTTCAAAGAACTACGCCAGTCATGCCAAGTAGTAGGACCAAAAGGGAAGGAACCAAGGGGAGAGACCCTATCGATGATCCTTTGGGCCTCATCGGAAACATGGCAATCACCAGGGTTCCAAAATCGATCCCATTCGTGAAAGAAGGCCTTTGCCATTTCGTCAGGGTGAACAAGGATTCTCTTTTGGGCAAAGGACGTGGGGTTGGGAAAGCAAGAATCAACAGTGACAGAGTCATCCCCAACCAGACTCACAGTGGTACTTTCCCCATTGACAAAAACCACATCACCGGGCAACAGAGAAGTGTTGTGAAGGAAGAAAGTAGTAGTGTCTTCCCCACAAATGAACCTGGAAAAATCGAAGTGGGACACCTGAGCAAGTTCAGAAACAGGGGGACTTGGGGGGGCTCTAAGCAAACGAAACGGCAATCGACCACCCTCGATTTTCAAGGACCTTTCCAAAGAATCTCTGTACCTCTTCTTTTTAAGAGAGGCTGCCTCACTAGACCATTTCTGGAGGTCACTTGCGACCAGGTCTTTGAGGTATTGGGCACACTCCAGCATCGGGAAAGATGAAGGGAAAAGCATAGATCCCCGATCTAAACACCAAGCGGAGAAAGATTTGCCAAATCCTCGAGCATGCACCACTGCTTGCCACAACTCCAAAGCCTCTGCTGACATCTCTTCAAGCATGGAGTCACGCTTAATCAAATGGATCAAAGTTTGCAATCTACGAACCTGTTTCAACATCAAACGGCACCGCAAGGAGGGAGTGTCGTGGCCAATGTTGAAGTCGCCAGGTCTTCCTTCTTTAAACCAAGGTTCCCACAGGGAGGATTTAACCAAAGGACAAGCGGCCCCCCTACCGAAAAACTTGGCTCCGAAAGACCGTCTTTCCCCACCTTCTGTAACCAAGGAAGAGGCCAACATCTTTTCAGCATTCTTGGACCTAACCTCAAAAGCTTTGGTGGTATCACCATTTTCCAGACAAGAATCAATCTGTTGCGAAAGGCCAGGCATGACATCCCCAACATAATTGCTCAAAACACCTCTATCAACAATCTCTCCATCGAAATGAGAAGGGCCAATCCACCTGAAACACGAATTACACCGATCAGGAAAAGAGAACCCTCCCCATAAAATATCACGGTCATGAAGATCAAAGCACTTATGCACCCCAAAATCAACAAGAAAGGGAAACACCTCAGGACTCCCCATCGTGAAAGTATGGCGGGTGGCATCGCGACAAGTATTCTGCAGCGGAATACCCCATCTCTGCTTCGACAAAACTGCAAGATCTTGCCAACCGCTTGACAAGAGCTGCAACATCGGTTCATACAAATTGAGTGGAGAATTGAAATCTCCTGTCAGCAAAACTGGGCTATGAAAGCCAACCACCAATGGAACCACTTGATTGAGAAGAGCAGTATTATAAGCCCGGGTGGCTGGACACTTGAGCGCACCAGGCTTGAGGTAGATATTCACAACCCTGAGGGGCAGATGACCAAGCTGTAAAGTAGACACCTGAACCCTACAAGGATCCCAAAGAGAAACACCAACCCTCTGTGGTGAGGAAAAGATAGGGAAGTGACTGATAGAAGCTACACCTTCAGCACATCCACGCAAAGAACCAAGAGGGTCGGAGACAGGGGTATGATCCAGAACAGGTTTATGGAAGGACCCATGCCAACCCAAACGATGGATCAGTCTACGAATCCTAGGTAAGGCCCGATGAGTGTGACTCGTCTCAGAAAGAAACAATGCAGTGTACCCCAAATTACACAACAAATCTTCCTTTCCCCAAAGCTGGGTGGGGTTAGTAACCCCCAGGGTCGCCGAAGGTTATAGTCGATCATCATCAGTACCATCACCAAACTTTCCCTTCTTATGCTCAGGGCTCTTGGCCTTGGCTGGAGATGACTTGTTCGTCATCATCCATTCCTTTAAGGAATCAAACTGTGCTGCCAAAGCCCCAAACTGAGAAGTAATGGCCTCCGATTGTCGTTTTTCCAAGGCCTGGATATTGCGCTGACTGGACTCATCAAGCTCTTTAATCTTTTGTTGTGAAGTGTTGGAAAAAGAAACAACAAGCTCCTGAATCTTTGCATCGAACTTCTTGGGAAGATCCTGTAGCGACTGGTCAACTTTGTCGAATTTGTCTTTTGTTTGCTGGGTGAGTTCCTCAACCTTGGCCTCCAAAACCTTCAGTTTCTCATCTGTCTGTTTCTGCCTCTTATCGGTTTGTTCAACGAGTTTGATCGCTTGATCCTTACACTCGTCTTTCAACTGGTCGAATTTGCTAGTAACCTCGGTGGAAACAGCCCCTGCAAGCCCACTGGACGAAGAAGAGCTGTGACCCAATGCAATTTCATGTTTCACCTTGGACAATTGTTTCCACTCTTTCATGGAACCAGCAGAAAAGAGGGATTTGTTTTCATGTCTGACATCACTAGCGATCACGACCTGGGACCCCAAAATTGTGAAGGACAGCGAAGACGGTGGTTCATCGCAGAAAACATGCCATGTGCGCCAACCTGCTGGTCGAATTGCTGCAACATTCCATCCAATCTTGCACAGGGCAGACTTGATACTCTTTTTGTGCAAATTATCTGGGACATTCAAAAGTGCCCACCTTCTCTTTTGCAGGTGTTCTTTTTCGTCACTAGTGTCACAGTCTGGTCGCAACAACTTTTTGACTTTACAGTAATCCTCACGTTTGACCCTGATCCCAAAATTCGCTTGGGTTTTTGCCAGTCCCAGGTGATCAGGAACCTTGGAAAGCAGAGCAAAGGCAGAGGTTTGACTCTCCCCTGGCAAAACCACAACACGAAACCTTTCATCATTGGACCGATCAAACCCTTTAGGTTGTAGATAGACCCCTGCAAGTCCACCAATCTTCAGAGCCTCAAACAAGTGTTTATCATACACACGTGCCACACAATGCCAATGTGTTGCATCATCGACGGTCGTCCGGAACTTGCGCTGAAAGAAAGAACTGCTCCAACAATTCTGAAAGCACTTTGTCTCCTTGAAGTGATGAGCCTTCAGATAGCACTGCAAGCCGGATTGGAGCAATGGCCAGAATTCTTCAGTGGCTTCATCCCTTTGTACTTGTACCATGACAACGGTGCTCTTCTCCCCTTCATTGACAGAGACCTCCTGGTCAAATTGTGGGAGCTTTGCCAACTGATCTCCAACCTGTATCACGATGATCCTCATCGCGACTGGTCGATTGTTAACAAAAGCTGGCGCCAAGATATTTGAGACCCTCTTCTCCGAAGTCTGCAGGAATCCTGGTGCAATAACCAGCGCCGGTTCAACTGTGAGTCTCTCTTTGGTCAGGCGATCAAAATTCTTAAGAAGTTCGTCATGCTTAACAAAAGTCATACCTGACTGACCGCTATAGAGGGCCTGAAGAGAAACAGGTTGCAAAGAACAAGCACTCTGAAAAAACTCAATGTCCAATATGGCATCCTGAAAGGTAACAACCTCCTGTTTGTGTTTTCTTGTACGATTCTTCCCTGGCTGGTAATTCTTCCATGGGTCATTCTTCTGCAAAGTATCACCCTTTTTGAGTCTTTCAAAATTTTCGCGATCCGAGGTTGTGATCAACTGTACATTGGCCTCATTTGCCTCAAGCTTCAAGGCCTTCCAAACATTGGATTCCTTCAAACAGCCAACCAGCTTCTGTTGTGGGATCTTTTTGATGATCAAACCAACCCGATCCTTAACACAACTCTCAGGGACCCCTCGGGCGATCAAAACCTTGGCAAACTCACCCCCCAACTCTTCGATGGTTTTGGCACCGCCAATACCAGCAAAAATGGAGAAACGAAGAACACCTAACCGGTCAGCCTCACAAAGGAAAAGTTCGCTCCCAACTACTTTATTTCCAACACGCAGCTGCCAAACTTGATATCCACCAGAAAAGTGACGGTTAACAAACTCACACAAACCACCAATGGTCTCAAATGGGCACCTGCACAAGATCCCAAAGGGATTCACCACAAATTGTTGGAAAGGAAGCAAGATGCGAATCACTCCCCCAAACCACCGTCTTTCAGGGTTGCAATTGGCACTGAGGATCCTCCATGAACGCTGGCTTTCAGGTAAAGCAATGTTAATGACCTCTCTACATGTGATGCCGGACGAGTGCACAGCATGAAAGGGCTTGGCATCACTGTCATTCCCATTCAGTGAGAAGGACACAATCACGCAGGACTGAACCATGTCACCTCCGCTTCGCACAGGGAAAATGAGCTGCCGAAAACCATCACGCGCTAGAACCTCCATACCAGTGATAGGCTCAGCTCCTGAAGCAATGTCCATTAAGAATCTACAAAGGGAGGCCTCATCAACAAAGAAACGAACACCAAGGAAGGTGAACCATCGAAACAACATCACCACATGAATTGGCGCCATGCAATTTCCCAGAAAAGAAACAGTGGATCTTTCCTCAATGGGGAACTGGAAGGAGGCAGGGAAACCCAAAAGTTTAGCAGCCTCAAAAGAGTGAAGAAAACGGAAACCCCCAGGGCACCTTTTGTCCTCAACAAAGAACAACAGAAGTTTGAAGCGTTTCAGAAACTCCCTTCGAATCTCGTGTTGGTTCCGATAGGCAGCCATCAATGTTGGAATGGTGCCAGAAGTCCTTTTGACAATTCGAGCCTCAAGAACCTCCTGTTCTGTCAAGAAACTATACTTACGATCATTTGGCACCCATTCGTGAGGAAGAAAATCAGGCTTTGAAGCAATCTGAATGATCTCATTCGACACAGCAACTTCAGCGGATCGGGCAAGGTCGTCATTACAGACTGCTCCAGCCCAAAAGATTCCTCCATTGAAGTTGAAAGCTTCATCCCTTTGGCCAAAAGCTTTCTTTTCACGAGAAAGAATTCCTGTTTCGAAGGAACACAGTATGATTCGATGTCGCTTAAATGGAACAACCCTCTCAAGCCAAAGATGCCTAACAATGTGTTCAACGCCAACTGTGTTTCTCCACAACTTCTCAAGGACACGAAAATGCTGGTGTGTCACCAGGGCCCCAACGTTCTCGATAGTTGAGACAGCCGGTCGAAATGCACCTATCACAAGCACAGCTTTGGTGAATGAAACACCGTCAACACATGTGAGCCCTCGTTGCGTTGAGGCTCCACTCCAAGGTTGACAAGCTGGACTACCAACTGCCAATTGGAAAGGAGCAGTGAGTGAGAGTCCCCACCACCTCCTATCCTCAATATTGCCAACGACAACACAAGAAAGAAAAGTTTCATCAACAATAACTTCCAAAGAAACATCCTCACATCTAAGGACAGGAACTTCAAAGTTTCTCGCAAGAATCTTGCCAGCATCAAAAGATCGATCAACCGCAACAAACTGGTGGGTCCCAAAAACCTCTCTCAAACCTGTTTGCCAACCCCCAATCCCAGAAAAGAGGTCAAGAACCCTCCAACCTGGTGTCACAGTGCCATCCTTATCAACGGCAGCTTGCACCAATGCATGACGCTCTGCCGGGAATTGAACAAAGAACCAAGGACAGCTGTCAAGCATGCCTAATGGTACGGCGCCACAAGCTTTAAAGTCGCATTTCAGCCATGAATCATGAACAGTCATACGAGGAAAGGTCAAAACCGCGACACAATGACCCTCGATTGAAATCTTCCAAGTGCAATGAACACCCTGGCAAAAGAACGGAGACAGAAACCTGAAAGGGAAGTTACACAGTGAAGAACCAGAGTAGGTGACCCTTTCAATCCATTCTTTGTTGTGCATACTGTTGGCATCAACGGCATAGTCATGTCCATCGAACCCAGTCTCACTCATCCTTGGCTCCTGACAGCCCTGATCTGGCATCTGCAACTTCCAAATGGCTGAAACTCCAAATCCCTGCTTGGAACGGCAAGTGACACAACAAGTATCTTCAACCTCACAAACAAATAAACGATCACAGACACTGCAGACCCATAGTAAATCAAGACTAGTGCAAGGGACCTCAGCCTCGTTCTTAGCAAGGAAAATCTGGCAATCTTCAACCCCAAAATTCCTAGCTACATACCTACCCTCGTAGAAGAAGCAAAACTCACCCAACAAGAGTTCGGAAATTGTCGAAAGATCACTGGCCACAGGCAACTGCAAGTTCAAAAAATTTGAGCTACCAAAGACAATCCTCAGTCGTTTGAACCCTCTCAGAACAGCTTCTCCATGGGACAGAATGCGGTACTCAAAGGTTGGCGCAAAGACCCTCCATGTTTCGATGATATTTTGCATGAACTGCGACAGTTGGGGCCCACTGTCTTGAATCACATTTGCATCATACTCAAAGCTCCAAGTCGCAGACACTCCTTCGTCTAGCAAATCACTCTGAAGATTTGTAAAGACTGATTCAATGGGCGAACCGCCCCCAACTTCGTCAAGTTGTGTCAAAATCATCCCCTCATTGGACTCCTGAACCGATGACTGAGATCCAGACTTGTCGTCAAACTCGCCAACGTTGTCACTCCAGGAATTCACGAAGTCAAAAAGCTCTCGATTCACAAAAAGAGGCATGGCGGTCTCGTCAAAAAGGGAAGAGCTGGACAAATCCCCAATATTCTCGATGTTTGCAGCATTAGCATGTCTCAAAGAAGGTCGTCTGTGGCTCATTAGACTAGCAGTACTCTTGATCCCAACTGGACTACCATGAACGGGAGAAACCTCAAACTCTTCATCAAAGGCAAAAGCTGTTGATGGCAGAGACGTAGCTGAGACATCTTCTTTCAACCAGATTTCCTGCAGTGAATCTGAGCTCCCGGATGAGTTCGCTGAGGCCAAATCCATGGCAGAGCACACATTGCCAAGCGGCCGAGTGGGCCCGAAGGGCCTGTCATCACCGAAAACTGTACCATTTCCTGGGGAAAGAAGACCATTCCCACCATGACCATCAAGATTCAAATCTGGGCCAATGCAAGAAACCCCAAAACCAACCTGTGTCCAAGTCCTTGAGTCCCTCTTTCCTGTCTCCTCTGAGCCTTCTGCGATCTCCGCCTCTGGAGTGAAGGTCTCACTTGATTTCTTGAGATTCTTGAGAGGTCTTCTTTCGATTTTTTGTTCGTCCTTTTGGATTCTGTCACTCAACACGATCGAAGAAAGAAGAGGAACAGGAACATGATGCTGAACTCGAAGTGATTTCAAAGCTGCAAAGGTCAGACAAAACCACTCCACAAATTTATCAAAAGTCAAGGCATTCGTCCGGAAAAAGAATCCATGAGGCGAGCCATACTTCTCAATGAAATTTTCCTTCTCGTCCAAACTCCAGACCAGGTTGAGCTGCCGGATCCATGCGTTCAACCAAGCCCAAGTGAACAAGAATCCAGATTCACAATCACAGACTCTCTTATGGCCATGTTCAACAAAGGTTTTATGCACTTGACCGAAGATGTCGAAGTCAAAACCGGAGCAGGAAAAGTCTTTTCCCAAAGAGAGCACAATTGTACACTGACTTTGACCTGAGAGATCAGTCACAAAGTTTCCAGCTTCTGCAAACATTTGACGAAGGTCATTTAAAGATTCTTTGAAGAGCTTTTTGACCATTGTGCGAAATCTTTTCCTTGACAACATAGATCGAAATTGATCTTGAAATTCTTTTTCTGAAGCTCTGCCGCTTAGATCACACCACCCACACTCGCAATGTTCTTCCATTCTTTACTGTCTTTCCAAATCTTGAAAAGAAATCCTTCTTGGTTTTGCAGCTCAACGAAGCCCAAAAAACCAAACGCTTGCAGAACTCTTTCATGCTGTTGAAGTGATCAACTTCAAGATCCCCAAACTTCCGCAGATCCCGACGTTGCAGATCCGCCTCCATTGCACCGGAAGGAAGACTACCAACTGAGATGATAGCAAGTTATTGCACCAAACAATGAAGATTTTTTTCCACGAGTACGGACGCCGTGTGGGCATGGTGCCCAGGTCATCAGAACAGTCAGATGGTGGAGAAAAGAACAAAGAGATGCAAGTGATGCAACCGCCCCAGCGATGCACAACAGACACCCACACACCGACCAAGGTTCTCATGGGTTGGATCGACTTTAGGAGCATGCCTTGCGGGGCGCCTTGGTACCTTAGGAGGAGACCTCTTAGGCTGGCTTCCAGTGTGGGGGAGTTGCCGGGGCAAGACTGGCAGCTCGTCTGTGGCCCGACTGTGACTGAGGCCATTGAGGAGTTCTGGCTCAAGAAACCCACACACGGTGGAACGGTGCAAGCTGATACCTTGAGAATTTCGGACGTTGGGTTTCAATGGCCTTTCATTTTTCCACGGTTTTTTGGGGTGCTCCTGCCGGTTGCATCTCTTTTTGGAAAATCTTGTAAGCAACAATTTTCCACCCCAGGGCGTGATCAGCGTCACGTGAGGGAAGATGGCACAAGCGAACACCTGCTCCCACACCGTGCCTTTGCGCATTCTAAGAAGTGTCCAGTCCAGTAGTCCTGGAAAACCTGTGGTTCTGTCACACCTGACCGCTAAGACCCCTTTGGCATGGCTAAAGCCTCCAGTCGCGCTGTGATCTGGCTGGTTGGCCACAAACAGCGAAGTGCCAACGCAACTACAGCTCCAGTGTAACTACTTGCACTGAAGCTATTCACTGTGAAGTGAATCGCATCAGCCTGCCTTTGGCGAAGCAACTGAGCATGGGCAGGTGGGCAACCAGTCGCAGCGGATGCAAAGAGAGCAGCTTCCACCAGAGTCCACTGGGGAAAGCCTTATGTGGCAGTCTTCTGTGCGCAGGAAGGAGCTGTGCGGCCTTCAGCACCTGCTGTGTTCGTTGGTACATCTCGCAGAAGGCTTTCGCCCCTCTCCCTTGGCCGCAAGCATGGTTCCTTCGATTGACGCCCTAAGCTCAAGCAATGCGGGTGGGATTCAAAACCTTCCGTCCAGGCAAGAAAGGCGCTTTTGACATTTTGTGTCACTGTGTCCACCGGGAAGGTACGGTTGCCCTATAGGGAAACTGTACAACGCCAAGAAGCCGTAGCCTTTGGCTCAAGGCGTCTCGGCTCAAACTCACGGCAAAAAGCCGTTGAGCTAGGAGGTTCAAGACTGCTTCTTAAAGAGAAGAAGTTGTCTCCGCGCCGGACTGCGTAGCAAGGATGTTTTTGTTTGCTAGGCTCTTCTCTTTCTGCAGATCTCTTTTTCGCCTGCCCATTACCGTGAGCTTAGCTTCTCAAGAGATGTCCTTAGACATCCTTTGAGACAAGAGAAGAAGTTGTCTCAGCGCCGGACTGCGTAGCTAGGATGTTTTTGTTTAGCTAGGCTCTTCTCTTTCTGCAGATCTCAAGTGGTGTCCTTAGACACCATTTGTGTTTTTCGCCTGCCCATCACCGTGAGCTTAGCTTCTCAAGGGATGTCTCAGGACATCCCTTGAGACTTCGACCAGTTACGCATACTCAAGTGGTGTCCTTAGACACTGCTTCGAGCTTCATGGTGAGTACTACCTTTCGAAGGGGGTGTCCTTAGACATTACCTTCAGTTGCGCTTTTGATTCCCTTCTTTGTCTTGGCTGGTTTCCGTCATGTCTTTCAAGGAAGTCTCTTGCACGATTTCGCAGTTTATCTATAACGATATTCTGGAATCCTTTGAGACTGAGGGAATTTTTGCGCAGCTCCATGGACCTTCTCTGGCTGTTTCACCACGAATTTTGTTTCTGTGTCGTTTTCCTAGCATGGTCAATACGGAAAGATTCAGCCGCAACCTTTTTGTAGTTGGAGAAGATGAGTTTCAGAACATCTATGTCGCTGTCTCTGGCAAGCACCCGTTCGACATTTCTATTTTGTTTTCGTCCCTGTCTCTCTTGTTTTACGATTGGTATCTGATTGTCAGAATACGCTTTTGGAAATTTTTGTCCAAGCTGGGTTTTCCTCTTGCAGTGTCCTTAGCCACTGCCTCAGGACCAAAGACCCTCTTACTGCATTTGTCTCTTGCCGAGCTACCCAGATATAGTCCAAGCATTTCGTGTCAGCTTAGCCTCGTCTTGTCCTGCCTGAGCGGCATGTCAATGAAAGAAACCGTCTGTGCTCTTTTGCAATTTGTTTATAAGCTGGACAACCCATGCCGTGACACTTAAGACATTTTAAGTTTTGTCTTGCCAAGGCCGAGGCCTTCCCTTTAGAGATCTAGCGTCCCAACGAGCCCAAGGCAGACAGTTGCAGGGCATGATTTGCAAGATTTCCTTCTTAGTGCATGCAGTACTCAAGGTTTTCCTGTTTGCTGGTGGGGAGGCTGCAGGAAAACTAAACCACCAATACTGTGACTCAAAACTTTTTATCTTGCAAGCTACAGGCGCAATATGTCGGCTCCTGCTGGTCACATGCAGCCACGA
Organism: Durusdinium trenchii; assembly: GCA_963970005.1. Lineage (NCBI taxonomy): Eukaryota > Dinophyceae > Suessiales > Symbiodiniaceae > Durusdinium > Durusdinium trenchii. Next base: position 79,331 of record CAXAMN010022006.1, read on the forward strand.
AATTCGGCCGTGCAAATGATTTCTCGTTCCATCAATCTCTATTCTTTTTGGTTCATTTGGCGATGAAAGGTCTCATTGAAACGCCTGGCCTGCCCAAAGAGGACTCGCAAGACTCTATCTTTTGAGCGTGCTGTACCTAAGCTATTCCTGTTTGCTGGTGGGGGGGCTGCAGGAAAACAGGACAACCCATGCCGTGACATTTAAGTTTTGTCTTGCAAAGGCCTTTCCTTTAGAGGCCTAGAGTCTCAGTGAGCCTAAGGCAGACTGTTGCAGAGCATGATCCAGAAGCACTGATCTGCCGTTCTATTAATCTTGACGCTTTCGTTTTTGAATAATTGGAGATGAAGGGTCCCCAGCCGCAAAATTCGGCCGTGGAAACGTACTTTCACCAGCCATCCAGAAGCGCAGTTTTGCCGTTCCATCAAACTAAGAGCTTTCGCTTTTGTTTTATTGGGAATGAATCTGACGCCTGCCGCAGGGGATCCAGACATCTGAAACCTTTCGCCCTGAGCTGCGGCAAAGGCAGTGTTGACAAAGCAAGTGCAGACTTCTCAACTGCAACTTCGCTCCTTAAGGGCCAAGGCAAAAGGGAGCGTCCAAATAGACCTACCAACTTGGACTTCCGAGAAGCGCAGGGCCTCTGTACATTCGACCCTTCGCACGCCAAGGCGCCAGTCAGCGCCTACCTCGACCTACCCACTTGGACCTCCGAGAGGCGCAGGGCCTCTGTAAATTCGACCCTTCGTACGCCAAGGCGCCAGAAAACGCCTACTTCGACCTACCCACTTGGACTAGGCACAGGGCCTCTGTAAATTCGACCTTTCGTACGCCAAGGTGCCAGGGAGCGCCTACTTGGACCTGCCAACTTAGACCTCCGAGAGGCACAAGGCCTCTGTAAATTCGACCCTTCGTACGCCAAGGCGCCAGGGAGCGCCTACTTCGACCTACCCACTTGGACTAGGCACAGGGCCTCTGAAAATTCAACCTTTCGTACGCCAAGGTGCCAGGGAGTGCCTACTTGGACCTGCCAACTTAGACCTCCGAGAGGCACAGGGCCTCTGTAAATTCGACCCTTCGCACGCCAAGGCGTCCATCCAAGAGGCGCAAGGCCTCTGTAAATTCGACCCTTCGCGCGCCAAGGCGTCAAGATGCGCCTACTTCGACCTACCCATGTTGACCTCTAAGAGGCGCAGGGCCTCTGTAAATTCGACTCTTCGCACGCCATGGCACCAAGGAGCGCCAACTTCAACCTACCTACTGGACCTCCGAGAGGCGCAGGGCCTCTGAAGTTTCACCAGCCAACTAGAAGCACAGTTGCCGTCCCATAGGCTGTCGTTTTTGTTTATTGGGGAATGAAGGATGTCAGTGAAATGCTTGGCCTGCCCAAGGCGGCCAGCCACAGGGTATGATCTGCATGACTCTGTCCTTCGCGCGTGCTGTCCTTATAAGCTATTCCTGTCTGCTAGAGGGGGAGCTGCAGGAAAACAGGACAACCCATGCCGTGCCACCTAAGTTTTGTCTTGCAAAGCCCTTTCCTTCAGAGACCTCGAGTCCTAGAGAGCCTAAAGCTGACTGTTGTAGAGTATGATTGGCAAGGCTCCCTTCTTTGAGGATGCAGTGCTCAAGTTGTTCCTGTTTGTTGGTAGGGAGGCTTCAGGAAAACTAAACCACCAATACTGTGACTCAACTTTATTATTTCTCTATTCATTTGTCTTGCAAGCTGCAGGCGCAAATTTCGTCTATTGCCGGTCACATGCAGCCGCGAAGTTTGGTCGTGGCAATGTATATTCATCGGCTAATAGCCTTAAGTCCTTTCGTTCATCGCCTTGTGCCTTGGAGATTATCCTAAGTGTTGTCTCGAGTGTCGTTTTGCCGTTTTTGTCTACAGTCCGCAGTCTGCCCTTTCAAAGAGGTGACCTCAGTCACTGTCCACAGTACGCCTGGCCATTCCTGTCTACTGGTGGGGGGGCAGCAGGAAAACTGGACAACTCATGCCGTTAAGCTGAAGCTGTGTCTTGCAAAGACCAAGGCCTTTCCTTCAGAGATCTTGAGTCTTAGCGAACCTAAAGCAGACTGTTGAAGGGTATGATTTGCAAGACTCCCTTCTTCGGGTATGCAGTACTCATGTTTTACCTGTTGGTTTGCAGGGAGGCTGCAAGAAATCTAAGCCACCAACACTGTGACTCACAGGTTGTTGTCTTGTAAGCTACGGGCGTAATTTGTCGTCTCCTGCTAAACTAATGCAGCCGCGAACTTGGGTTGTAGACACGTACATTTATCAGCCATCCAGAAGCACAGATTTGCCGTCCCATCAATCTAAGTGCATTCGTGTTTGTTTCAGTAAGGATGAAGGGTATCAACCAAAAGGCTTTCGTCTTTGTCTATCAGGGAATGAAGGACATGCCGTGACACTTGAGTTTTGTCTTGCAGAGGCCTCTCCTTTAGAGACCTAGAGTCCCAGTGACCTAAAGCAGACTGTTGCAGAGCATGATTGGCAAGGCTCCCTTCTTTGAGTATGCAGTACTCAAGTTGTTCAGAAGTATAGGCTTGCCGTCTTATCAACCTAAACGAATTGGTAAATATAAAGAGTGTGTTGCTCCAATTGAGCAGACAAACAGGAGGAGCATTTCTCAGTTTCAGCCCAATGAACTGCACGCTCTACGCATCGTTTTAACTCCAGGAGGTGTAAGTAACGCAAGGTTTAGGAAGAGAACCATGGCATGCTTCACGCTTCCTGTGTTCATACCAGGATCTGGTGGCCAACTTCCAATGTCTAAATCCCTTATGTCGAAGCCCTTGAGGCCACTCATTCCTGATAGATTGGCTTCAGCAGTGGAAGGGAAAAGTATCGATGAGACTGCGAGTAATAGAACAGACTCAGGGTTAACGTATTGAAGTAGATGATTTTGGCATGGATGCTAAGGTTAGCTCTACAATTTCGCATGCTGTCTCCACCGGAGCACGTGCGTTTGTTGTCGTACCTCTTATGATCTACGCGATTATTCATTCCAGGAGGTGTAAACAATGCATGGATTAGGGAGGGCCCTGTCATGCTTAGCGCTTCCTGGTTCATACCAGGATCTTGTGGCCAACTTCCAATGTCGAGAAGGACGTGATCGGGGAATCACTGATGCCTCCATTGGTGGCCATGACTTTCAACAAATTGCCTGCCAACAGTGTCTAAACCTTTCGCTGCAAGTGAGCTAGGTGAGAACCTCAGTTTCGTCTGGGGGAGTCTGCACTCAGCCAATCTTGGCGCAAAGTACCATGCTAGGGAATATTTCGGTTTCACCTGTTTCACCAGGTCCATGCAGGTCTGTAGGTTGCCTGCAGCTACGTTTGTTTGCAATGTCCACCACCTCCGTGCCCTTGACCGGCCACAGTCGCCTTTGCTAGTGCACGGACATGGCCTGAGCTCATCAGAGCCATATCGTAAATGTCAAGTAGCAAGTGCGCCACACCAAAGCAATCCGACTGCCCTCTCCAAAGGAGAGAAGTGTTAGCCAGGTGTCGTCACTGCTCAGAGACCAACATGCCCACATTTGTACAACAGGCTGCACGCAGCTGCAACAACTCTGCCTTTCCCGCACTTTGAGGATCATAGAGCAAGAAGCCTTTCCTAAGTGTACCTCGCTACAGGAGGTCTCCATCCCACCATCCCTGCTTTATATTGCGCGACGTGCTTTTGCAGGTTGCACGCAACTTCGAGCAATACGCAAGCAAGGAAAAAGTAAAACATGGCGAGGGACATATGCCCGACCCAATGCCTTTGACAAATGTGAGCAACTCGATCAGCCCAAATGGCTCCGATTTTTGCCGGCCGATGCCAATGATTTATGGAGAGAAGACTTTCTAGAACCTGCGCCAAAGGCCAGCAATGCTGTCGCGGCGGGAATGGTGCATAAGCACTCTGCCAGGAAGGTACGTCAAGTGAAATGTGCAAACATTGAGTAGAGTCGCCAACTTGTTTTCGACATTCACGATACAGTGAGCCAATAGGAATGAGAGCCTTAGCTCCTCGTTCCCAACAGGCGGGTGGTAGAGAGTGGCAATGGAGGATGCCCAGGGGGAACCTTAGTTCCCTCTGTTGATGTCCGACATTACCAATTTTGTACAAAGAGGCACATATACCATGCTAGGATAATCACGGTCTCACCTGTTTCACACGGGCCTTGCACGCAACAGGACAATGCTTTTGCAATGACGCAGCATTTGTCAAGGTTAGGGCACACCCCGTTCTGGCACCTTTGTGCGCCGAAGGGTGCAGAGATGACCTCCCTTCGGGGGGGTGAGCCTTTCGCACCCTTACCTGCAGGCTTTCGTTGTTTGCTATGGCCGCCACTGCCTGAACACTACCAACTACTATGCCTCTTGACTTGTATGTGCAACCAGTTGCAAGGGTTGTGCTACAAGAAAGGATTTTTCCACGGCATGATCTGCATAGCAACCACTGATCCACTTAGGCAAGGATCAGACCTGCGTTAGAGCATACCAATGCCCGGGACTTGCATTGTGACCAGGTTTTTGCCATCTGTGCAGTGGCCGCTGGTCACTGGTAATAGTGATGTGAAGTCCATTTGACGACTTCGTTGAGATTTTGCTAGAGCACAAACCCTCGCTGCCATGCTCTTCTTTCGTGAATTCAGGCCCATAGATAGTCAGCAGTCATCGTCTCACTTGTTTCACCCTAGTACAGAGGAAATACTACTTGGTGGTGGAGTCTCGGCCTGTGGGCTGTGGTTGGTTTTGTTTGGTTTGTTGTTGGGTTGTCTTTGTCCTTTTCTCCACCATCTGATTGTATTTCCCTTCCTTCAGTGATGACCTGGGCACCATGCCCGCACGGCGTCCGTACTCGTGGAAAAAAAAAAGTACAACGCCAAGAACAGGGGTTCTTTACTATTGCTGCATGATTGGTTTGTCCGGTTGCTTTCACGGCACTGTCTCAGTGTGTAAGCGCCAACTTGCGAGGTGCAGGAACAGGTCAGTGGGTGACTCGCGGCTAAGCTCTGCACAAGCTCTCAGACACTCGCACCCTTTTCTCACACTAGCCAAACGAATTGGCCTTGGGCCAAAACATATCCCGTAGCACTAAACCACACAAAGAATTCACGAAAACATATCAAAAGTCTCTTAAAGCATCTCCACACACAAAGAACTCTGTTTCAAAACTTCCAACTGCGCTACAAGTCGCTTTCAAACACAACCGCCAGGTTCCAAATCTTTCACAAACAAACTTAAACGAAATTTGTGCATCGCAAACTGAAAGCATCAAGCGAGGTGGACATCCTGACATGGAATTTCTTCACACTGGCGTTTCTTCATTGCTCTACAAGGATGTCCTCTCAAAGGTTCGGTGCGGACCCTCTCTTATCACTGGCAGGAAGATTTGGCTGAGTCCCTTCTGTGAAAAGTGTGGGTAGCACGCCTGCACAGTGTGTGGATCACCAGTACCTCTTTGTAGTGGAACTTTTTCGTTCTCTGTCCTTGGGGTTGGAGCTGAGTAGGGATCTTCCTTTTGCTGACCACCTCAGCCGGACCAGTGGAATGTGACCAGAAGTGGCCAGAAGCATGTCTAGAGAAGCCCTAAGTAAAGAGCTGTAGCACTTGAGATGAGCTGTGTGTAGCCCAGCTTTGCTTGAGAGTGTTTGGAGATGCTTTCTTGTACTTTCAGTGTGTTTTGGATGACTGTGACCAGTCAGACCTCTTTAGAGAAGAGAAGGACGAACAGACATACAGTCAAACCGACTGTTATGTTTGGCTCAAGAGCGGGGTTCGCAAAAGATCGCACACGCTTCCGTGTTTTCACATGGTAGCGGAGCTCCGAGGATCCTAAGGGTGAGGGGCAGACGCTTGCGAGAAGAGTTTTTTGAGTTGAGAAGGGTTTGTAGAAACCTGCACCTTTTTTGAGCCATGGCCGACCAGACGTCGCCAACTCCGATGAGTCCTGTGACTTTTGGACCCACTGTCATTCCCAGTGAGCGAGTGCAGAGCCTGGAGTGTCGAGTAGCGATGTTGGAGCAACAAGGATTCCTTTGATTGCACCCGATCCTGTTTTGTCGACTTCTTCGTATGAGTGTCAACGAAGTGGTGAACAGATTGATCCTTTGCAGACTAGTGATCCTTGGTTGTCTTTCTATTCAGGGCCTGGTAGTCAGCAAGCTTTGAGAGATGCTTTGTGGGGAACTTATGGTCCTACTACTACACAGCTAGCAGCTATGCCGAGAACTTTGAATTTGCCACAGTCATGTTCGCATGTTGGTGATAGGTTGCAGCCTGGAGGTGTCTTGACAGGAGGTCAGGATCAGTTGGGAGCGCCTGTTCAACAAGAAGGTGGGCAGCAATCTCAGCAGCCGAGTTTTGTGCCGGGACAAGGTTTTTCTGGACAGAACGATAGTGGACATGGTGTTTCTTTTGGTTTGCCACCTGGATGGGATCAGAATTTGCCGACAGTAGGAGCAGATGGTTTGCCTTTTTCTGGACCTTCAAGGTCTCCTCCCCCAGTTGATCCTTTGTTGACTGGTTTGATGAATCAACAACTGCAATTGGGACAAGCAATGATGGAGGTTTTGAGACGACAGCAACAACAGCAACCTCAGCAACAAGCCCAGCAACAACAACCACAAGTTGGTGTTCAAGACCGTGAACGACTCACCATGGACACCAAGTGGATTCCTGGAATGCCCATGCCATCTTACAAGCAGTGGGTGAGCAGGTCTAGGGAACTTTCAGGGTTCAGAGATTGGGCAGAAAAGCTGGGAGGTTGGTTGTGTCTCATTCACGACCGATATGGACCAGAATTGAGAGAGGCATTGCGCATGGAACAACCCATTGTTTTGCAAGGAGCTGATCAGGAGCTCAGAGCAAGGAGATTGTTCCATCTGATCCAGCAAGCATTCACTGGATACCCAAAGATTGAACACATCATTCGAAATCAGATCATGGCCCGTGGGGCAGCTGATGCGAATGGTTATGAACTGTTCAGGCTGATTCGACGTGAGTTTTCCATTTACAGTAGGCAGGAGGCACTTTACTACAGAGAGCTTGTTTTGAAGTTCACTGTCAAGAAACCTTCGATTGATGGTTTGATTGATGGGCTTCGAGAGATCCAGACCGAGATCGAATCATTTCACAGTATGCTTGAGGCAAGTGTGATGGCCAGAGCATTGGTTGATTTGAGGATCAATGAGGGGGATCAGTTTTTGCTGTATTTGAGGAATTTGCCTGAAAAGGTGTCAGAACATGTCCAACTCATCAGCGGTGCAGGGACTGTCCAGCAGCTTTGGCGAGCAGTGACTGAGTATTACATTCGCAGTCGTGCCACTGGAACTATGGAGAGGGCACATGCTGTTCAGGGTTTCTCCTATTCGAAGCAAGGGTTGTTTCAACTGCGGAGACCCTGGCCATATGCAATCAGAGTGCCCCAAACCCAAGCGCTGCAAACACTGCGGGAAGAGCGGCCATGTGGCCTCAGATTGTTGGGAGAAGCATCCTGACAAGCGACCATCCAAAAAGGATGGAGCAGACCCTGTGAAGAAGCCTTTTCCAACCAAAGGCAAGGGAAAAGGAAAAGGAAAGAGCAAGGGCAAGGGCAAGGGAAAGAGAAACAAGCTTCGAGAACTAGAGGACGGTGAAGAGTGGGAAGCTGAAGAGGAAGGTGAAGACCCCGAGGTCGATGAAGACCAAGACGAAGTCGCAATGACGGTTCTTGCGAGGAGTACTGAGAGTACTGAAGGGGTAGGAGCCTCCACAAGCGAGCCTGTAGTGCACAGCGTCACTCATCCTCTTGAGTACTTGTTGAGTACTCAGGGCTTGGGAAAGGATCTCAAGACCCACTGGCTTGTAGACTCAGGTGCCACTTGCCACATTGTTGCTGAGGAATGGTTGAAGCTTTACAAGGTGAAGCATTGGTACCAAGGCTCAGCTCCAATCCTGAGAGGTGCAGGGGATCATATTCTTCCCACTGCAGGGATGGTAGACCTTGAGTTCAAGGTAGGTAAAGTCCCTGTAGTCATGCAGCGAGTAGTGGTGGCGCGGATCAAGCTGAATGTCATTAGCTGTTATGCTCTGTCTGAGACTGGTTGGTGGACCAAGTTAGGAGGAGCCCGCGAAAGCATCTTGGAAAATGGTCAGGGGACCACTTTTCCACTGAGGATATGTGAGCGTGCTTGGTGGCTGAAGGTTGATCTGATTTCAAAGCCTAGTCAGGCCAGACGCGGAGGCAAAGCGACCAAAGGTCCTGCTCCAATGGAGGTTGATGAGGTGAAAGGTCCCCCATCGAATCCAGAAGAAGAGATCAGAGAGACCCAGACACCTGAAGCACGAAGCACTGAGAGTACGGTCACACCACATACACAGTACAGAAACGACAGAAACGAGAGTGAAACGCAAAACGATGCAGTGACTGAACAGGCACGACCAGTTTCTAAGGCAGGGAAGTCCAGAACTAAGGGTCGAGAAGTGAGGAGCACTCAGCCTGGCTCTTTGCAGTCGTTTTCGTGTGTGTGTCGTATGTTTCGTTTTTGTGGTGATGAGCCTGTTTCGTTTCCAACTTTGTCTTTTGATGATGAGCCCGATACGTTTGAGAAGGGGAATGAGGATGATCAGAGAGATTTTGCCTCTTTCACTTCCGAGTTTGACGCCTGGGAGGTAGAGTCGAACTCTTCTTTTGTGAGCTGTGAGAGCCAGTTTTTGGATTTTGACTTCTTTTCCGAAGGTCCGGACGAGGATCCGGAGGCTTTTTCGGAGGTTTTTGGGAGATCTGAGACGGATTTTGCTTCCTTGCTTGCGTTTTGGAGGAACCAAGAAGGGTTACCGGAGGTTTCGGAGGAGGCCGAGCGTGTCCGGATGTTCCGTGGGTTGCCGAAAACCGTTGATGTTGAGAGTGATGCATGGAGCAGTACACTCCTTCCATTCCCGATCAGGTTGGTCCGGAGGCGGAGGCCGAAGGTCCGATGGTTGAGGCAGGTTCCGAGGTTGATGAACCACCTGGGGAGTTGCCCCATTATGATCCTGAAGGTCCACATTCGTCGGATTTGGAGGATCCATCACCCGAGCTGGAAGGCAGTTTGTTGTATGAGCATGAGTGTCGAGGACATTGGCCGTATGATCGAGGGTGTGATGCGTGTGTTCAGGCAAGAGGTCGGACGCCCGCACGGAGACGAAAGGACCAGGAGTCAAGCACATGTGATCTTGCAGCTGACATCATGTTTGTAGGTGGAAGGCACTGGAAGGTGTTGGTTCTGCTCATGATTCAGACTGGCATGATTGGTATGGTGGTTTTAGGTGGTGACCGGGAGAAGGACGTGAAGTCCACTGTCTCTGTTTTGAATGAGATCGGTGTTGGAGGTTTGTTTTTGGAAGTGGCCACTGACAATGAAGCCTACTTGCTGAACCTGATGCAGAGGTCTCTGAGAGAGTCCAACTGTCGAGGCTTCCATTGGGGAACATTTCAGAGAATCGTCCACAGGCCAAGGGTGTAGAACGTGCTGTGGGGATCATGAAAGAAGGTTTGTTCACCAATTGGTTGGCTTTGGAAGCTCATTTAGGCATGAGGTTGGCTTTGGAATCACCTCTGATGGGGTATCTGGTTGGGTACACCTATAGGACCTTCAATGGTTTTTGTGAGCGCAGGTGGGGTGGCACTCCTTTGGAATCTCTGAGAGAGAAGAGGGGAGGTCAGATACCACGAACGTTTCCTTTTGGGATCATGGGTTTTGTGAAGCCAGTTCATGCACAGAAGTGGCAAGGCCAGAGGATGGTACTTGGTGCTTATCTGGGGGCCAGGTACAGCACAGGTGGTGGTTGTTTGGTTTACCCTGTTTCTGTTGACTCCACTGGAGTGAGGGAAGTGATCAAGGGTCACACTTTCAGAGTTAGGGACCAATCACCATGGTATGACGTGAACGTCTTGTTTCCTCTGCTTGCGGGTGCTTATGTTGATCCCAGAAGTGGCGAACAAGCTCTTCCTCCGCCACCAGTTCATGATCCGGAGAGGTCAGTGAAGAGGCCACTTGAGGATTCAGGTGGTGCAGGTGCAGGTGGGGAGGTTGCAGGTGAAGAAGGGGATGGAGACATGGAGGTCGAAATTCCTTTGCCAGATGGGAGCTTAGCTCCAGAAGGGGGTGGAGAACCTATGGACCTTGACATGATCTTGGATCGAGTCATCCAGCATGCCCAGAACGAGGCAATGAATGAGTTCTTGGCAGGTACCTCCAGGTGTGATGAGGTTGTGGGTGAAGTCGAGGCAGAGGGTCAAGGTTCTTCCATCTCTGTCCAGTTTGGGGGAAACCAAATCGATGTACAGATCGCTGAGGGTGTGTGCGATGAGTTGACAGGGCACCCCATAGCGCATGACCAGGTTGTTGAAGGCATTCGCACAGAAATGGCGCAACTGGAGACATTGGAAGTTGGTGCCACCTATCCTGAGAAGAAGGGTCGCACCATCGCAGTTGAGCATGAAGTGCAAATCCTCACGGCGAGGTGGGTTTTTACCCAGAAAACTGCGATCCTCTGTCGTGCCCGGTTGGTCGTTCGCGACTATGCCTCTGGTGCGGAAAGCGCTTTTCGATCTGGCATCTATGCCCCAACAAGTAGTTTAGATTCACTGCGAGTGGTCCTTGCCTTCTCAGTGGTTGAAAGCATGAGCCTTCTTACAGCTGACGTGTCGACAGCGTTCATGTATGCACCTGTTGAAGCCGATGCGTGTGATTTGGTTTTGCTTCCTGCGAACATCACTGTGAAGGGCCAACGAGTCATCTTGTGGCTGAGAAAGGCCATGAATGGCTTGAGACGTGCTCCATTGTTGTGGTTCTTAGAGCTTCAGAGGACAATCCGTGACTTGGGCGGAGACGAGACCTTTGAATCAACGTTGTTCAGAGTGAAGACCGACACCCAGTTTTTGTTGGTTCTTGTTTACGTTGACGACTTGCTAATAGCCAGCAATGACGTTGAAGGAGGTGAGAACTTCTTGCGCGCGCTTCAAAAGATCTGGAAAATCAAACGCACGGGAAGTATTCCGTCTGGGAAGAAAGGACTCCTTGAATTCTTAGGCCGCGCAATCTACAGGCTCCACGATGCCGAGCTACATGGAGGGAATCTTCGTGTCTTGGGAAGAGAAGCTCAAAGAATCCACTGGTTCGGCTATGCCCAAACTGGAGGAGCTGCTTAAAGATGCAGAGAAAAAGTTCGGGACGTCCGAACTGTCCGCCACGGAAGCACAGCGCTACCGTAGGGTCTTGGGACAACTCGCATGGGCAGCACTCTCCAGGGCAGACCTTGCTTTTCCTGTTGGGTTTTTGAGTAGGTTTCAGTCGAAGCCCCATGTCCCCGCGGAGGTTTGTCTGCGTAGCTTTCTTCGTTGGTTGAAGGGTCATTTGCATTTTGTGCAGCAGATGCCCGCCAGTTCACCACCCGTGTTGACAGAAGAAGGGGTCGTTGTAGGTTTTTGTGATGCTTCATGGAATGTGACCAGTGTTTCTGGCGCTGTCATTTCTTGGCGTGGATGTTGCCTGAAGTGTTTCAGTAGGAGACAAGAGGTTCCTGCGTTGTCGTCTGCAGAAGCAGAAGCGATCGCCATCACGGAGGCTAGCAAAGAACTTGTAGCTCTGGGGATGTTGATCGAGACCGCCCGTGACGGAATCCCTCTTGATGAGATAGGCATGCCAGCCAAGACCACAGGAAGCATGAAGTTGCATTTATACAACGATGGGAAAGCGGCTATTTCCATTTCTACCATGGAGGGTTTACTTCGACGTGTGAAGCACATGGAACTGCGAGCACATTATGTTAAGTACCTCCATCGACGACGTCGCTTGACCTTGGAACACTGGGAAGGTGTTTCCAACCCGTCCGACAGTCTTACGAAAAGTTGCAAGCTCATCGAGATGTGGCTGAACCTTTGCAATGCTGTAGGACTTGTATCTGGTTTGGAAGAAGATAAGGCAGCACTGTTGAGGGGTTTGTCTCGAGACGACGATGACGACGAACTTCCGACCGATGAACGTTCAGTTCGAGAAGGGGAGTATGCTCATCGTGTGTGTTTCTTGCATTTTTCGTCCGTTGGTGCTCGGAAAGGTGATCGTCCGTTGGTGCTCGGAAAGGTGACGGAAGATTTGGGCATTGCGCCTGTTGAAAGTTGAACTTTGTCGAAAATACTTTTTCCCGGAACAGTTTTCCAGCAGAAAGGTGACATTGGAGAGTTTCTGAATCGGTTTTGTGTGTTTCGTTGTTGTCCGTCTGTGTTCGGATCTGTCCGGATGAGTTCGGAAGAGTTTCGGTTGCCTTTTGTGTGCAGCGGCGTGTGGATTTGGAACCTCTTGCTGAGTTGACAGAACTTTAGTGGAAGGACGTGTCCGAGAGCAGTCGTTGAGGTCCGACTAGGTTCGGAGGTGTAGGATGACTGTTTCTTGTTGATTTAGGAGCCTTCTGTTCTGTGGTGCAGTGTTTTGAGTTTTGCGGAATTTGTGTTGTGCACGTTTTTTATTTTGGAATCTGGATGAGCATTCACTGAGGAATCCTGTTTGCTTCACCGAATGTCCGGATAGCTACCTCTTTCCTAAGGAAATTGAGACGATTGAACTGTAGAGACTTCTTGTTGTGACACTTTTTCCTTGTTTGGGACTGTTCTCTGTGTCTTGAGACAGTGGAACTGAGTGATGAACGCCCGCGGCCATTTTTGCTTAAGAAGGCAGCAGAAGGAAGTCTACTGGTGGCCTTGCACCAGGCGAAAGGGTTTTTGTTTGTGTTTGAGGACATTGGAAACCGTTGATGTGAGCTGCAATAAGGAGTAGCTAACCATGAGTGGCTAAATCAGGGGTTTGAATGTCAGACATGTCCAGTTTTCGTGTTAGGATGCCAGGGTTGCAGGGTTGAGACGCCAGAGAAGACAGTTTGAGACTTCAGTTGCTGCAGGGTTTCTGGAAGCAGTTGTCCAAAAGGGTGAAACATTCATTTTTCAGGGTTGTAGCGTCTTCGAGGGTTCTAGAACATCTCTTCTTCTTTGGTTTGTGTTGATTTGCTTGGTTTCTTGTGCTGTGTGCTGTGTGGCAGAGCAAGGGTATGCTTGGCTTCGACGGTTCGATGCTCAATTCAACAGCCTGTCAGCTTAGCTGTGTGATTTGACTTGCGCACCTCGTATCTTGTGAGCATCATGGCCACTGTTGAGCGTCCCGAGATCGAGATTGTGGAGGGTGAGGTGCCTGCGGTTGCCGGTGAGGTGGCTGAAGCTACCGTACCATCCCCGAAAGCCTCGGGACCTATGGGTCCTCCGGCAACCCCGTCGGCAGTCGCGAGCGGAGTGGATCCAAACATGGTGGGCCATACCGTGACTGGGCCTTTGGTGGTTGATGCCGATCTTTTCGAACTGCCGCTTGACACCTTGCTGGCCCTGGACATGGGCTCAGCAGAGCCGGCGGACGACTTAGTGTCGAACACCGGGTTTGAGGTGTCAAAAGGTGAAGCCGAGAGGTGGCACCGAGCGGCTTCGGCAGCTCAGGAAGCTGTCTATAGTCTCCAATCGGAGATGGATAAGGTGATCAGTATTCACCGTGATGCTCCGGGGACGGTGCTGGATGAGACGCTTCTTCCTGTGGAAAGCGGACCACGATCCGGTATGAGCTTCCGTGAGCTGAACATCCGAAGACATTCGATGGTGATCCGGCAACAACAGCTGAGAGCGGGGGCCAGTTTTTGGGCCTTTGTATATTTTCAAAGCCTCGTGGAGCCGGAGAGCGATCTAGCTCCGATGGGCTCCTTGCCAGACTCGGCAAGAGGCACAGCGCTAGCCTCGGCGGATTACTTGCACGACCTTCTGCGCTGGAGCATCGGCAGGTTTTCCAAGCTGGGTGACTTATATGCTCACACGTCAGAGTTCATGACACAGCTTCAGGAGAACGATACCAGCTCAAAGAAGCAATTCAATGTGCTGGCAGAGAAAGTCCACGAGCTCTCTGTGAGTATCACTGGATTGCAGAGTGCATCGAGGGTTGCATTGGACGATTCAAAAGCCCAACAGAAGCAGACACATCGGACTTTAGAGAACTTGCTATGGCAGCTAGCCGGCAGCGGCAAAACGGTCAACCAGTCGATGAAGGACATCGTTCTGTCCATGGCCAAGTTGATCCAACAATCCGAGCAACACCTCTCGCGGGGCGTCCGCGCGGCCGAGGCCTCATCAGAAGGCATTGATGGCCTTGAGGTTCACTTGAAAGCCATAGGTGGACACCTGCAGAAGCTGGTTGAATTGCAGTCCAAGAAGCCAGATGATCCAAAGGCTGCTGGACCGAAATTGCCACCGCCACCTATGGCACCGGCAAGTGGAAATGCTCCAGCTCAGGGTGTGCCAGTAGGGATGACTGCACCTCAAAGTGCAGTGCAACCGAAACTGATGCCAGGGTCATTAACCCCACCAACTCCATCAGCCTTTCCGCCGAGTCCTGCGTTCCCAACACCGACATTTGGGGCTGGAATCTTTGGTACTCCTCAGACGCCCACGGGACCAGGAGGAACCAGTGCTCCGGCTGTTCCATCAGCACCGGGGTACAAGAGGGTGAGGCTGGCCGATGGCCAATGGAGCTGGGCTGAAATTGGCCAAGGCGATATCTGATCTGCCATGACTTGGAAATGGCTGATGTTTGATCTTGGAGGTCATGATGCCGCGGCTTTCGGGGAAGTAAGTTCCTAGAAAGTTTGCACCAGGCCATTTTTTGTTGACAGCGGCCAGCCCACATCGGTGGAAAAAGGGATTGCTCAGAGGGTTTTGTCATTCGATTTGCAGTTGTTCAATTTGATCTTGTGAGACGCAGTTTTGAAGGGATTTGAAGTCTTGTCAACTTTGATGTTTGAGTAGGAGAAGATTCTTGTTAAGTTGATGTGAGACTACCTTGCTAGATTGCACAGGGTTTTATCCAACAGAAATGTCTGACTATGCCAGGTTGACCAGGGGGAACCGGCCTGGAGGTCAGTGGAAGCGTGCTCACGAGGGATCAAGGGTTGAGAACTGCGAGATTAAGAGATGTCATTTGCATTTGCACGAAGGGATCACGGCAAACAGTAGAAAAGGGTTTGTAGCTAGCAGGGGTTCTAGCTTCCTTTGATTGCTGTGAACTTTGGACCATGTGACATTTGATGTCGAGTCGATTGGTTGCAGTTGAAGTGAAGAAAAAGGGTTTGAGAGTTTGAGACATGCAGTGGAAGTTGAACAGTAGCCCAGGGATTGTATCTAGCAAGGGTTGGCTAGTTTCTTTTTTGTTTACTTGCTGTTTGACGCTGTGTGAAGCTTTTGGCGCGTTGAATGTGACAAGTTTTTGTCTTCAGGGATCTTCGTTTGCTTGACCTGTCAGGTGACCACTTGAGACCTTGTATGGTTTCAGGGTCCCAGTGATGACAGAAGCAGAGGCGAAGAGCTGGCTCCGTGCAGCTCTTTGAAGCCCTGCTGTCTGAGGGACCTTGAATCCTTGTTGCTTTGCTTGCTTGGTTGAAGCATGGTTGATTGGTTGATCTGGATTTGAACTTGCTTGAAGCTCGTTGTTCTCGATTCGTTGACGTTTGATCGACTTGGAGACCATTTTGAACCACAGGAGTTGAGATCTTAGTTGATGCTCGAACCTTAGTTGCTCAGAGAAAACAAATTGAAGAGAAGAAGAAGACAGGAAGACCAGGAGAAGGTACGAGGTGACCCAAGAAGGGGTGTGAAAAGTGTGGGTAGCATGCCTGTACAGTGTGTGGATCACCTAGTACCTCTTTGTAGTGGAACTTTTTCGTTCTCTGTCCTTGGGGTTGGAGCTGAGTAGGGGTCTTCCTTCCTGGAGTGTGTTTGCTTTGACCACCTTAGCCGGACTAAGTGGAATGTGACCAGAAGTGGCTAGGAGCATGTCTAGAGAAGCCCTAAGTATAGAGCTGTAGTGCTTGAGATGAGCTGTGTATAGCCTAGCTTTGCTTGAGAGTGTTTGGAGATGCTTTCTTGTACTTTTAGTATGTTTTGGACGACTGTGACCAGTCAGACCTCTTCAGAGAAGAGAAGGACGAACAGGCATACAGTCAAACCGACTGTTATGTTTGGCTCAAGAGCGGGATTCGCAAAAGGGTCGCACACGCTTCCGTGTTTTCACACCTTCTTGGTGTTTTTTCGCTCAAGGTTGGCTTTGTGGAAGTGGCCTCTTTTGCACGCCCGAGGTTTTGCTCACCTGCCAGCAGTATTACTGCTGGGGGAACAGAATTGGTCCTCAGTTTTCAGCCCATTTCAGAGTCCCACTCTTGCATCTAGCATTCCGCCACCTCCGGCCCATGGTTCCACCTGCGCCAGCAAAACACGCTCTCGACGACGCAAAGTAGTGCCCAGTTCCCTGCCCCCAGTTCCCTGTCCCCAGTTCCAGTTCCCTGTCCCCAGTTCCCTGTCCCAAGTTCCCTGTCCCCAGTTTGCTGACCCCAGGTCCTTCCCTGTCCCAAGTTCCCTGTCCCCAGTTTGCTGCCCCCAGTTCCACCAGTCCCTGCCCCCAGTTCCCTGTCCCCAGTTCCCTGTCCCAAGTTCCCTGTCCCCAGTTTGCTGCCCCCAGTTCCTGCCCGCCAGTTCCCCCCCAGTTCCCTGCCGCCCAGTTCTTTCTCCCCACTTCCCTGTCCCAAGTTCCCTGTCTCCAGTTTGCTGCCCCCAGTTCCCGAAGACTGTCTGTGCGATTGGAAGCCAACTGCCACAGACCTGGCCATGCTACAACAATCCTTGCACATCACGTATGTGGAAGATTCTGCTCGTTGGATGGGAAGCAACAAACACAACTACTGGCACTGGCTCCAGTGTCAGCTCCCTGCAGGAAAAGTCAGCTTAGCTGACCTCAAGCTTGCGCACCCCAATGTCATACCCCAACGCGAGAGAATTGCAGCACCCATGCGATTGGCCATTTGAACCTGCTATGACAAGCGAAGACTGGGGAGGGGCGATTGGCCTCCTGGTGTCTAATCTCCACCGGTCAGACAAAGACCTTCTCCAATTGCTCCAGCGCTGCGTGGCAGGACAGCAAATAGCCTCCATGGAAGAGGCACAAGCCCTCCTCCTGAAGAACTTTCGAGTTGGCAAAGAACAGCCGAGTGAGTGGGCACAATGGCTGACAAGAGAGAGAAGAGAGACGGAAAGACGAGAGACAGAGAGGAGAGAGAGAGAGAGGAGAGAGAGATGAGAGAGATGAGAAAGAGATGAGA
>CAXAMN010022006.1:96917-131071 GCA_963970005.1 Durusdinium trenchii
CGGCGCTGGCAAAGAGTCTCCAAGCATGCCGCCTCGCATTAGTCTCTAGAGCCAAGGCGCCGATTAATCCGAGTGAGGCCGCCATCAATGGGACTATGTTTACCCCTTTTGTTGGAGTCCCAATGAGAACTGCTCTTGACTTGTGTATAGTGTGGTCACTTTATGGCCTCTACATGTGTAAGCATTTTTGGCCCTGCCCGGCTATGAGCGCAGCTGACCTCGGCCCTGGCGGCACGATCAGATGGCCACGACAATCCCATCCAGGGGCACTCACCCCAGCCGGACAAGAGCGAACCCCGTGGCTCACCAGTTGGGCTAGGGCCACCTTCGAACAGGGAATCCTCTCCGTGCTCCCAACGTTAGAAGGACCATGCACTGCCACATCACTGCCGGGGGAACATCTTTTCCAGGCCAGTGCGTTACCACGCAATCGAATGCGACCAGCCATTTTCCATGCCTTTGGCAAAGCCAAAGTAGGAGCACAGGCTGCTTTGCGTGACCTGGAGAGGTAGGGCTGGGAAACGCTGCCAATTGCCATTTTAGGTATGCCTAATCTGCCTCCAGCATGGGCTGTAGACACCTGGAAGCCAATAGGGGGGTGCAAGTTTACGGGATTTTCCTCAGGAACAGTCGGCAATAGTGGCTGGCGATTTTGCCTGTTGTTAAAGTGGCGAGCGATTCTTCCAGGGAACTCTGACCTATTTCCAGGCCAGGTGCAGGGTGACAGCCTTAGCTGTTGTCCAGGAGAGGAGGGCGATGATGACCTCGAGTCAGCTTCCACGCCGTCGTCGAACACCTCTTCGCGCAGAGCAAGCCAGCTTGCTCAAACTGTCGCACGTGATTCGCCAAAAGGTAGCCAGAATCCCTGCTTAGGCCAAGCTGTTCCCAGTCCACAACTTCTGTCACCGCCACTTTTTGTGTCCTGGAGCCAGGTAGCAGACTTGAGAGGAATAATAGGCGTGCACAAAGACCATGAGGCGTGCCCCTATGATGAACTGAAAGCAGCTATTGATCATCCCAAGGGCCTTGTTCCGGGAGAGAAAGATTTCTTTCTAGAGGCCAATGATGATTTGCTCAGCCAACTCGAGAATTCAGTTATGCCGTTGG
Source organism: Durusdinium trenchii (assembly GCA_963970005.1). Taxonomy (NCBI): domain Eukaryota; class Dinophyceae; order Suessiales; family Symbiodiniaceae; genus Durusdinium; species Durusdinium trenchii. The sequence goes on from CAXAMN010022006.1 coordinate 98,025, forward strand.
AAAGCATTGCTACCCAAGTGTTACAAGCCATCTATCAACGGCAACAAGCAGAAATCTCGTGGATTGCCCTTCTGTGGACAGTGGCTGAGTTAAACCAGTACTGGATAGGGTATGATGCCCCACCATTGCCATCAGTCTTCCAAATCAATTGTGGAGGTCTCGGGGGAGGGGCTTTGGAGGGTGATATCCCACCGCATTTTCACTGCACATGCCCTCCAGTCGGAGATAGCCAAGTCTATGGGCCCTCGCTCTCCCCGGCGGACATAGTCCAGGATGAGAGCTTTGCAGTTGCCTCCGGATGCTCTACAGGTGTGCATGAGGTTGCTACCCTGTTCTCGCTTACGCACGACCCTTGTCAGAAGTGGGAATCCCTAGGGTTAGGGAAAGCGACACAGATGTACCAACGAACGCAGCAGGTGCTGAAGGCCGCACGGCTCCTTCCTGCACACAGACGACTGCCACATAAGGCCTTCCCCAGTGCGCTCTGGTGGAAGCTGCTCTCTTTGCATCCGCTGCGACTAGTTGCCTACCTGCCAATGCTCAGTTGCCTTCGCCCAAGGGGGCAGGCTGATGCGATTCACTTCACAGTAAATGGCTTCAGTGCAGGTAGTTACACTGGAGCGGTAATTGCGTTAGCACTTCGCTGTTTGTGGCCAACCAGCCAGATCACAGCGCGACTGGGGGCTATAGCCATGCCAAAAGGGGTCTTAGCGGCCCTAGTTGCTACTGCGGACACGGACAGGCGCCACTACCACCTTGTCCACGCAGCCGAAGACTGTCTGTGCGATTGGAAGCCAACTGCCACTGACCTTGCCATGCTACAACAATCCTTGCACATCACGTATGAGGAAGATTCTGCTCGTTGGATGGGGAGCAATAAACACAACTATTGGCACTGGCTCCAGTGTCAGCTCCCTGCAGGTAAAGTCAGCTTAACTGACCTCAAGCTTACGCACCCCAATGTCATACCCCGACGCGAGAGAATTGCAGCGCCCATGCGATTGGCCTCGTGGATTTGATTTGAAACTGCCATGACAAGCGAAGACTGGGGAGGGGCGATTAGCCTCCTGGTGTCCAATCTTCACCGGTCAGACAAAGACCTTCTCCAATTGCTCCAGCGCTGCGTGGCAGGACAGCAAATAGCCTCCATGGAAGAGGCACAAGCCCTCCTCCTGAAGAACTTTCGAGTTGGCAAAGAACAGCCGAGCGAGCGTGCACAATGGCTGACGAAAATGGCCAGAGACTTGCTGGCACCGATACCGTTTCGCGAAGTGTTTGTCATCTTGGCTCTGTTCCTTCCGCAGCTTTCGTTTGTGGATGACGCAAGTGCGAGGCAGGACCTATGGAGTAGCCCCACTGTCAGGAAACACGGTCTCGTAGTCGACATCACCCCGACAGCAGCTGGTCTGCTGGTCTGCAAGGCATGCATGAGTATCGCATTGCTTTTCCAGCGTGGTCACACGCGGCGACCTTCTGCCCTGCACACCTTCAGAGCCAAGACTTCGAACAGCTTGCAACTAATTCTTCCAACGCAGTACATATGGGCTGTCAGGTAGGCAAGGCCTACCGCCTGGTATTGCAGGAAAACGATGCATGTTACTCGGTCCTAGCTCTCCTGCTGGCATTCGTGACTCCGTCACGCAGGAAAAAGGGCGAGGAGTCGCTAAGGGATAAACTCCGACGCGTGAGCAGTCCGCGCCATTGGGACGTCGCCTTGGTGCCCTTCCCAGCGGACCCGCCTGCCACAGCCGAGACTGGACTGGCATGCCCAGTCAAATGGGAGTTCCCTCCTAGTCTACTCATTTTGGAGTCTAGAGCAACGAAGTTTCGAGTCTTGGCGTTTGCTGAGGCAGGAGACACGGTCACTGCTGACCATTTGTTGCAAATGGCTACCTTGGCAGCTGAGCATAAGCCTACTGTGCTGGGCATCCCTGGCCATGTGCCCATTCCATACAATCTGGAATGCACAATAGCTATGTTACAGAGTTTGCATGCCTTGTTCCAATTGCTGACAACGGGTGGTACACTTATGTACTGTCCTCAGGCATCTGATTTCGCGAAGGCGATGGGTACTGCGGCAAGACATGACAATGGACATATTGTCTCATTGGCGGCCAGCCTAGCGCTGGCTCTCCGGTCTGGCAGATCCACCTTAGCAGTAGCAGGAGTTTTTGGGGCAGGCAAGACGAGATCCCTCACTTTCTTGCTCGCCTGGCTAGCCCTCGCCACCCATCTCAAAATTGCAGTAGTGCATAAAGAGAACCCAGCGGGTAGGGCCATTACCAAGCTACTTACTGCTTTTGAACTTAAACCGGATCACCAGAGATATTTCGTTCGGCCGGTTAGCAGAGAGGAGGCAGAAGCTAACACTGCCTGCACAAGCTACGACCTGCGTGCCAGCGAAGCTGCCCCTTACATCCCAGGCTGCAGAGTTGTCATCGTTACCACGGGGCTAGTCTGGGACCAAAAAGGACAGACCCATTCCACGCTCAACACACATATGGAAAATGTTGATCTGCTCATCAGTGAAGAGGCACAGCAGGACCTGGACTTGAAATCTGCTTTCGCACCAGCGGTCCCACGCCGTGCCTTCTTTCGGCTACTACTGGGGGACCCCAGACAGAGTCCTGGTGGAGTGGCAGACGGACAGAGAGCACACCGCACTCTCCTTCTCAAAGCCCCCATTGGACTAAGAGCTCCCAATATCTGGTATATGCCACATGAGTTCCCAGGGGTCTATCAGGCGCTCCTCCACCACGGTCGAGGCTTCGGACACACTGAACTCGAAGAAGCAGCAATAGCCGTCAGCCGTAGGCCTTTGGGTAGTTGCTGGTTCCGCCCGGACAAAGTCAAGGCTGTGTCCCCCTTCGCCCGTCAGCTGCAGTCGAAGCTGAGGATTTTGATTTGGTGGAGAACTTCATTGACGAGGGGGAAGATGTGGCGGTTGCACGTATTGCTCAAAAAGAATCTTCTCATTTGGCAAAGGAGTCAAAGTATTTTGTCATCGTGTCTCGAAGGGCAGGTTTCAAGCGGCTCCACATGTCAGGTTGTCACGTCAAACCCGCCCGGTGCCTCGATGTGCTGCATCTTGACACAGTTGATTCAGCAGATTTCGACTCCATTTGCAGGTCTTGTAAAAGACGTATGCTCGCCGAAAGTGGCAAGGATCACCAGGAGTCAAGTTCGACTGCCTCATCATCTTCAACGGATTCTAGTTAGGTCCTCGGGTATCTCTGTGATGCTCATTGGAGTTTGTCGCGAGTTTCTTTGAAAGTTTGAAATCCCCCAGCTTGTGTCTTTGAACGTGCACTTCATTCAAATTGTCGTGCCGTTGATTCAGTCGTGTTCCGACATCGATCAACGCGTGTGGAAGCAACACGCAGACACGGGAGCGTGAGAGATGGATTGCGACGGCCTCGGCAAGAGTTGTGAAAAGGTGTCAGAACTTTGGTTCTTCTTCTTTTTCTTCTTCCCCTTTGTTTTCTCTTTTCATTGCTTTGAAGGGCACTTGGCTGAGCTTGTTCAATTGTTGCTCTGAGTGCAATAGGTTCTTTGCTTTGCGGAACTGTTCCGGGTTTTTGCACTCGGTATTAAGATCCGTGAAGGTCACCGTTTTGGAAGCTTGGGCTCTTAAAACGGCCGTCGGAGGCGCGCGCGGGCGCGCGGACCCAAAGCCTGGTGACTTCACAGAATCTTATAGCGCTCGCAGTTCTGGGCATATTTTGGATAAGATTGTGGTTGCAAGTGGTTGCAATCACTTTGTTATTGGATTGAGAGTGTCCGTTGCGGACCGCAAGATGAGGCTCAGGTGAGGACCTAAGCCACACAGATTTTGGGGGTTGTTTTGGCGACCTTGGCACGTTTTGACGTGTTTGTTGAGGTCGTTTGGACGTCTCAAGATTTCCGTTGTTGCAAGGGTTTCTTCACTTTCGACCTTGTTCATTCCCCTCTTCACTTTAGGGATTGGGCTTGGGCCCACCGACGCCGGGGCAATGGCTGTTGATCCGGATGCTGCCAATAGGGAGTTTGTCTCCCAGAACATGGATTCTGACCTCCAATTCATTTTGGGTGATTCTGGAGTCAGTGTTGAGAACCAGGCCGCAATTGCTAGGCGGTACAGGTCCCTGAGGAAGTTCTCTCCATTGGGCGACGATCGTGCATCGATTCGGACCGCATGCTTGCAGGATTTCGCAATCCCCCAGGACACCGCCGCAGTAGTTTCTTCTTCAAAGATTGCAAAGGAGTTCTTGGCGAAGGAAGTGGAGCTTCGGGCAGAAGCCAAAGTCCTGGGGCAACCCCGCATTTTGCAGATTCATGAAAGACAGGCAATGTTGAAAGCTGTGGAGGCTGTGTATGGGATTTTGATGGATTTTGGGCGAATCGGAATGCCCTGCACCTGATTATCTTTCGCTCAAAGCTGAGGAGACTGAGGCGAACGAGCCAACCGCTTCACCTTTGGATGAGATCATTAGCAAGCAGGCTTCATCGTTTTCGCAGCTCCAATCCGCTGTTGATTCGACCGGGCTCATTCGTGTGACTCGCACTAAGGGCAAATCCAAGATGCCGGTCAACACTGAGGAATATCGTAAAGTGATGAAAGTTGAAATGTACGCATGGCTTTCCATGGCTTCGAGGTATAGATCTAAGCATTGGTTGCATGGTTTGACTGCTGAACCTTTCATCAAGTTCGTTGAGTTCATCTTGGGTGAACGTGTATTGAACATCCAGATTCCGACAGCATCGCCAGAGCAGCAGCAGAGGGTCAAGCCCGATTGGACGATCGTCCTAGCCTATGAGCACAAGTTGCGTCGCGAGGCCATGAAACTAGTTGTCAATCAGGGCCATACATTGGCTGGCGCATTGCGTTTGGTGATTCGTGACGCCGATCTCAAAGAAGCATTCTTCACAACCCCTGTTGCCTTGAAAGCCGCTCATTCTTCATCGGAGAATCCCCCCAACAAGTTTGCTCGTTTTTCTTGGAAAGGTGCATCTTCGAAGGGTACACATTCGGACAAAGGCAAGGGCGCAGGCAAGAAAGGGAAGGGGAAGCCCAAGTCACAGGATTCTCGACTGTCCGGGCTTTCGTTGGCATGGAGGACTCCAGACAATCGTGAACTTTGTTTCGCATGGAACAACGGTCTTTGTGAGGGTGGCTGCAATCGTGTTCATATGTGCAATCGTGTTCATATGTGCCGTGTAAAGGGTTGTTATCAGGAGCACATGGCCATCCATCATAAAGAAAAGAAGGGTTGATAAATTGAGGCCCCGATGGGAGCCAGCGCCCCGGAGCCTTTCGTACAGGCCACATCGACTGACAAGTTGGGTGTCGCGCCGCCGATTTGAAGGTCATGTATCTTTTTGCTGGCAAACGTCGCCACTCCGACATTGGCTCTTTCCTGAGGAAAGCTGAGGAGCAGGGTTTTGTGCGTTTGGATCTCAGAGAGCTTGATATTGAACGGTCCAATGAACATGATTTGACCGATGGCGGCCTTTGGGATTCTCTTTTTGCATCCCTCCAAGAGGGAAACTGGTTCTTGATCGTTTCTCCGCCTTGCAATTAATTCATTTAGCAGGGCCCGTTTTCAGTACAGACTCCATCCAGGCCCTAGACCGCTTCGAAGTAAGTCTTGGCCTAGAGGTTTTCCCTGGTTGAACACTTCGAATTCACGTATTGTTCAGGAAGCAAATCATTTTGTAGATCGGTGCATTGAAGCTTGCCATCTGTGTCATGCCTCTGCAGGCAAATTCCTGTTCGTACGCCCAGAAGATTTGGGCGTTGTGCATGGTGAGCACCCAGGTTCCATTTGGCAATGGCCTGAGATTCATGAGTTGATTGCATTGACCCGAGCACAATGTTTTGCCGTACATCAGTGTCATTTCCTTGCCGACACTCCCAAGCCCACTCGACGATTCTTGACGACGTTGCATTCTCAGGACCCCAGATGTTTGCAGACAATGCCTCGTTTCGATAAGCTTGGATTTTATAAGGGACCATTGCCCAGGGATTGCGGTCATGTTCATACTCGCAAATTAATTGGTAAATCTCAGGGCACGTGGAACACAGGGCCCTCTGCCTCGTATCCACCATTACTTTGTGAGTTTTTGGCTGGTCTCATCTTGACTGCGCATGCAGCCTCCGGAGGGGGCTCCAAGTCTCGACCATCCAGTGCCCCACAACCCGTGGTGTCCGTTGAAGCTGAGCCCGCCTTTTGTCCTGCCCCTAAGATAAATAGAGTTGCTCCCCCTAAGATAAACAGGGATCCACCACCACTGGACTCACAGCCTCCAGCGAAAGTCCCAAGACTTGTGAAACAGACTGAAGTTCTTGACCTGACAGGTGAAGATGACGTGGCCCCCCCAGTCCACTTCAATCAGCCGACTGGTGAAGATGGGCTGAGGGCTCAAGAGTCCGACGGCTTTGACATGGAGGCGTGCTTGAACAGAGGTCACCCCATGACCGTGGAGTGGGGGGGCAAGAGTCGTGAGTTCGTTGACGGCTGTGGGCTTTGTAGCCCTGGGAGATGACCCCCAAGGGCGCGGGGTGAAAGGAGATCCAGTGGAATGAAAGAGCTCGCGGCAGCTACTTTCGACCTCCTCCGCCGGATGGTGCAGCGTGTCATCGAGAAACCTAAAAAGGAGGCCTTCAGACTTGTGACGGGCAAACTTTCTCAGTCCCCTTTTTCTGAGGAAGTTCTTGCAGTGCTTCGTCGCGAGTGGGCCGGGCTGCTACTGGATCCAGAGGATGCCTTGGTCGTGGATCAGGGGCAGCCCTTCCTTTTGAGAGGCCTGGCCCAATGGCTCAAAGTCTTTTCCGATCCGGACGCCAATTGGCTTGTGGACGTTGAGGACTCGTTCGCCTCGGGGGTTTGCCTTGGCGTTGAAAAGCCTCTTGCCAGGTCTCCTCAGGTGTGCCCCCCGAAGGTTAAGCATCGCAAGTTGGACGATTCAGACTTTTGCTCAATTGCACAAAACTATGCGTCCGCAGACATGTCGTCCTCGGAGCTCGAAACTAAGTTTAGGGAAGAGGAGGCCCTCGGCAGGATGTTCCCTTCCAAGTTGGGCGTGCTTCGTGAGCAGTACGGTGACAAGCTGAGAATCGCGTCGATGGCGGCTATCAAGAAACCGGACGGGTCAGTGCGACCCCTTCATGACGGGACGCATTCGGTGAAAGTGAACAACGGAATCCGTTATCAAGACCAACTTGAGTGCCCTGGCCCAGGGGAGATTGCTTCAGTCGTTCGTACTTCAGTCGAGACCAGAGAGGCCCCCTTTTGCGTCTCTGCTGATATCAAAGCCGCCCACAGACTCGTAAAGATTGGTAAATCCGATTGGGGATATATGTGCTGTAGAGTTGACTCTTCCTCGGAGACGGTCTGGGTAAACCGGGTTGGAACATTCGGCATCTCGAGCGCTCCATTCTGGTGGTCGAAACTCTGCGGCTTGATCGGCCGATTCGTAATGCATTGCGTGCATTGGCTTCTCCATATGATTTATGCGGACGACTTGCATGGGGCATTCGTAGGACAACACAAGTTTTGGCTCCTTTGGATCTGGCTCTTGGCCTTCGAACTTGTAGGGGTTCCTTTTGGGTACCATAAGTTCCACGGTGGCTTTGCCTCTGAGTTTGTAGGTTTCCACTTGAGATACGACCTTGCGGAAGTTGGCATTTCCGAGAAGAGGGGTCAACGGTTGCTTGAGTGGGTTGCGAAAACTGCAGCCGTTCGCTTTGTTGTTGTCGCTAGGTCTTTCGTTGAATTTCTTGGCCGTTTGGGGTTCGTCTCACAGCTGCTTGTATGGCTGAAACCGCACTTATCTCCTTTGTTCGCATGGGCCGCCGTGGTGGCCCCGGGCACTGTGGGGAAGTTGCCCTACACCGTAATTCTCACTTTAAAGTACATCGACTTGGAGCTTAAGGGTGAGACATTCTTGATCTCTATAAAGAGGCCCGTTGTTGTTTCGCACGAGGTCTTTAGGACTGACGCGAAGTGCGCGGATGACTGGGTGATCTTGGGGGGTTGGGAGCTTGCCACTAGGAGACGGTTTTCATTAAGACTAACGCAGCTTGATGTCCCGTTCCTTTTCCAAGAAGGGAAGGGGGCCATGTGGGCATCGACCTCGGCTGAGCTCTTGGCATCGTTGGTTGCCCTCGGTGTGTTCGGTTGGATCTCGCAAGGGAAGCATCGTAAATCGGTACCTCTGGTCCTTACCGCGGGCACAGATAACCGTGCCAACGATGTGTTGTCGACCAAACGCACTACAACGAAGTGGCCGCTCATGGCCATAAACATGCAACTCTCGTCTGCCATCGCCAAAGCAAGGCTTTCGTTAGACCTGAGGTGGAGACCAAGAGAAGAGAACGAAGAGGCTGACAGCCTCACCAACGAGGTATTCGACGCATTCGACTTAAGTAAACGGGTTCCAGTGTGTTTCTCAGACATTGACCTTTCCAGGGTCTTCGCACTTTGGGAGACGAAGCGGGAATTCGATGAGTTGAAAGAGAAAGCCAGATTCGCTAGGACCAAGGCCCCCCTGGCTAAAGATAAGAAGAGGATTGATAAGTCTCCTTGGTGATTTTCAGGTTCTGGTCCCTAACTCCACCAGGAATCTCTCTAAAGTGGGGGCTCTTTTGAGATTCCTTCGGTGAGAAGCATTTGCAGTTGAGTTGACGTTCACAATATGCCGAATGCAGTTCCTGCATCCTTCGTTTGCTTCCAGACATAGTGCAGGACTTCACCACCTTCGCGTGAAAAAGAAGTGCGCCTTGCTTTCAGCTTTGCTGTGTCTTGTGAAGTTCCATGTTTTTGGCGCACAACAATGTTTGCGTGTCTCCGTGTTTGTGACGCCTGCCTTGTTCACGTGTTTGCACTCGTCACTCGTACTTCGCGAACTTCTAAGTACACGCGCCTTCCTCCCAACACACTGTAAAGCGTAGGCTCCACTGGGCGCGCCCTGTGGGACTATGCGGTGCTGTGTGTTGGGTGGGTGGGTGGGTGGTGTTTGTCCCTTCGTTGGATCCGTGCACTCGGTTTGTATGTGGCATGAGTGTTCACTGGTGCCCAGCCAATTGCTGGATCGTTTGTGCCGAACTGGAACAAATGAAAAGCTTTGTGCTGTCTCCCAAAATGATTTCCTTTTTGAGTTTTGTGAATGCTTCACTTCACGATGTCCTATAAAAAATTTGTCTTTGCCACTTCAGTTGTCAAGTTCAAGCTTTCTCGACATCTTGCATTGTTGGCTTTGCAATGCAGTGAAGGATTCAGTCAATGTCACTTTGGAATGTTCGCTCTCGTTGATTTGGTCACTTGCAAGTTTATGTTCCCGCGTTTGGATTATGATTATGCCATTCAATTCCGAAATATTGGCTATAGCGTGATCTCTTTTGAGTTACCCACCCACCCTGTCCCTGGATAGAGGGTGCGGTTGCTGCCTGCACATCTCTCAGGGCTCTGGGGGCTCTTTTGAGATTCCTTCGGTGAGAGGAGCGTTTGGTACTGCCATGATTGGCCTGAAAATCTTGCAAAGGTAAAGGCTGCAAAACACTGTTCAATGAGGTGTTGGCTTTCAGCTTCACACCTAGATCACCTTGATTGCGCCTGTTGACAATCTCTTTTGGATCATGTTGATCCATGCATCTGCATCTAAGACGAAACCAAAGGATGCGCATAGCTCTGGCAGAAGCTGCGCGGACCACATTGTCCCAACAGTTGTTTGGCGGCAACCCTTTGCTGCGCTGAATGGCAAGGCCGCAAGGCCGAAGTATTGTCACCAGTGAATTATTTTGATCTAAAAAAGTGCTTGACATATGTAATGCTGTAACGCCGCTATTCATCGTGCATATATTAGAATTACAATCATAGATGGGTTAATGGGTGCGGTGAGGCTTGCATCTTTTGATTACTCAAATCAGCTAACCTCTGCTTCCCTGATCTCTTTTGAACCCCTTCAAGCACGGACACACGACTGTGCTTTTCTTGATTCGGAAACTAGCACACAGTTGTTCATTTTTCACTATATATAAATATATCTATCTATAGTACTATATATTTCTACTATATATATATATTTACATGTCTGTGTATTATACTAGGAATGAAGTTGAAGCTGAAGATGTGCCCTGAACAAATACTGTAAGATGTTTGCTTCCAGACTTCCTCCCAAGCACATTGGCCGTGAACTTAAGCTATATATATATATATATATATGTTTTGGTGCGCAGATCTTTATATTTGGCCAACAAAAAACTATAAGTCTAAAAAATGTAACTCTTATCCTGCCTCAGGTGACTGTGTTTATCCTTCTTCGAGCAAAACCTAATGTTCCTAGCCTGCCAGGCTATACTCCCAAGTGCGACAACTCATTGCCGCAAGAACATCCTGTGAACACACTCCAACCAGTTGTGGACACCCTTAATCAAAGCCACCTTCCTTTGAGATTCTCAAGTTGACCACTGAAGCCCCAAAGTCTTTGGGGAAAGATGTGCCGGAATTGGCTCTTCTATTGGCTTTCTACAAAGCCATTGAATGTGTGGCAGTTGAAGTTGATGCTCTGCTTCGAATGGCTCCTGATGAACCATTGGAATCGATGAGGGCAGTCTCTGTGCGACTATGTTCGGCGCACCAGAAGCTTCAGAATGCAAAGGAGGCAGTGCTTGTTTCATGCCCGGGCTTGTTCACAGGTTCCCAAGCGCTCACACAAGCACTTGACACCTTTGTGGACAGCCAGAGTGCGAGGGTGTGGAGGCTTGCGCTTGCCACACCTTTGGCAGCACTCAGTCTCGTCGTTGCCGGTTTGGTGGAGAAGGATGAGGAGGAAGATCATCTCGAAAAGGTGAACGCATCATGGGGACCATGGCTGATGCCCACCTTCTCGTCACAGGTTGTCTAGACAAGGAATGCAGAGCTGTCAAGTGCCTTTGTGGAACATGCTTTGACATGTGTCCAAAAAAGCTTGGCCAGTGATGCTCGACAAGGTCAACTTGCACATGCATCCTTTCAACTCCTCAAGGTTTTAGGTCTCCGGAAGAACAGTGACAAGCTGGAGTCTAAAATAACCATTGATCCAGATGCTGTCAGGTTCCTTATCTGGACTGTCTGGACTTATCCACAATTTGCCTACTGCTTGGCGCTGTCATATTTATTTTAAAGAAACTATAACCATAACTGACTTTAAATAGTTTCAACATATGCCTCCAACTCAACTCAAAGAACGAGGCTGGTTGCAAGCAAGCTTTACACCACTCTTTGGCACTCTGGCTCTGACATGGTTGATGCTGGCAAGCTCACTGTCTTCATTGCAGCTTGTCGGGACAGTAATACTGGTAATACTGGGACTAGACTGGTAATGACTAAATGAGTGTTGCTTTTCTGACAAGACTCACTACACATATTTGATTTAGTTTTAGTTTTACTATAACTATAACTATAATAAAAAACATATTCAGTTATTATATATAACTATATAATATCAACGGGCAGGATGGATAGATAATGTACATTGTCCTAGCAGCCTTTTTGAATTCAATTTACACAGTCCATATTGAGGAGCGCACCACGGAGTTCATGAACATTATCTACGCTGAGATTGTGGTAGAGCGGAGGGGTGAAGCCACAGCAAAGCTCAAGGAATTGAGCTCCTTGCAATGTCCCACCTATGTTCCTGGGCAGATGCAGGCCTTTCTGACCGCCATGCTGAACGACAAGTTACATAAAAAGCTGGCGGGTGCTGTTGACGCTCTTGAAGCATGCCTGCGGAGGGTCAAAGCTGATAGCGATGACATGGATGTTGACAAGGTCAGCATCTTGCATGAGTTTGAACACGCTGAATCCCAAGCGAGGCACGGCCTCACTTTGTGCTGTTTAACAACAGCGACAAGAATTTTATGCTCCAAGGCAGCGTCAAACGGCGCGGCCGCTTTGAAAGGAAGCATTGACGCAGTTCTTGATTTTGCAAAGACCGCAAAGCTGACACTGCCAGAAGACATCATTCAGCAGCTGTCAAGCGCTCAGCGGAAACTTGTGGCTTCTGCGAGTACAGTTTCAACGAAGAAGCCATCCGCGACCAATTCATAGTCATGGTCATGGTACTTTTCCTTGCGTGGGTTGCTGCCATTGCACCAAACACATTGTGGTTGCAGGTGTGCATTACGGTTGCAAAGGCAAATTTGCCAATTTGTGAAGAAGCTGACTGCACACATAGTTCCAAACAGGGAAACAGGAGTTCTGTCCGAGTGCCAGCTTGTGATGTCCTTTGAATGCTTTTTTGTTGATGAGGGTGATGCGGCAATGTAGTAATGCATTCTTGTGATGTCCAGCCTGTGCTAAAGTGTTTTTTTATGTCAACCACGTGTGATGTTCATGTTTTGTCATGTCAATTGAAAACTGATGTGCTTGTGTCAGCGCCAGTCTGTGAAAACATTTGCCACAGCATTTAGGGTTTGGTCGACTTACAGTCTTACCTTGTAGCTTTCCTTGAACCCATGGGTAAACGAGGGACGCCGGCAAAGGCGAGGGAGACGAGCGAGAAAAAGGCAAAGACGGAGGACACGCCCAGTGTTCTGAACATGCTCCAAGCTAGCGCAGGATCGCAGATGATAGATGCTTCCCTACATCCTTTTGAGAGCTGGAAAAAACGAGTGGTTCGGGAGTCACGCGCATACTACGCTGGCAGGGGCGAACCATGGTTTCTTTCTTTGTGGGAGCGGGCCAAACAGTGTGCAAATCATCCTCTCTCAGCCGACTTTATTGCGCGCAACTCCAAGCAGGGCAAAACATCTTGGTGCTGGAACCCAAAGGAGTATTGCGACAAATTTGACGCATATGTTGCCCACGGTGGTAACATGGCAGAATCTCCGCCAGTCAATGTCAAGGTGGAGACTAAAGTCAAGGTGGAGTGTCCAGCAGTCAAGGCAGACTCGGATGCCAATGTGGAGGCTTCTGCTGTCAAATCGGAACCGCCGATTGAGGACCCTACAGGTCAATGCGGGCCCGAGGCAGCAGAAACACTACCTGCCCCAGGACTTTCAGAAGTGCAAGGCACTTTGGCTTTGCCCAATCCCAATGGCGGAAAACAAGCTGATATTCCTGGTCCTCAAAAAGAAACATTTCCTGACTCAGGACTGTCGCAAGTGCAGGATGCTTTGGCCTTGGCTTGCCCCAATGGCAATGGCAATGACGCTGATCCCTCGGCCCAGGGTGCGCAAGCTGCTCCTCCTGCCAACGAAGATGTGGCTATGGCTATGACTCAACCTCAACCAGTCTCTGATCTGGATGTGGATGAGCAAGGTGATGCCGCTGATGCGGCTCCTTCTGCTGCCGAAGGCCTAGTGTCTCCCAAGGAAGCAAGTGGTGATGATGCTGCTGCGCTTTCTCCTGAAGTCCCATCGTGCGCCAAGGAAGCAGGTTGCGATGTAGCTGCAGGCTCAACTCTTTCCAAGGAAGCAAATGGTGAGGGCACACCTTCCGTTGAAGTCTCAACATCTATGCCTTGCGCTGCAGTCTCAGCTCCCACAGAAGCAAGTGCAGACGCAATGCTGAATGAGCCTGTGGTGGCTATGACGCAGATTGAGGAGAGTGAGGAGACTCTTCCCCGGCAGCAAATGTGTTTGCGCAGCCTACCATTTCCAGTGAGGATGCTGAGGATGCTCCAAAATGTGATGGTGATGATGCTGTTATGGCACCTTGTGCTCCTGATGTTTCAGCTACGGCCAATGAGGATGAGGATGAGGATACCATCCTATATCGCAAAGTTCGAGAGTACAGAAACCACCCGCTCTTTCAGCAGTACTGGGACCAAATGGATCCAGATGCAAAAGCGGCTTTCAAAGAAGAAAACCTTACCTGGGGTGAGGAGCCAGGAGACCCTTTGGCTGATGTCGAAGACTTTGAGCAATTCCTGGCTTCCTACCAGCCTCCTCCGTTGGGCAAAATGGCTGCTGAGTCTGAGATGAAGGTTGGCGCTGATCTTGCGTTGTCTGCTGCGGGGGAAGAGTAATTTCTACATGCCAGATGAGATCAAAGAAGACTATATGAATGGTTTAGAGGATCAGCTTGTGGAAGCCACCCAGCCCAAAAAGGTCAAGCCACTTGACTATCCTCGCAGGGCTATATCGACTACTGCTCTGTCGTCTGGTGCCTTGTCAGAATCAAATCATATCATTGCGAATCATATCGAATCGAATCATCATATCCTTATTAATAATATTGTGTAAACAAAAATCGTATTCATATTTTTTTGATTTGTTTTAAGTAATAATATATTGTTTATATATAAACATCAAATCACATTATCCATTTAGTCACTCAAGGTGAACAGAGCAACCATGCAGTCGTTTGCTCCGATGCCGATGCCAATGACGACAATAGCTCTGATCCGGAGTTCCCAGCACTGGATCCCAGCACTGGAAAATGCTCGTTGGAAGAGGCTCAGGAGCTGCTAGAAAGGACGTCTGCGTCTTATCCTCCCGACGACCCATCACGCATGTTTGTTTCTGTGGCTCGTGCTCCTCGGTTAACGCAAGGATTGCAGCGTGTTGCATTCTTGACAAAAAGCAGTGGATGGCTGTAGGCTGTAGCTATTAAACATTACAGGCCGCTACCTATCTTTGACTACCAGAATCGGAATCATAATCATTGACTATTGAGCATCATCATACAGCCGGGCCAAGCTCAGCCAAGGTTATGGGTGCCAAATTGCTGAAATACCGTTGCGAGAACGCCGACTCTCCTATCTACAAGAACCTAATGAGTCAACCATCAGTCTTGGCAGTGGGCTCTGGGTGCACAGGAACAGCGTCGTTACTTTCCTCCACTCTAGTTTTCATGATTTATGTTGTAAAGGTAAAAACAAAAACCAAACAGTTACTGCAGTACCAAACCTCCAGGACGAGTGGATTTGAGTTTGCTTGAGGTTTGAGGAGTGTGTGGGCATTGTTCATGAGACGTTGGCCAGAGTCTTTTGTGACCGAGACAACTCTGAGACATGGCTGCCTCTAAGACACGCAGCAAATCTAAATGACTGTAGTTGTCGAGTCATTGACATGTCATTGTGATGTTGTTTGTATTGTCATTGAGTCTGAGTCATAGTTGTTGTCATTGTCATTGTCAATTTCGTTGTCTTGTTTTTGATTGCTGAGGAAGTGGAAGTCAGATTTGGATGTGAATCTGTCGAGTTCAAAAGAGACTATGCCATGCAGAGAACGCTAGACCGCGGTCACAGGGTTGCATGTTCAAAGACACTTGGTAACAAACTCACAGAAAGATGTAAAGAACGAAGCGCAACAGTGGTACAGTACAATTCACTTGACAAGAATAGTAATTATTACTATTATGGTTATAGTTATTGTTGTTGTTATGTTATGTAAAGAGTTGTATATATAAAATAACTTAACTAGCCGGCTTGCTAACCCAAGGACATCACGTGCTTGAAAGACGATGCGAAGCGGAGGTGTGTTTGCCATTCACGTGCCTGCGAGATTCCTGAGATTGATGGTTTTGCTGCTGGTTTTTCTTGCACTAGCTATAGCCTCCTCAATAACAATGCTGCAAAGAACGCCACGGGAATGGAACGTGCTCGGAATGGCGACGCAGAAGTAACTTGGATTGTCGTGAGTCATGAGTCATGAGTGGTTAGTGCAGCTAGGCTTTGCTGCTCCCTACATGCCGCATGCATGCCTCAGTTTTGCTCAGGGTGGAACAGTTGCCTCCGTCTCCACGTTCCAGGGGTGTGTTGACATCTTGGAGGAGTGCACTCCGATATGGGCGTTATTTGAGTTCGATGGAATCCATCGATCGGCGCGAGGACAACGTGCAACTTGGATTGTCCCCCAAAAAACGTAAGCTGTAGGCTGCAGGGTCTCAAATTCCAGCTGTCCCAAGTTACTTTATTGTCGGCAGCTTGTGTGATTCTATCAACGAGGCAAAGCAACCTGAAGTTTGCTTGGCCCGCATTAGAGAGATTGGCTATGTTGCAAAGACCTACCTTTTGGATTCACAGTGGTATGGACTACCCCAATCACGCAGGAGGGTCTATATTGTATGTTTGTCAACGCTCACTCCGGATGTGAGTGTCAGTCCTAATGATTTTTTCCAATCAGTGCGGGCTATTCTACAGACTTTGCATATGGACCCTCCTCCAAAGCAGTGTGCAAAGCTTTTACTCCCTGGCAGGCGTTGTTTTCTTGACTGTGAGTGATGGAATGAACGGGCTCAAATCAACTCAGTTTTTCTTGTGTCATGAAATCGAGCCTAGGATGCCTTTTTGCTGCCAGATGACAACGACGCAGTGCAGAGTTACTTGAAGCACCTTTCTGCAGAGCGTGAGAAGAAGGTTCAGGAGCAAGAGGAATCAGATGATAAGAAAGACAAGCATCCATCGTGGGTTCAGCTACATATGAACCAAGCGGAGAAACGATACTTGATTGCGCTAGACCATAGAATCGATAATTGACAATTGATATGATTCCGATTCCTATGATTCTATTTTCTATTGATATGATATGATTCGATGCTGCCTATGTTTCGATATTGATGGCGTGACGTGATTGTTTCCAATTTGTATTCTTTGCGGGATTATTGCTAACGCTGCATGCCTAATGCTTACTAATACCCTCTGTAAAATGCTCTAGCCGCCTCATTCAGTTTCCAAGTTCCAGATGTTCTTTTTGCAAGGTGGTATCACCTGGCCTTTGCAAATTCATCCAGATGTTACTTCAAGTCCCTGGTTCAAGGTCTTGACAGAGCGAGCCCAGGAGGCTGGCACCTACCATGGATGTTTGCCTGAACTTGAGTAGGTAGTAAGCTGCTGTATGTAAATTTACTGTGAGTGGCGCGACTTTGAATCACAGGTGGTGGGATTTGCTGCTGACGATCGGTATCGCCTGCACAAAGAGCTGACCTTCCTACCACTCCGCCAACCGCTATGGCACAGGTCACCAATCAGTGCCGATTGTGCTTCCACGATCAACCCTGTGGAGCTTTTCTAGGCAGAGGTTGGTGCTAGGGCGGGAGCCCATGTCTTTGCAGGGTCTTTCATGGAATGCAGAGGATCTCGATGAACTCAACGTGCCTGAAACCCACTTGCAAAACTTTGCAGGCAATTCGCTCTTGGGCATGAGTCAAGTCATTGTGAGTGTGACACTGATGTTTTGCCTACTAATAGACTAGTGTTACAGTTTCCGTTACCGATACAGAGCCGACGCTCAGCAATTGTCATTGAATCCTGAATCTCAATCTCAGGTTCTCCGGCAACGTGATCATGGCTGTCTGCTTTGCAGTTCTTGGTTCCTTGCGATATGCCACGGAGTCAGAGGCGGACGAGAACGAGGACATTGACAGCATGGTGCAGCAGCTTCGCAAGTTTCGCTCATAAGTGTAGCAGCTTCGCAAGGCGAAGGCAAAGCCCAAAGGGCATGAATCGACTGAATCGGCGCCTACCTTTTTCAATCCAATACGGAACATGGATTGCGGGCTGGGGTCAGTGAGTAAACAATTCACTGCTTAGAAAATGGCGTCGGATTTGGTTTCTAAAAAACAGCAGTTGACAAACTGAGTTGTCCAGTGGTTGTTTGTTGTTGTCGTTGTTACTTGTTGGCAAAACTGATGAATCAGTGGATCTGCAGACCAGAATCCATCGTGCATTGACCGAGTACAGGGGTCATTTGCTTGGCCCACCACAATGGTCGACGCACCGATGCCCGAAGAGAAGGATAAACATGTTTGCGCAGTGATTCAGCTATTTTTCTGGCAATGTGATGTGATGATGTGGTGTTAGTGAGGCAACTACAAGGCTACATGACATTGTGTTACAGTTACATCATCTTTACTTGCTGCTTCCCCACCTATTCGTAACTCTTCTAATTCTCATTCATTAAATACTTTCATTACTACTTGTCGATTCTGAATCCTGGTTCCGGATCCTTTACAATTTCTTGCCATCCACTCACATGTCCCTTCGCAAATCCACTTGTCCACTCGTCCATCCACTCGCACGTCCACTCGTCCATCCACTCGCGCGTCCACTCGTCCACTCGTGCGTCCACTCGTGCGTCCACTCGTCCACTCGCACGACCGCTCGTCCGTACACATCTTGTTTACTCGCTCACTTTCCACTCGTATACATTTCAGCCATTTTACTGTAGAACCGTTTACGGGTTCTTGAATTTTGATAACCTTTCTTTGTGGTGATTGTCACTGCTCGTATTCTCATCTTTGCTGTTGGTTGTTCTTCATCTTGTCCTCGTCTTGCTGCTGTTGAGGATTGCCCTGTCCTCTGTCTCTTGCTTGTTGGAGGCATTGGTAATGGTGGTCTTGCCATTGTTGCACCCATTGGTGGATGATGTGTTGCTCCTGCTGGTAGTGCCAATGGTGTATCTTGTGGTGTCTGTGTACTTGTGTCTTCCACTGTAATGTCGGCTTGTGTGCCATTGCCCCTTGGGTTGGGCAGCCCATTGCCATGTCTTCCCCAAACTCTTGTACGCCTTGTCCAGGGCCACCACCATTGCCAGCCTGCCCTTTCCATGCTTGTCCTCCTGGTACATTTTGCAAAGGACCACGCACACCGGCGAAAAAGGCATGGATAATAAATCACCACCACCCCCTAAATCAGCCAGGGTGAGGCTTCATTCTGTTGGAGGCAGGCGCACCCTGGTCATCATGCAACCTGACCAAGAGCCTGTTCAAGCTCAACAGGTTTGCTTCTCCTGCGCAGGATGTCTCAAACCTAGGCTGTCCAGCCCAAGTGTAAATGGAGCTTTCCAGCCCAAGTGTCAAAGAAATTTCCTGGTGGCCATGAGCACTCCCAAGCCATTACGGTTGGCTGGCAGAGGACAGCACGCATGCTTTCACAGCTAGGTCATTTGAGCACTGCTGTGGGTGAATATTTCCACACTTCATTGGCCCACACTTATGGATCAGAATCTTTCATGGGCATAATGCCTATGGGGCCAGGAAGACACCAGGGCACAAAGTGCCACTGAAGATCTTAGAGAAGTTCAGGCTAGTGTTTCACCTCTTTTTGGAAGCCACATCACTATGGAGATGGAAGCCTGGATTTTTTGATTGATGATTGAACAAATTCAATCTTCGATTCAAAAATTCAATCTCGATTGAATTGTTTCAATCTAGGATGCTTAAGGTCTTCAGTGTGTACAACTGTGAGGTTGGTAGGGCTGAAATTTACCAGTTAGTGACTCTGCCGTTTGGTGCAACCCACTCGGTCTACGGTTTTGTGCGATTTGCTAGAATGATACACTCTATCGCTGCGCGTGGTTTGTACCTGCTCAACACAAATTTAACGATGACTTTGTGCTGCTGTCAAAACCAGGGAGCTCACTATCTGCGAACCACGCTATGCAACTTCTCTTCACCCTCACAGGGTGGAGCTACGTAAAAGACGGTAAGAAAGCGACTGAGTTCTCTAGAGTCTGCAAGGTCTTGGGAGTCGAGTTTGATCTGAGCAAGTCCGACCAAAAGCTTATGTATTTATACAAGACACAACAAAGGAGGCAAGACTTGAGTGGAGCTTTGACAGGTGTTTTGGAAGCTGGTGAACTGAACAAACACGTTGCGCTGGTGCTCAGGGGCCGTTTAGGATTTGCGGATTGACTGATAGCTTCTTGCGCGGGCGCCTAGGAAAACTGGTCTTGAAGAAACAGATCGATCATGCGTACTCGCGACAAAAGATCCTGGATGGTGACACTTGCCATGCATTGTTGGCCATGAAAGTGCGCCTGGAATCTGGAAAGCCAGTGGAAGTGATTGAAGCAGAACTCAAGCAATCGTTCATCTACACCGATGCTGCGTATGAACAAGATGGCAAGACAGGTGGCATTGGTGCAGTCTTTGTGAATGAAGAAGGGCAGTGTGTTGAATGATTTGGCTTTGCGCTGAGTCCTGAAGACTGCTGTGTTTTTGGAAGCTGGCAAAAAGACACCATCATTTACTAGCTGGAAATGGCAGCTGCGGTTCTGGCCTTAGCTGTTTGGGAACACGTGCTGAAAGGAAACGTGATCACCTGGTTCGGAGATAAACGATAGTGTACGCTTCTCCTTGATCCACGCCAACAGTACATGGGCTGAGGCGTTGCTGCGATTTCACCTTCAAAAAGAGTCTGAAAGCAACGCCCGAGCTTGGTTTGCAAGGGTCCCAACAGAATCCAATATAAGCGACTTTACTTCTCGCTTATGCCCGCATCCGTTGTTGAGAAGTGAACTTGAGAACTCGAAGGCTGCGCAACAGACCTTCCATGGTTTATGCTGCTTTGTGAACAACTACAAGGAGTTGGCCGAAAAGAAATGGGGGAGAGAAGTTCGGCGCAACCTCACTGAAAGTGATGTTGTTGTCTCTGTGAGTTTTAGGTTTGACGTGAGGTCTAACCGGGTGTCTTGGAATCTCTTCATTTGTTGCCATCGAAGGTCAAGGGAGGCTCCTCCAGGCGGAGATCGTGCGTGTCGAGGGCGCAAAATGCAGGTGAGATTGCGTTTTGGATTTGGCGCGGGCAACCCTCTGCGGAGATCGTGCGTCGAGGGCGCGAAATGCAGGTGAGATTGCGTTTTTTCTTTGTCCGGCGCAACCCTCCGCGGACATGGTGCGTGTCGAGGGCGCGAAATGCAGGTGAGATTGCGTTTTGGCCCGGTCCGGCGCAACCCTGAGCGGAGATCGCGCGTGTCGAGGACGCGAAATGCAGGTGAGATTGCGTTTTGGATTGGTCGCGCGCAACCCTCTGCGGAGATCGTGCGTGTCCAGGGCGCGAAATGCAGGTCGCGCTTCACTTTTGGAGGAAGTCTCGGTTTTGGAGACTTGGCGCACTTTTGGAGGAAGTCTCGTACGAAACGCTCGTTTTGGAGACTTGACGCTTGAGGAAGTCTCGTACGAAACGCTCGTTTTGGAGACTTGGCGCTTCACTTTTGGAGAGTCTCGTACGAAACGCTCGTTTTGGAGACTTGGCGCATCACTTTTGGAGGAAATCTTGTACGAAACGCTCGTTTTGGAGACCTGGCTGCGCTTTTGGAGGAAGTCTTGTACGAAACGCTCGTTTTGGAGACTTGGCGCTGCACTTTTGGAGGAAGTCTCGTACGAAACGCTCGTTTAGGAGACTTGGCGCTTTGGAGGAAGTCTCGTACGAAACGCGCGTTTTGGAGACTTGGCGCTTCACTTTTGGAGGAGGTCTCGTACGAACGAAACGCTCATTTTGGAGACTTGGCGCTTCACTTGTGGAGCTGGACTCAGACCTGGCCAGTTTGTAGTGCAAATGTAGCGCGGGAAAGAGCTTTTCGGAGCTGGACTCAGAAGTGGCCAGTTGGTAGTACAAATGTAGTACGGGAAAGAGCTTTTCAGAGCTGGACTCAGAAGTACAAACGTAGTGCGGGAAAGAGCTTTTCGGAGCTGGACTCAGACCTGGCCAGTTTGTAGCGCAAACAGTGCGGGAAACAGCGTTGCGGAGCTGGAGTCAGTAGTGTTTGCTTCTAGTGTGATATGACTGCTTCTAGTGTGTGGGCAGACCGTGTGGCGAATTACGTTCGTGATGTCGCAGTGCCATGCGATTTGCGCGGCCTCTGTGGAAAGCGCGTTTGCGTGGCGCCGTGCAACTGGGGAGCGCGAAACACGCTGGTGTAAACGCGGCGTGTCGCTGGTGAGCGGGATGATTGGCGGTATCGTGTGATAGGATTGCTTCTAGTGTGTGGGCAGACCGTGTGGCGAATTAAGTCCGTAATGCCGCAGTGCCTTGCGGATTTGCGCGGCCTTGGTGGGAAGTACGTTTGTGTGGCGTGGCGTAAACGCGACGTGTCGCTGGTGAGCGGGATGACTGGCGGTATCACGTGAAAGGATTGCTTCTAGTGTGTGGGCAGACCGTGTGGCGAATTACGTCCGTGATGTCGCAGTGCCATGCGGGTTTGTACTGTGGAAAGTGCGTTTGCGTGGCGCCGTGCCACCGGGGAGCGCGAAACACGCTGGCGGCGTGTCGCTGGTGAGCGGGATGATTGGCGGTATCGTGTGATATGATTGCTTCTAGTGTGTGGGCAGACCGTGTGGCGCGCTCCGTTCGTGATGTCGCCGTGCCATGTGGATTTGCGAGGTCTTGGTGGGAAGTGCGTTTGCGTGGCGTCTTGCCACTGGGGAGCACGAAACATGCTGGTGTAAACGCGGTGTGTCGCTGGTGAGTGGGATGATTGGCGGTATCGTGTGATATGACTGCTTGTAGTGTGTGGGCAGACCGTGTGGCGAAATTACGTTCGTGATGTCGCAGCGCCATCTGGATTTGCGCGGCCTTGGTGGAAAGTCCGTATGCGTGGCGCCGTGCCACTGGGGAGCGCGAAACATGCTGGTGTAAATGCGGCGTGTCGCTGGTGAGCGGGATGATTGGACGTATCGTGTGATAGGATTGCTTCTAGTGAGTGTGTGGGCAGACTGTGTGGCACGCTCACATCCGCAGATTCAGATCTACCTCTCTACCTCCACACACCCACGCATCTCCACGTCTATATCACACCTGCGCAGCCACACTGTGACTCCTTCACATCCGCCCTCTCTTTCTCTTTTTCTACAGAACTTTTCTCTCAATAGCTTACACTTAATTTCTTCGCAACTTCGTACTCAATAACAGATTTTATAGAGAAGTCATGGCTCGATTTGAACTATTTCCTTACTCGGTATTGCTTGACAATCACCTTTCTCGCTCTCGGGCCAACCGTCGTTTAGTTTCAATCCGACTGCAGGGTCTCACCAGGCAGCCAATGAGGCGTCCAAGGTTGGGCACCAGCAAGCGAGTGGTTTTCCCTCCTTTGAGGTTGAGCTAGCTAGAGACGCAGATTTCGGGCCGACAGGGCAAAACGGCCGAGGGTTGAAGAGCACCGTATTGCGGCTTGGGGATGTTGAGCAGACGATTTGAGAAACTATTCTGTTGAATGGGGTAGGCGGCCACAACAAACTGCATTTGATCATCATCATGAACGTTCATATGCCGCCTCACATTCCTAACTTCAGCGATGACTTTTATTGGAGTCTTTGTTGTTTTGATGGATGCAAGGCTGCACTTCTTTGGATTGGGGTTCCAGTTTCTCAATGGCAAACCTTGACATCAACATGACTCAACCAAAGCCGCAAATCAAATTGTTTGCATGCAAATTGGTTACAGGTACCTAGTACTTAGGCACATCGTTTTGGAACATTTTGTCAGCCGCCTTCAACACAACTAACTCGTTTTTTCCCTTGTCAGCAATGGTTTGTCCTTAGGCTCTTAAAACTTCAACAACATATTATATATATAGACTATAGATATATAATATACACTCGAAAAGTTTATGCGCCTGATGAATGTGCTTGTGACGATCCTTCTTTCAGTGCTGTCCTCAGAGTCAGGGTTGTTTGGGCCAAGACAAATTTGTGATTTTGGGTTTGATTTTCTTCACTGTTGATTTTGTGGGTTGGATTTTTCGAGATGGGCTGGATTCTTCAAGTTTGGCCAAGGCGAACTTGCAGACCTCAGTTGCACCAGGAGGCAGCGTCCGATCTTTGGTACGTCGTTCTCAACATTTGTTGGTCGAATTATTCATAACACAAAGTGGTGCTGTGGCCAGCTAGTGTAGCGCCATTTCGCACAATCGAAACTTTGAATTCTGAATTGGAGGCCACCCTCATGGTCCGGCCGACAGTTGGCTGCTCCCGAGCCATTCGATTGAAAGAACATTGCACTGGGATGATGATTCGTGGTAGGGTTCCCAAGCTTGACTGAACAGGCACAATTGACAAGTGTGGATTGAAGCACGCATCATCTCGCTGACGTTGTGATTCTCAAGTTTCAGCTGTTTGGTGGCTGAGGTTGATGAGTGCTGCTTCAATGGCGATGCAGGTGTTTTTTGTCACAGATGTCACTTGCATCATGGACCTTGCGAAAAGAAGATGCGATTTGAGGATAGAGTCCTTTTGCTCCCCTCGGTTGCTGACAGAGCAGCTTTTCTGTGGAACAAGAAGGTGCTTTGGAGCACAAGTCACCAAGCAAAGAAAGCTCACGTCGAATTGATTGACGCATTTCAATAAAGACTTTGGTGCTCCCGTCCTGTTGTTGGCTCTAGGCTGTTGCATCGACGGACTTTGAAATCATCTTCACCATTTCTGGTCGATTACCAGACAGCACTCAGCAGGACCACGTGGTGAAAACATGGCAGCTTCCTTCATGTCGTGATTGGACATTCGGAAGCTGCCACGAACACCCACAGTCCGAAAAAGTCTCATTTGGTCCATCGAAAGCGTTTCCAGGATGGCATTTTTGCTTTCTGGCTGAGCTTGGACGACTGCGCAAGTCAATATGATGAGAAGGCTGACTTTTCGGGCAAAGGAACTGATTTCGGGCAAGTTGTGTTTTGTTGTAATTTTGTTTTTCAACTTGAAGATCATTTGTGCCCGGCTTTCGCTGGTTCTTGCTGACCAGCTTGATTGTTTTTAGCCAAAATACACTAGATTGGCTCGCAGCGTACGGGGAGGAAGGGTCAGCATTTTGCAAGGCTTCCAGCAAGGGGGGTGAAGCATCTACAGCAGTATTTTCACTGTCTCAAGTGCATGAAGTTGCGATCCCTAGAGTTGAGTTGGCGGACATCCAAGCACAGCTTTGAAGAATAGTACAGCCTTGACACGAGAGGCAATCGTTGCAAAAACTATCAAAGACAGAACTAAAGATTGGCGACTTGGCAGGATCGATTTGAGCTAAGTTTCAGTCCCCAGACTTCCGAGGTGTGAACAGTAAGCATATTCGTGTGGCCAGCAAAACACACAGCTTGCGTTTCTGATTTTCAGCACAAGGAAACTGCAAAGCTGTGAAGCAGATCACATCACCTTTGATGGAACAGCATGTTCTTTCGGACTTTCTGAATAGCTGAGGCAAGCCGGACTGAAAGAAGCCGGTTATTCATTATTGGCGAACAAGCCTGGAGCTTATAGGACTCTGCCATGTGGCAAAACTGCAGAACTTCGTAAAACTTCTGGGTTCAAGCCAAGCCTCGGTGGAACGTGGTGAAGCATGCAGGCCAAACTTTAAGGGATTTGCCCTTATCTTCTTGCCCTTTGACGCTCAGAAGAAGCTCAGGCACAAGAGAAGAGACAATTGAGAGTCGAGAATAGGTCTTTGCATTTGCAGACACATTACCTTTCAAGGCAGACCATAGCTTCCATCTACACGGATGGCGTGAAGCCTTTGCCTTCAGCATTGGAAAAAGTTTTGGAGGACGAAGTCGTAGACACTGGAAGGGTGGGAAGACTGGGACCGTAGGACTCTTGTTTGACTGGTCTGCCAGGACTCCCGTGCATCGGTTGTGACCAGCAACTGGCTTCCCACAGGCCCGAAGGCTTCAATGTCCTCCACACAGGCGGGGTTTGGGTGCAAGCCTCGCACATGTGACCAATGCTGATGGTGCCTGTGGGTACTAAGGTGAATGTTCTACTAGTGTAACCGGCACGTGATCATATTTTGGCGCAAGGCGTACGTGAGGACAGCCGTTTCCTCCTAGTTCTTTTTGTAGTGGGGGAGAGGGATGGCTGGTCATGAGTGGGGCCAGCGAGGGAGGTGGCTGCCAAGCGCTTGGAGGAGCTTGGTTGGGCAAGCTTGGCAAGACCTTTGGGATGATGGCAGTCGAGGGCGTGGGCCGCGAGAAATGAGATCGCGAGGATGCTTGAGAGAGGTGTTCTGAGTAGCGACGTCCTCAAGCTCACTCAGGAACACCGGCGTTTGGCACATGCTCCTTTCCGGTTCTATCACCCCGGCGAGTTCAGTGTCAAACCCGGGGACTCCAACGAGAGACAGTCCCTTCTTGAACCCCCGGAAGGAGGATCCCTTCGGTGAGGGAGGAGAATGTCCCCGCTGCCTCCCCTATAAAGCCACATCACTCGAGAACTATAGATCTCGTAGCCCTCCATGGGCAAATCTTGAAGCAACACAGGCAGCGCATTTAGGAAGAAAGCCTTGCCGCCAGCCAAGGTAGAGACGTTGGTTGAGGAGGAAGATGAGTGGGAACATGTGAAGTCTCCTTCTTCCCCGGTGGACACCGGGCCCCTTTGAGGAGACTCGAGAAACCCTCTGGGCCGAACTTGCGTCTCAGGGAGTGCCGAACTCCTTTAAAAAGAGGGCGCTGCCTCCACCAAAAAGCTTCCTCCACGCTGGTCACCATTGGAGACGGAAGAGTTCAGGAAGATGTCAAAGGCAATCTTTGAAGATTTTGTGGTTGCGCAGGTCAAGAAGGACCTGGTTGATGCAGCCGTGGAGAAAGGAGAGATTGTCGATGAGGAATTCTACAAGCTGACCGAGCCGAAGTCGGCAGGCGCCGGGTTGAGGCACCGTGTTCGAATTCCTCGGAGGCATCAGCGACGCTACGCCCGACCCGTTCGGGCTTCCATTCCTTCAGAAGTATATCCGCTCCTTGATCTCTGAAGAGGCAGGCCTCCGCACGCTGCAGAGCATTCTCTATGCTTTGGAGCAATTCGCGGGAGTTTTCGAGTTTTGAATCCCCTGCATCCCAGGATCAGGAAGATGGCCCTGGAGTACGCTAGCAGCGCCCCAAGACGACTCTGGCTCCTCATTTCGAAGTGGATCTACTGGACGACATGGAGCGCGTGGTCTTGGACAAAGACAGGGACCTCCAAACCAGTGCCGCGTGCTGAAAACTAGCTCTGTGTGCGACTTGGCTGGCGTTTTGATGGAAGCAGTTGAGTGGTGTCGACCTGTAGGTCGTCCAGAGGTTCTGGGTCTGAGGGCAAGAGCCGCTAAGACGATGAGCGGGCCTCGTCCTTGGGCCACGCTCATTGTCAGTCCGACGCAGTGCAGGCAAGCTTCAGAACGCGCTCGAGGCGCGCTCGGGACTACGCTTGGAGCAGCGCGCTTGAGCGAAAGAAGGAGGTAATGGACCAGACTGTAGTGAGAAATTGACCTTTGAATCACGATTGCATCCAGTTGGTGTCCAAATCCATGAGGGTTCGTGAACTGAGCACGACCTTGCTCACATGGCTCAAGCGCTCGCAAAACAGCGCGACTCGCTTTGTGCGGCGCACGACGCG
Source organism: Durusdinium trenchii (assembly GCA_963970005.1). Taxonomy (NCBI): domain Eukaryota; class Dinophyceae; order Suessiales; family Symbiodiniaceae; genus Durusdinium; species Durusdinium trenchii. The sequence goes on from CAXAMN010022006.1 coordinate 125,057, forward strand.
TCGCTTCGGCTGCTTTCACATTGGTAGCGGAGCTTTGTTCTCCGATAGGGCCGCTGGATCCGAGGGACGCTCCTGTCTGCGGTGACCACCCCTGTCCCTTTGCTCCGGCGTGATGGCTGCGCTGGAGGCCCTTCGTTGGCGCCCTGGACATGATCAAGATGATCAAGATCTCATGTCCACGGAAGGAAAAGGCATGGTGCCTAGGTACGATGGAGAGCCATCCAAGCTGGCTGAGTACAGCTTCCGGGTGAAGCTGCTTCACACCCGGTTCCAGCATCTCGACGAGGCTGAAGCCAAGAAGAAAGGCCCTCTTGGCCTGTTGCTGATTGATGGACTACGTGGTGGCAAGGGAGCTTGATCCTTCCAAATTGGCCAAGCCAGATGGCCATAAGCTGCTGGTGGACACGCTCTACAAGGCCTTCCGCCCTCGACGACAACAAGATGCAAGAGAGCTGTACAATGCAGGAGCCCAGACCGCTGGGATGCTGGCTCGCCAAGCAGGCGAGACGATGACGAGCTTCCTCCGTCGGAGGACCTGGTACATGCTCATCGACCTCGATGAGAAGCTGCAGCTGCCCTACCCCATCCTGGCGGAGCAGATCCTGGCTAGCGCCCGGATCAGCCAAGATCATCAGCGGATGATCAGGACAGCTTTGCAAGGCGATGTCACGGTCGCCAGAGTCATGGACGAGCTCATCGCCCAGCATGGATCCATCCACGAGCACGAACTCCATCGAGGACACCATGGATTCCAAGACCACCGAGCACGAGGAAAAGGTGGACGCTTCCCTCAACGGCACAAGCCTTGGCAGGGCTACCATGTCGACGGAGGCTCTGCAGATGATTGGGCTGGCTATGACACCGCCTCCCAATCTCTTGGAGGATTTGAAGAAGACCTCAACTCGGTGTACTATGCTGAAGAGGCCTATGACCCGGAGGAGACCTTCGAGTTTGACGAAGAGGACCCGGTCTTCGAGGCCTACATCACCATGCAGGACAATGGCCTGGACTGCGAGAACCAAGAAGCCCTTGAGTATGCAGCGGAAATGCTGCAAGCCCAGAGCGAAGCCTTCTACACCCACAAGAGGGCACAGCAGAAGGGTCACACCGGCTTCACTCCTGATTCCTTCCGAGGAGGAAAAGGTTTTTGCGGCAAGGGCAAGATGACCTCTGAGGAGAAGAAGGTTGCCGGAAGTGTGGCCAGACAGGTCACTGGTCGACCGACTTCTCATGTCCCAAGAACCGCAAAGGTGGCGGAAAAGGATCTTCATCGTCGACTACCTCAACGGCGACTGGCGCCGGCTTCAAAGGTGGCAAGAAAGGTGGTAGCAGCTCAAGCTCGAAACCTCGCACGGTCTACTTCACTGTGAACGAGTATGATCAGAACCACGACCTCGAGAAGGGTGAGCTGCCCTACATGGCCCTCATGGCCTACCGCAACGTGCCACCACCTGCATCCGTGAAGAATGGATTGCTCAATGCCGCCGGCTTCACGCCACAACAATGGGTCATGGGTTTTCAACCCGAAGATCGCACCAGCCTGGAGAACTTCGATGACAACATTGGTGTGCATCAAGGCATCGCCGACCAAGATGACCCAGAGCTTGGACCTTTTGACCGGTACCAAAAGCAAAGCCTTATTAGGCAGTTTGCCAAAGAGGCCTACATCAAGGCCGACTCATGTCAGAAGATCCGCAAGAGCATGCTGAGAAAGGCAGTTCCACTTCGAGGACCTTTCACTGTGGGCAGCCTGGTTTCCTTCAAGAAGAAAGAACGCTGGTATGGCCCAGCTCGAGTCCTAGCCCACGAAGGACGAAGCTCACTATGGCTCACCCACAACGGAGTGGCAGTTCTCGTTGCGGAGACAGCATGCCGTCCTGCTTCCAGTGAAGAGGTGATCAAGAAGCAAGTACTGGAACTCCGACCAAGCCGGAGAAGGAAGAGGCCCTTCCAGTCAGATCTACCTCCTGCACATCGTCTTCGACAAGATCAAGTTCCATATGTGGACATCCAGCAGGGCCAGGATGACTCTATGAGCCAACCCACTTCTTCGGAAACTCCACCGGGGTTGACTCCAGCTATGAATGCACCAGACTTCAGCATATCTGGCGCATCAAGTTCAAGTATGCTTCAACCACCACCAGGACTACATCTTCCAGAAGCTGAGCCAGCTGAAGAGGCACCACCTTCTGGACCTGGCATACCACAACTGGTGGCTGATGATGACATCAATGTCGAGGAGGACTTTCTACGGCTCACAACAGAATCGACATTGGTGACAGGTGGACAACCGGAACCAGAGGTCACTCCGGCACCAAGCACCTCTCAACCCATCGCATCCGGCGAGGCGCCCAACACTGAGGAGGCCACGGCTTTGACACAAGCCATGCGGCGCAGCCTGGATCAGCTAGATGGACATTTCTCCAGGAGGCCACCTACCTCCAACAGTTTTCTAGCACGACGACTTGACGCCAAGCGCAAGTTCAAGAAGAAGCCACAGAAGGCAGGAGCTGGCAGAGAGCTCCACTATGAGCGGGAACTCCAGAAGTGCAAAAGGCACTACAGGGCACTCGGACCAAAGAATGGTCGAACTGGGAACACTACAGCGATGGACACCTCATCACCAAGACCGAGCTCCACAACATGATGGAGGAGGACCCAACCTTGGAGGTGATCCCCACCAGATGGGTGGATGTCAACAAGGCCGAGCCTGAGGAGGAACCGCAGTACAAGAGCCGTCTTGTGGTGCGAGGAGATCTGGAAGATCCCAGCAGGATGAGGACTGACAGTCCTACCGGCCCTGACTATGCTGAGCATGGTTCTATGCCTGGCTACATCCCGAGGAACCACTTTGCACTCGGGAGACATCTCAGCAGCTTTTCTGCAGGGCAGCAAGCTGGATCGGGTGCTGATTCTCTCATTGCCCAAGGGAGGCATTCCACAGGTGGACCAGAGCGAGGAGGAGAAGTTCTTTGTGGTTAGCTCCACCATCTACGGCACCAGAGATGCACCACGGGGATGGTTCAAGAACTTGGACAGCACCTTGAAGGCTGAAGGCTTCAAGCCGATTCCCCATGAACACGCCGCCTATACCCTCGTCGAGGAGAACGGCAAGTTGGCGGGACTTCTGGTAGCGCACGTGGACGACCTCATCTGGACCGGAGGATCCTTCATCGAGGACAAGATGAACAATGTCTGCCAGCGCTACAAGTTCGGGAAGCTACAGCAGGACAACTTTCGCTTCTGCGGAAGAGAGATCAAGGGCATCAAGGTGACATGTCCCAACCTGATGGACCGTGTTCGTCCCATCGTCATGGATGAGAAGCACAGGATCAACAACCTGGAGCCTGTGAACGAGAAGGTGCGTGGGCAGCTCCGAAGTGTGATCGGAAGCCTGGCCTGGCTCAGTCGAGTCTGCAGGCCTGATCTGGCCTTCTGTCGACTCCAATCGACAGTTCACAGTGCCAACTATGAGGATGTCAAGTATGCCAACAGCATCATCAAGCTGGCCAAGAAGACGAAGGTCCATGGGCTCTTCTACCCGGCCAAGGTCTTCGACTTCGAGAACCTGATGATCATCGGGATGCAGGACGCTTCCTTGGCAGCTGACTTCGATGCCAGCGGCAGTGGCGCAAAGCTTGGCCACAGGAGCCAAAGCGGACGGCTGCTCTGTCTTGCCGACCGCAGCTTCAAGGAGACCCGCATCGGCCATTTGATGTTGGTCGAATGGCGCAGCACAGTGCTGAAAAGGGTCTGCAGGTCAACGCTCCAGGCAGAGACCCTCAGCCTTCTTCTGGGCATGGAGGAAGCAGAGCACCTCAGGTTCGCCTACTTCGGCTTCTGGCATCCTGAAGGTCGCGGAGAAGCTTGGGAGACAAAGGCCATGGACGCCGCGGACATCGACCTCTACACCGACTGCCACAGCCTCTTCCAACACGTGAACCAAAGTGGCCTGGCGACCGTCCAGGACAAAAGGCTGGCAATTGACTTGAGCGGCATTCGCCAAGTCATGTGGCGGGCAGCTGGTGAGGCTCAGGGCGATCCGCTTCTCACGGATCATTTGCCGTGCGCCGCAACCACGCGGCTGCTTTGGACCAGCACGGATCGGATGCTGGCTGATCCCCTGACAAAAGGGGTGAAACACCCGGGGCTACAAAGCCTGCAGGAAGGGACCGCTCAGGATTTGACACCAAAGAAGAACGGGTGAGAAATTGACCTTTGAATCACGATTGCATCCAGTTGGTGTCCAAATCCATGAGGGTTCGTGAACTGAGCACGACCTTGCTCACATGGCTCAAGCGCTCGCAAAACAGCGCGACTCGCTTTGTGCGGCGCACGACGCGTCGCTTCGGCTGCTTTCACAGTAGTAAGGAACCATTCTCCCCCCCGCGCTCTCTCTCTCTCTTTCTCTGCCTTTCCTTACCTTACCTACCTTACCCTTCCTTCCTTGCCTTGCCTTTCCCTTCCCCTTCCCCTTGTTTCTTGTTTTTGGGTCCCCATTCGCTGTTGCTTCATGGGTAGTTACTATTGTTATGCTCTTACGCAATGCATATGAACCGGCCATAACATTTCGCTCAAGGTACATCTTGTGTGATAGAAAAGCCGCTTAGCTCGCCTTCGCTCGCACGCTCCTGTGTACTTGTTAGTCTGTAAGCCGATCCAGGTCGACATTGCTGTTTACCGCTCCACTGCGGGGGATTCCACCCTCAAAGTGGTAGCGGAGCTTCGTTGCGCCAGAAAAACCCGATGTGCTTCGGCGCACCTTCGTTCGAGTAGAGCCGCTACAGCTAGCTCGCAATGAGCGATAGCGAGAGTTCAGAAGAAGGCCATGAATCAGATTATTATCCAGATGGTAGCGCCGCGCTACGTATTATCAAGCGCAGACACCAACAAGCCCGGATGCCGCCCTAGCGGCAGGGCATCGTAGGCCGCATGCGTACGCAGCACAGGTTCCCGAGACCTCTCAACTTAGGATGACTCCGAAGATTGCGCTGACTTTCGATGGCTTAACATCCTGGTTTGAGTATGAAGATTGCGTAGATGATTGGTTGAGCCTGACAACATTGACTCCTCGCAAGCACGGGTCCTAGCTTGAAGAATAGTCTTGTAGGTGCAGCCGCGCACTATAAAGGCATGCTAGAGAATCGTTTGCTCGCAGATGCAGATCATGGAGTTGATTATTTGAAGAGGACATTGCGCCCCTTCTTCATCAAAGATAGGCAACATGTGTTTCTGAGTAGATTCCTTCAGTTGTTTCGACAATGGCGTGGTTCCCGTGAGACGGTTACTTGGATTGGTCTTTTTGAAATCACCGTGAGACGTTTGCAAAACGCATGGATGGACCTCTACTGAGACCTCCCGGCACCACACACAGTCGAATTCACCAACACACTGACTGCGCAACAACGTCAAGAGATTGCAGCAATGGATGTAGACGCCAGACCAGACGCTGTACAGCAGATTTGGAATCAGAGAACAGAAGCAGCCAGACAAGCGCATCAAGCCGCAGTCCCATTACCTGGGAGTTTGATTGCCGTGATATTCATTGCGCAGGCAGATTTGAATGAGCAACAGCGAGAACGCCTAGTATCGATGAATGCGCAAAATTTTCCAATGGAAAACTACGAGTATCAGACAGTTAAGACACAGTTTCTACAACTTTTCTGTGTAAGTAGAACCAGCATTAGCGATCCACAGCTTCAACGCCGCCCTAGCGGTCGTAGGCGTCAAACATATTTCATCGAAGAACACAGCGCCATGGATGGCGAAGAAGGCTACTGGGTGACCGATGAAACAACCGGTGAACAAGGTTTCATGGCGCTGTACGACGAAGATCACTTTCTCATTGCGCTGGCAGAAGCGGGTTGTGACTTTTGCGCGAAGACACGAAGACACGAAGACACGCGAAGACGCGCGAAGACACGAAGACACGAATACGCGCGAAGACACGCGAAGACACGAAGACCCGAAGACGCGAAGACAAGCGAAGACACGAAGACACGCGAAGACACACGA
>CAXAMN010022006.1:131503-144381 GCA_963970005.1 Durusdinium trenchii
TTCAGGTCGTCGCCAGGCTTCAGGTCTTCAAGGCTTCAGGTCGTCACTAGGCTTCAGGTCGTCAGCAGAGTTTCAAGGCTTCAAGGCTTCATGTCTTCAGAGGGAAGTCGCCCGGGATTGCCAACACACTGCACTTTCTTGTGTTGAAGGCTTATGGACACGGCTATCGTAGAAGGAACGTCCGCGGCAGAAAATTCCGGAAAGGCGACGGAAAAGGAAAAGGTCGCAAGAGGCCAGGTTTCATACCCCGTGGTCGGGGAAAAGGCTATTCGCGCACGACAGAAGATTATGAAAATCCGGACTCCTCCTTACTTGGTAAAGGTGAAGGCAAGAAAGGCAATAAGTCTTACACCCCGCAATGGCAACAGCCATACGTTGGAAAAGGAAACAAGGGCAAGGATCAGCAGCCATTTGCAGGCAAGGCCAAAGGCAAAAGTAAGAAAGGAAAGGCCAATATGACAGAAGACCCCTCTGCCACTTCCACAACAGCAGAAAGCGCCTCTTGGCAAGGTGATGATGCGAGTGGTGTAGGCACCGACGACTGGGGTTACTATGGAGAAGGCTGGTATCAGTCCGGACGGCGTGATAGTTTCAGTTCGTACTGTGTAGAGCACATCGAGCGGTCGGATAAGACAGACCGACAAGATGATATTTCGCATGCGCGCGAGAACGCTACAACCGAACTAACGGTTAATGCTTTCAGCGCTTGCGCAGAAGGAGCACGCAAAGAAACAAAGTCGAGCCTGACCTCACTTGTGTCCTTTTGTACTCAACACTCTGAACAGTCCCTTCTTAGTTCAGTGATTGATCTCAGCCGAGAGCCGACGTTCGTGATTTTAGATACAGGACGCACGGTGGATGGGATCGAGACATGCCGTGAACCGTTTGATGCAGGCATGTTCGAAACAGGAGCCAAACCTCATTTGGTTCAAGATGGTACCTTGACGGAGTATGTTCACGTTCGCAGACGGGGAAACGTCTGTGATCACTCAGAGATTGGTCATGTATTTTGCCCGTTCTAACGGAAGTTCTGTTTCGAGCGCCATAGACATTCTGGGCAAGGGCAAGGTTCCGATGTTGTTCAGTATTCAACAGATGAGAAATCTTGAGTTTGAGCTTATGCGTACAGCAGCCGCAGAATTCCTTACTTGCCAGAAGTTTGGCCTAAAGAACTTTCCGTTGTCCGTGTCAGCCCATTAGACCGGGCCTTCAAAACGGTGTCAGGATCTTGAAAGGCGTGAACCAAAACGACGATTGCGCACAATGCCCTGGTCCACCCTTCACAAGGAATGTAGACATCGGCTGAAGGAGCGCAGACCCTTGCAAAGCAACACCTTGACTTCGGGAGATTCCTGGACGAATCTCAGCTACTGCTAACTTCTCAGTCCTTGCAACGTCGGGATCTGTTTGAAACCTGGGGGCGCCGGATCAGTGTGCAGTGGGCGGTAATGAGCGCCAAACACGTTATGTTAGGCAAAGTCATTCGCGTCAAACTCCTAAACAATTCTCAACTTCAGGACAAGCAATGAGCTGGCGCAGCGTCCACAAGACGTCCTGAGGTACAGTTAATGTTGTGAGTTTCGCGTGTATAATATTATATAAAGTATGCACACTTGCAAGCGCTGAGGTTGTGTCGGGTTCGACGAAGCCGCGCATTCCCAGATTGGGATCGTAGTTCAACATCCAAGGGCGCAACAGAATCCCCCCCTTGCTTGACAGGGCCCCCTGAAGGTGAGCGCTCTAATGCGCGCCAAGATGAACGAGCAGGAAGTTCGGGAGGTGTTTTTCAAGCGAAACTTCCTGTACGGAGGTGAAGAAGAGAATGGCAGAACTAATCGACGACCCCGCAATGGATGAGATGTACGACAACCAGCCACCAGAAATCGGGCAGTGCATTTGCCGATTTATCGGCCAACAGGTCTTCTCCGTTTGAACGCAAATTCGGACACTTGGACTCTGGAAGATCTAGAGTTACAGTGAAATCATGAGAAACAATCTCATGAACAAGAACGCATTCCTTTCCAAGACTTGGCAATCTGCCCTTACGGCATCAGCCAACATGCGTTCTACCGCCGGTCTAAATTTGGTGCTTTCAACTTTGGCGACTTAGGTCGATCCGGCGGCATGGGGCGATACAAACTGTTGAAAATCTGCCTGGAATCAACCGAGCTATCGGTTTTCCCAGGACTAATCTTTAGAAATCCATGCCACATCATGATCTTGCAAGAAGCGGCAAGTTTGAGCCTCAATGAGTGTATGCAGGAAGCCATTGAAGGCAAAACCTGGGGAGTAGTTATGCGCTCAACCAAAGGTGCTCCCGCTCTAGCGGTACCGTCCCGAGGTGATGAGACAACCTATTTCGAGATCATCCAGCACTACGAGTCTGTCCACAAGAAGAACAGTGCTCCACCTCAGGAGCCCCGGTGGCTTACTCACGCAGTTTTCGTTCAAACCCATTACGGTAAACTCGATCCTCAAACCGTGGCTGATAGCAGTTATCATCCGACTACCGGAGAACGCATGACCACAGATGAGGTGGATGCAATGACTCAAACCGTGCTAGATGCCGATGTCGATCTACCGAACATGGACAGTTCCACACGTGGGTTCACCCAGTCAGAGATGCCACTCTGGCCCACGGTCCTGCGTTCCATGCATGTTGATCCAGTCCGGGAACCCGATCGTCGAGATCGATGCGTCCGTTTTTGAGAACGCAGATACCACAAATCGGCCTCCGCCGGAGTTTCAATTGCCAGCGCGAAACGACCTAACGCGCCTAGACAGCAATGAACTCCGAGTTTGTAATTTCCATATTAACAGCAGGATGCTGCGCGAGAGAATGGAGGCTACGATCTTGTTCGGTCCGATTTCGCCTCACTTGTCTATGCCGCTCTAGCGTCAGAGGTGGACATCTTGGCTGGCGAGGCAATTTAGCCGCCCAGCGCAATTTCACAGGCCAGACCGACACAGATTTCAACGCAAGCCTGTGTACTGAGGTCATCGAAGCCATTCTAACGGCAGTGAATAGCTTACGTGAGCTAGAGCACCGCATCAGCTACAATGTTGTCTCCAATATTCATGCTGAAGAATGGTACCGATCAAACAAAGGAGACCCAGCGCACGACGGTGACTGTTTGGTGCTCTACATGTTTCGATATCCCAACAAGCACCCCAACTTGTAGATCCATCGTGAGTCCGGACTCGAGGTCGAAGAGGTCCGAGGTAAACTCGGCAGTTGGAGATCGCAAGAAACAGTCCTGAAGGAGACAGAAAGGTTCCAATACCTGATCAACGCCGACCTCTTATTATATTGCCAGATTCAAATCAGGCCTGGCGTGAGCCGCTTGTCGTCACGGCCCGCAACTACACCGACAGGAATTGCGCCCGATCTTCGAAGGGAATGCAGCAACATGCGGGCACGAGGCCGACCTACCGGCCAAGCCAGTACCCATGAACCGGAGCGAGGTCGATCGCAGCCTGCAGGGACACGTTGGGTCCGCAGAGATGATCCTCGCGACGCTCGTTAAGAGCTGATGCGAATTTTTCCATCAAGTTTTCGACGCTTGCGTTTTCGTTCGTTCCGAGAGTGCCATGCTCTAGACCGCTCTAGTGGTCAATTCAGTTCGATCTGCAAGATCATGTGTACAGAACGCCTCAAGCTCCTTAGTTGTACATAGTACTGATCAGCGTGCTACATAGCAAAGAAAATTTGTGTCTGTTTTGTTTCTTGTTTTTGGGCGCCCATTCGCGGTTGCTTCATGGATAGTTACTACTGTTATGCTCTTACGCAATGCGTATGAACCGGCCATAACATTTGGCTCAAGGTTCATCTTGTGCGATAGAAAAGCCGCTTGCTCGCCTTCGCTCGCACGCTCTTGTGTACTTGTTAGTCTGTAAGCCGATCCAGGTCGACGCTGCTGTTTCAGGCTGTTTTGAAAGCACGCTGCTGTTTTGTAAACAGGCAACATTGCTGTTTACTGCTCCATTGCGGGGGATTCCACCCTCACCCCTTCCCCTTTCCCTTTCCCTTTCTCTTTTTCTTTCCCTTTCCCTTTCTGCGAATGTACATGCAAAGCACTCATACCATGTCATGAAGTGTCGTGATGACACACACACAAACCAAGTGTACCGCAGACCCCTTTGCAGCACCAAAAGGTCCGCATGGTAGCGGAGCCGAGGATCACCATTCCTGAAGGTCTGGTGTGAGGCTCCAGGACCTGCTACCTGGATCTTGGCTCACAGGCCACGTCCTTGCCTCGAGGTGCCTGAAGCCATAGCGGCTGGCAATCAAAGCCAGAGGGATCTTGGAGAAGCTGATCGGCAATCAGCGCCAGAGGGTACCTCTAGGTGAAGGTTGCTTGGAAGAGAAGGAGGGCACTTGCTTGCGCCTTGGTGGACCTCAACCTGAACATCCGGGACTTTGTGAACCAGCGCAAGCGGTCTTGGATGGCGCTGAGGTGGCCCGAAGAATGATGCAAGCCACAGAAGCGGCGAGCGCCGCAGCTCAGGCAGCCCAGGTCCTCCAGAACCAGCAGCAGGGAAGGCGAGGGAGTGAACCATCCTGGTTCAAGACTCTTCCAAAGCCCTCCGGGTTCAACCCGGGTTCGAGAGAGGAGGAACTCAGTCTCTGGAGAGAGACTTTACTTGGGGCTTGCGTCCATGGAGAGTTCGTCAACGACTTCAAAGACCTCAGAGAACGACCTGAGAGACCGGTGGACCCATCTCTATAAGGCGACCGAGAGAAGCAGAGGAGCAACTCTACTCCATCCTGGCATCCCTGGTGAGACAGAGGCCGTTAGCCCTGATAAAACAGGTCAAGCAAGCAAACGGACTGGAGGCATACAGATTGTTGATCAATAGCCTTGAACCAGCAAGCAAGAACAGGTCACTAGGTCTCCTGACCATGATCTTGGAGTGGGGCGCTTTTAATGGCAAGGAAGGCAACCTGCTCAACCAGTTGCTCAAGCATGAAGCTAGACGACGCCATCAAGTTCGCGGTCCTCATGAGGTGCGTGACTGGGCAACTGAAGACTTGGCTACAGCTGAATGTAGCTGAGACGCACGACTACAGCAGACTGAGGGAAGCCATCATCCAGTATGACAGCGCTACCCTGAAGTGGAACAATTCCATGATGTTGGGCCAAGAAGTTAACAAGGATGGTCCAGTCCCCATGGAGATCGACAGGGTCATGGAGAAGGGAAGAGGAGGTAAAGCTGGAAAAGGGAAAGGGAAAGAGAATGTGAAGGGAAAAGGAAAGGGCGAACAGAAGGGTGGCAAGCAAGGAGGCAAGGGAAAGGGCCAGCGGAAAGGCCAAGACCATGGTGTTGGAAGCAAAGGCCAACAAAAGGGATCTTGGAAGCAGGGGGGCAGCAAAGGTTCGGGAAAGTCCCCGCAAGCTGTCAGAGAGCGCTTCGTTTGTGGCAAACCAGGCCACTTAGCCCGAGATTGTTGGAGGAAAGTACGGCAAGTGGTGGATAGTCATGGTTCACCGAGTGACACTGCCACGACATTGACAACGAGCTCATGCCAGGCAACAACTACGAAGCAACCTGGCATCAAGCGCGTTGAGTTTGTGGAGGAGGAAGTTTCACAGAATGCACGAGAATTTGATGAGGTGATGATTTTTGGTTTGAGGCCGAATACAAGTGAAGGCACAGTGCGGATGATCAAGTTCTATCACTCACTTGGCGGCTGAAGACACGGATGAGAATGGCTCTGAGAGTGAGCTGGCCTATGGAGTCAGGGTGGTGCAAAATGAGGAAGAGGAGGAGCAGTACTTCGAGGATGACGAGGGGCTTTGTCAGGTGATCGTGGACTCGGGGGCCGATGCTACAATCCTGCCTGGAGAAGGCGCCAAGACTTCAAGATGCTCAAGGAGAAAGGATTCCTATTAAGGGTTACAAGAATGTCAGCTTCGTCTTCACAGCAGAAGATGGGAAGACAATCCTCATCCGGGAGAAAGCGCACTTTGCTGAGGGTATCTCCCAACCGATCATCTCCTACGGCAAATGGATGGAGAGCGGATGGGGGATAGATGGATGTGATCATGCTTTGGTCTTTGGAAGGCCTGAGGGAAATCAAGTTCGCATACCATTGAGGTTGCAAAACAAGAGCTTGGTGGCTGACTGTCGTGTACGTGCTATCGGTGCAGAGGCTCACATGGAGGAGGGCCTGAAAGCACGGCTTTTGGACGACGTGGAGAAGCGAGCGAAGTTCCAGAGTGGTTGGAAGCAAGAAGGAGAAATGTGGATTGGAGTGCATCTGGGCAAGAAGTACCAGAGCCCAAGATCTATGGGTGCAATCTGAGAGGCCATTGCGCGGAAGAGAACCACTGACCGTAACCCTCATGCACTGGACAGAGGAGACATGGAACAGGAGGAAGTGATTGATCTCTTCGGAGAGGGAGAGCAACAGGAACGTGGGCAGGGAGAGCAACCACCATTGCGAGAAGTGAAGTCAGCGATGTGGCTTATGTTGGTATGCTCTCAAACTGGTGAGGAGCTGTCCCGCTGAAAGGAAAAGATCAGATTCACTTGATGGCAAGGGAAGTGATGACTTTCAACTAGCAACCTATTTTCGGGCCGCGCCCAAGAGGCGGCGCCCACAAGCGCACGGCCATAAACATCTAGCAGCGGCAGCCTGCAGCGAAGCCCGCTGCCATGAACATGTGGCTGCTCGACCCCGCAGCGGCGCCAGCGCCCAACCTCCACAAGCGCACACTGACAGGTGTGGACATCTAGCAGCGGCGCCTGCAGCGCCCTTGGCTGCGAAGCGCACTGCTATGACAATGAGCATACAGCTGCAGCACCTGCAGGGGCGCCGCCGCGCAACGCCCAACAGATTGCCATGGACATCTAGCAGCGACGCCTGCAGTGGCACCAGCGCGCAGCTTCCAACGCGTGCACTGCAGCGGCGCCAGCAGTCAACCTCCACAAGTGCGCGCTGCCATCAACATCTGGCAGCGGCACTTGCAGCAGAACCTGCAGCGGCGCCAGCGCTCAAGTTCTAAAGCCCACAATGCCACGAGATCTGGCAGCAGTAGTAGCAAGTAGCAAGTAGCAAGTAGCAGTAGTAGTAGTAGTAGCAGCAGGAGTAGTAGTAGTAGTAGTAGTAGTCTTCCTTTTTCCGTTCGCCAGGTGAAGGTCCGTACCTGAATCAGCCCCTGGTTGACTTGAGAGGATGACGTTCAGCTTGTTTGTGACCGAAGGTAAGGGTCAGTCCCGATGGAAGCATTGTCGTTAGCAAGAGAGACTTGGCCTTGAGCTTGGTGCCCCGAGAAACTCTCAGTGAGGAATTGACATCCTTTTTTGAAGTTGTGCTTTGCTTTGAAGGGTGTGGCGCATATCCCTGGCTCACTTTGGTCCTGGGCGCCTGATGGAAACGAGGTACGCGAAAACCGATTGGGCCACTGGTGTGTCCGCGTTGCTTTGCGAAACAAGGTTTGTCCAGATATGAACGTCGCGCTATTGCAATTGGCTAAGGGCTATCAAAAATAATGCCGCGCAGGAAATCAAATACTTTTGAGAGTAATTACTTATTTGTTTATTTATTTATTTTTATTATCTATTTCTTTGATTATGTATTTATTTTATTGTTATATATATATACCCAAAAATGTGTCGAATGTATAGCCCATATATACTTCGCTTGTACAGTTCTTGACTAAGGACTTTACTTGTTTTGGCTCAAGCGAGAAGAGGCGCTCCGTAGCGTCGATAAGGTATTTTGACGGTAGCGCGAAGGCCCGGCGAGAGTGAAAGGGACCACGCGTTGAGAGTAAAGAGAGGAACGGCGCAGCAAAGCCGAATTCCCTTCAGAGGAGGAGTGGATCGAGGAAGAAGGGCCGGGGTCGGAAGCGGCTGCGCCAGCCGCGCCGGCGACCGAGCCAGAGGAAAAGAAAGAAGAGGAGGACGGCAAGGAAGAGAAGAAAGAGGAAGAAGAAGAACCTTTGCTTGAACAATAGCTTGAAACCGAGATCACCACAGAAAAGTACGAGGGAGAGAAAGAATCCAAAGAAGAAGAAGAAGAAGCAGAAGAAGAAGAAGCAGAAGAAGAAGAAGGCGTGTGTACTGCTGTGATCCTGACCAAGCCGGTTCGGCCGGGCAGCAAGAAGAAGAGCTGCCATCTGTGCTGGGGGACGAGCTGGGAGTTGAAATTCAGCAGATGAAAGGGCACTTGCAACAGCACCTTGGCGCCAAGAGGCAAAGCCAAAGAAGGCGCAAAGATTCGATCGACCCGGACAGACCTCGCAGAGAACAAGGTTCAGATTGAGAAGCCGTGTGTCGCGCCAATACAGCAGGTTGAAAGATTACATCAGGCTTCAAAGTAAGAAGGGAGGAATCACTCAAGAGGTCAAAGACAGAGTGAAGGATTTCGGCCGACTGCGGCCGCAGAGTGAGATCAAGGAGGAAGGTGAGGAGCAAATAGAGCAGCATAAAGCTCGAAGGGATCGTGAGGAAGAAGGGCCAAAAGAAGAGGAAGAGGAGAAAGAAGAATCCGCCCAAGGCCGAGGGCGATCGCCCGTGAGGTTGCGAGCGAGAAGCCCATGGAGGCTGCGTTCAGCCAGGCAAACCGCAATCAAGGCGGTCCGGCCGCGACGAATCGAGGGGCCGCGAAGTTTGGGGCTGAACTTCAATTTGAACCAGAAGATCAAAGATAGGGCCAAAGAACAAGAGCTCGCAAACTGGCGGGTTGAACCTCCTTTCCAGATGTCGGAATGCTCATGGCAGACTTGAGTGGGGTTGGAATGGACGTTTCGTCCGCCAGTGAAGTTCATGGACACTGAAGCAGGGGAGGAGTTGTGTTCAAGACTGCATCAGGAGAGTTGGTTCGCAAACCATTGATTTCAGCGTCCAAGTGCTTAGCTTTGGAAGGATTGCAGTGCTTGATGTGAATGGCGGAACCTTGATTCGGCAAGAGTCCAGAGTAGGAATAGCTGTCCAGAAGAATCTGGAGAACGCGAGTGCTGCAGAGCAGCGGAATTGGATCCCTGTCTATCAAGAGCAGGGAGTGTATCACTTCTACCAGTAACACAGCAGCCGTCGGAGGCCATGGGCGTGATGTCCAACACGCCCCAGTCTCCATTGCGCCCGAAGACCACGTCCCCCAATGGTGGTTGATGCCGTTGTTAGTCCACAGCTAACACCGCCTTGTCTGTTCGTTCCATGGGCACAGGTGGCAGGGGGGATTGGCTTACCAATCGCCCACCATGACAACAATGATGTACCCCTTGCTGAGTTCGAGACTGCCTTGACCTGTTTTTTCCCAGCGGAAAGGGAAACTTTTGTCCTTGCCAATCGCACCCTATTCCAGCGCATCGCAAAGCAGGTCATGCCCCTAGACGCCATTGCGGAAGACATACTTGATGCATTATACAAGCAAGGGCAATCTGAATGGTCATGGAGTACGCTCCTTTGAGAAGGCAACGCCATTGCGGAGTTGAATGCTGCAAATGGCGGAACGAGAGCTTCAACGGATACAGGCCGACCTGATCCGGAGGAGCAAGTAAAAAGATGAAGAGGTGGAAGAAGTTGATGGTTGAGAAATCCATCCAAATAAGAGCTCTGGAGGACCCGGAGATCGAAGTGGACGAGGGGACAGGCCATGTGCAGTATAGGGGTTGGTGCCGGCATTGCGTTGCTGGACGAGGTGTGGGACAAGGTCCGAGGAGGAGAAGGCCAAGAGCCTACTGCCGACAGCGGCCCATGGACTACATGTTCATGTTCAGAGGCGGTGTGGAGGACGAGCGAGTGAAGCCGATCCTCGTGATGAAGGACGAGAGGACGCAGTCCATAGCGGCGACCTTCGTGGACTCGAAGGGACCGACGCCGTATGCGACCGAGTTGGTGTTGCAATCTTCTTGCGGAATCTTGGGTGCAGGAAAGTGGTACTCAAGTCGCCTGGAGAGCTATCCATCGTGGCCCTGAAGGAGGCCGCGGCAGCGTGGAATAGGTCTCCGAGGAATCGCCGGTTCCTTCATGAAGCCCCATGGGCCGCAACAGGCTGGAAAGATAAGAAAATAGAAGCGCTAGCAAAGGAAGATGGAGTGTTTGTGGTCAAAGGACCAATGTGCAGATGGCAAATGATGGCAACAGACAAGAGAGGACTCCAAGGTACAGGTTCGATTCAAAGCGCCATGGCACAGGCGCACCCACTTGATAGGATGAATCGCAAGACAAGCAGCGGTATACCCACCGCAGCTGGTGGAAGCAGTGCTGAGGAGTCTGCGTTTTGCCCCGGCAGAGAAAGTGAAAGAAGCAAGGCGCCTAGAGATGGACTACTTGAAGGTCAAGCGTGGCGTCTATGTGACAAGGCCTAGAACAGAATGCTTTGAAGGCCCCCGATGCCGGTGAAGTGGTTCGACACCAACAAAGGTGACCCAACAAACCCGAACTATAGGAGCAGACTGGTAGCGCGTGAGATCAAAGCGCGAAAGACCAAAGAGGAGCAGTTGCCAGCGAACTTGCTTTTTAGCAGCGCACCACCCTTAGAGTCGATGAGACCGCTATGCTCGTTGCGGGCAACGAAGAGAACCGCAACCAGAAGCTGAAGCTGGGGTTGTGACTGTGGGACATCTCACAAGCCCACCTCTATGGAACGCCAAAGAGGAAGATCTACGTAGAATTGCTTGAGGAAGACGGGCAGAGCTGTGGACTTCTTGTGAAGTCTACGTACGGAACGCAAGAGGCCCCGAACGTCTGGCAGACGCATTACACGGAAACCTTGCAGAAGGCCGGGCTCCGTAGAGGAGTCTCAAATGCATCGGTTTTCTCCCGTGGACTGGGGCGCCCAAGTGATGGTTCAAGGTGATGATTCCTAGCCTTGGGAGTTGCAACTCACCTGCGCAAGCTTGGACAAGTTCTCAGTGAGGCCTATGGGCTGAAATGTTTTGGTATTCTTGGAGATGAGGATGGAGACCAAAGGGAAGCTCATTTTCCTAAATCGGTGTATCCGCATCGACGAAAAGAATGGCGATAAAGCTCTGTCGTGATCGAAGCTGATCGACGGCGTGTGGACCTCTTCACCCAGACATTTGGTTATTGGAAAAAGCAAATGGTGTCGAGTCACCCGACATCAAGAAATCTTCGAATCAGCAGCCGCTAGAAGCCCGAAGCCCACTGTACAGAGGCATCGCGGTACAGATCCGCAACCATGGGAGCGGCGTGCGTGGCGCAAGATCGCCTGGACATAGGACATGCAGTGAAGAACCTCGCCCGTGGAATGGTGACGCCCACTGAGGCGAACTTAGCAGACCTGAAGCGGCTGATCCGTTACTTCAAGCGGTATCCGGATGTAGCGCAAGTCTCAGCAGCAATTTCCAGTCAACGATCGTCCTTCCAACTGGAGAAAGTGAATTCTATGCTCTAGTGAAAGGCGGTTCAGCAGGTCTGGGATTGCGGAGCGCCCGCAAGGATCTTGGACTGGAACTGGAACTCGCCGTGGAAGGAGACTCAAATGCCGCCAAGGGCACAGTACAGAGAGTTGGACTTTGCAAGGGGCGCCATATCCAAACGAGGTATTTGTGGCTACAAGCGCGGGAAGCCGAGAGACATCTCAAAGTTGCCCATGTTCCTGGAGAGAAGAAGTTTCACTTTTTTGTATAGCGTACTCAAAGTTAATAAATCTCTTCGCAAGAGGAGGAGTGTCGAAATCTATAGCCCATATATATTCCGCTTGTACAGTTCTTGGCTAAGGACTTGACTTGTTTTGGCTCAAGGGAGAAAAGGTGCTCCGTAGCGTCGATAAGGTATTTTGAAAGTGAATGGATTTAGAGTTGCGGTAAGCGGAAAGATAAGCATAATGCAAGAGATGCTATTATTGCTTGGTGACCAACTCTTGCATCAATAATGAGTCAACGTGGGAAACCAAGCGTATGGCGAATTCATTTCGAAGACGTTCAGAAACACGTGGTTTCTAGATGAAACGCTTTGGGCCAGGTGAAAGGAACCTTTGTCCTTCAACCTGACGGTACGCTTAGCTGGAAGGCCTGTCGATGTGGGGGTATGGTTTGTGTGGCTTAGGAAGTCTCCAAAGAATTGGAGGGTGTGCAAGTTTTTGACCGGTTGTGCTGATGTGTTTGATATGCTGCTTGATGAGATGAAGACGCTGATGACAGGAACACTTGAAATCTGGAAACTGGAATCTGTTGCCAGGCACAGTGCCCCAAACAGCCTTGCGCATGGTGTGTCAAACTCGTGAGTCAGGTGGAAAGCTGAACATCACGCTTTTCGAGGCAAATTTTATCCTACGTCTAGAAGGCCAGCCATGGGTGTCAAGTGCAAACCGGCAGCAGCGACTTGCGACCACAGATGAGGCTCCCGAGCAGTCCAAGAACTGCCAGACTTCCCAACCCGGGCGAAGGGCTTAGCGTGACGAGGTGTTTTTCCCGAAAGCATTGCGAAGGGTTCTTCCGGAAAATCCCTTGAACACTGACACTTCGACACTTACACTTACACTGACACTTCCACCACACTTGCACTACAACATGAACGCTATACGTACCCCAGTGTTACGCACCCCAGTGTAAGTGGAAGAGCGAAAGCGTCCAAGTGCAAAGTGCAATGATGAGTATGCAAGCATGCAATGAGTATGCAAGCATGCAACGAGTAGGCAAGTGTGAGCATGGAAATAGGCAAGTGTGAGCATGGAAAACTAGCGCGGGAGATGTCCTAATGAAAAACATTTCCCCACTTTATAAATTCTCTCTTAAAGGCGGAGGGTGGGACGAACCGCGTCAACCGAAAGTGCAACCCTCTGCGGAGATCGTGCGTGTCGAGTGCGCGAAATGCAGGCGAGAGCGCGATTTGTCCGGTGCCCGCGCAACCCTCTGCGAAGATCGTGCGTGTCGAGTCCGCGAAATGCAGGCGAGAGTGCGATT
>CAXAMN010022006.1:160514-205617 GCA_963970005.1 Durusdinium trenchii
TGGTGTGTGATGGGTGGCGTGTGATGAGCGGCGTGTGATGAGTGGCGTGTGATGAGTGGTACGTGATGAGTGGTGTGTGATGAGTGGTGTGTGATGAGCGGTGTGTGATGAGTGGTGTGTGATGAATGATGTGATAAGTGGTGTGTGATGGGTGGTGTAAACGAGTGGCGTGTGATGAGTGGTGTGTGATGAGTGGTGTGTGATGAGTGGTGTAATGAGTGGTGTGTGATGGGTGGTGTAAGATGAGTGGTGTGTGATGAGTGGTGTGTGATGGGTGGCGTGTGATGAGTGGTGCGTGATGAGTGGTGTGTGATGAGTGGTGTGTGATGAGTGGTGTGAGATGTGAGTGGTGTGTGATGAGTGGTGTGTGTCAGCTGGTCCGGGAGGCTTTGCGTATTGCACCTGCCACGAAATCTGCACTCCATGTGCGCAGAGTGCTGTGCCTGCCAGGAAATCTCCCTTCCAGGTTCACCACGTGCTGCGCCTGCCACGCAAACGGCAGCCGCGGCCCAGCGGCGACCATGCGCGCCGCAGCTGGTCCGGGAGGCTCTGTGTACTGCGCCTGCAACGACATTTGCACTCGAGGTGCGCAGTGCCTGCCACGAAATCTTCCTTCCAGGTTCACCAAGTGCTGTGCCTGCCACACAAGCGGCAGCCGCGGCCCAGCGGGTCCGGGGCGCTCTGTGTACTGCGCCTGCCACGAAATCTGCGCTCCAGGTGCACAGAGTGCTGTGCCTGCCACACAAACGGCAGCCGAAACAGCCCAGCGCCGACCACGCGCGCCGCAGCTGCCCCAGGAGGCTCTGCGTACTGCGCCTGCCACGAAATCTGCACTCCAGGTGCACAGAGTGCTGTGCCTCCCACACAACAGGCAGCCGCGGCCCAGCGGCGACCACGCGCGCCCCAGCGGCGACCACGCGTGCCGCAGCTGATCCAGGAGGCTCTGCGTGCTGCGCCTGCCGCGAAACCTGCGCTCCATGTTCACCACTTAGATGGGCTGTGGTTTTATAACTTTTTAACATAATTAAGAAAATTAAGTTAACATTAAGAAAAAATATAACTAGTTACGAAAATTAACTTTTGTGTGATTTTTCACATGAATTATATATCTTTTTGACTGAGCCACTTGGCTAATGATATGCACACAAAGTTCATCAAGCCATATGGCTAATGAGTTATTTGGCCAATGACAGCAAGCCTGCAATGCTGAAAACAGCCAACTTTTTGACACCATAGGCATTCATCGCAGGCGCCAAGGAGTCAGAGTGGTGATACCTCTGTGGTCCTTTGCAAAAGGTGTTGCCAATAACACAGCATGCAAAGGCACTGCCACCAAAGTGTCAAGTTCTTGCCACAAGGCATGACATGGATGCAGCTGTTGAAGCTGCAAGGCCTTGACCACACAAAAGCTCTCTCCCAAGTGGGACAAGAACACAAGAACTTCACCAGCGTCAAACTTGGAAGGTGTACTGTGCAAAAGCACAACATCCCCTTTAGTGCAACACCCCTGCTGGCCCATAGCCTTGAAGGTCTGCAAAGTCTCTTTGGAATCATTCCACAGTGTAGACACCAAAGCTTTGAGCTTTTTGGTCAATGGCCTGGGTTCAATCAAGTACACACCTGTAGCAAAACTGTCCACTGCAGAAAGCTTCTCCAGCTCAAAGGTTGTAACTTCCTCATAGAGGCTCCTCTCAAAACTTCTGGTATTGTGTATGATGTTTGCATGGCGACTGACCATCTTATTTTTTCTCTCCATGCAGAAACAATTTGGAAGCCAGTGGTGCTTTGACAGGAATCCAGGTAGGTGAAGAAGCCAATGGTGTTTTTTTAGCATATGCCACCCAAGGTCCACCCAAAGCTTCAAAGATGTCTCAACAGCTGCTAAAATGGCAGCAGGCTGCACACTGGTGTGAGAACAGGCCTGCAACATTTCCACCACTTGCACCAAGGATAAAAATACTTCGATTTCCTTTGTGTGTGTACCAGTGGGAAGACAAGCAACCCTGACAAAGTGTGCCAGTATAGGTATGATACACAAAAGCTCACTGGCAGTGCTGTTGAGCTTCTGGCTTTTTTTGTGTTTGACTATTCTCTTTGCCTCAAAGAGAACACAGGGCTTCAGGTTGTTGACAGCATGAGGCAAGTGCCATTGTCCCATATAGCCCTTCACCACTGACCACATATCAAGTTGCTGAAGCAAATTGAAAATGGCCTTTGATAGCACTCCATTCGAAAGTAGTGCATGCATCCAGTCATGGCAGAACTGATCAGCAGGCATCATCACATGTCTGAGTTGCATGCGTGCAAGGACAGACTGGCTTGACCAGCTTATCCCAGCAGCTTGTTCCCACAACTTGAACTCAGAATCTGCCATGCCACTGGCAGCCCTGTTGGACATCCTGTCCCAAGAGGCCAGGATATCCCTGTTGGTGTTCAAAGACAAATCACTATGCTTGCAGTACTTGCTGACTTCATTCACAAATTCCTCCTCCTCCTCCTCTGTAGACCCATGTGATTGGAAAATGTTGCTGCAAAGCATGCAGAACCTACTGCCTGAGTCTCCTTTGCAGGACCAGGCCAATTTCTGAGCCATCCATGATGAAGCAGCCAAGTTTCATTCTCAATCTTTTAGCTGCAGGTGTACCATCAGGCTCTTCAAGTTGAAGCCCAACATCACCAATGCAACAATTGTTGCAAAAGATGGAAACCAAGAGAATCTTGACAACTTGGCTCAAGTGTCCTTCAACTTTGCTGGCAATATCAGATCTCAGCAAAGGGTCAGCCATCCATTCTCTGACAAAGAGTGGTGCCTGAATTCTTCAAAAGAAATATATATGCACCAAAGCTTGCGATTTGGTGCATGGGACAAGACATTCCCAGGTGTGATCTCATCACCATACACCATCAGGTGCAATGGCTCTGTGTATCTATCCAGAGTAGATTTCAGCAATTGGTGAAATCCAGGACACTGCTTGTATGCACCATGGAGAAGAGACATCAAATTGATAAACAACAACTTGTTTGGTTCACCACCTGTCATCACAAGCTTTTCCTCCTGCAGCAATGGGCCATAACCATTGAAGGAAGCAAGCTGTTGTCTGTTGGCAGCTCTCATATCCTTTGAAGAACTAGCATCAGGTAAACCTTGGGCTCGAATGTGCCCAATGATGCCTGCCAAAGAGCTTTTGCTTGTAAAGGGGATAGACTTCCTCAAGTCTTGTAGCTTTCTGTACTTTGCCTTTGGCTCAGCTGCAGACAGTGCCATGGCTTAGCCATAGGCACACCCCAGCTTCAAAAAATGAGTGGTGAATGCATTGTATATGTTCATGTAAACTGCTCCAGAGCACTGTTGTGTTAGATGGGCTGGTGGCCACACAAACAAACCAGAGAACAAACAATACAAAACACCGCAAACAAATACCTTGCATATGGTTTCAAGGTGCTCTGTGCCAAAAACATGCAAGCAGCCACATTGATGAGAACCTGAAGCTCTGCTACAATGTAGTTTTGAAGTAGGCTGGTAGCCAGTGTTGCTAATGTGGCTTTGCTGCATGTAGCCAGGGTGGCTAATGTATTCTTGCTACATGCCTACAGCCAGTGTGGCTAATTTACACGCGCATGGCCAGTGTGTCTATTGGTAAGGACATAGCATTCCCAAGCCAGTATGGCTAATGAAGGCTTTTGCTGCATGCTTGATGCTTGTTCAAGGCAATGGACATCAACAGGTAACAATTGAGCTTGGTATGGACAGACACCAAGCTAATAGACATGGACTTGTGACAATTGAGCTTGATCTGGACATGTATGAATAGTATAGTTGAGCTTGATCAAGCCAATGTGCAGGCAGCCTAACAAATGTTGACCCCTCACATTTGCACACTCATCAAAGCAAGTGCTCTTTTCTTTTCAACCACCAAGAGGAGCTGCTTGCTCATTTCCAAATCAGAGCTTTGCCCTGAGCAACAGTAGCCTCATTTTACTTGTCATGGGGCCTTGGCAAGCTTGCAAGAAGTCCTTGCCTTCAATCACAGTGTAGGCTAGAAACATCTTCCACAGCTCAGGTCTCGCTTTGACATACCTGGCCAATGCATGATTGAAATAATTTTGCTAGTGTGACAGGAATGCGTACCACCTGATGAACGCAGCCCAGCTGCTCAAGAAAGGCACCAGGTGCCTTGGCTGTTTATTTCCCAAGCTGAAGTGCAAACATGTGCAAACACAACTGCTCCATCATATATCATATCTTTCAGTACAGGCATGAACTGCTGCTTAAGGTGCTGCATGCATCTCCTCTAGAAACCTCACATCGGGCTTGTGCATGGAGTCATAGACCATCTGCTCCATGCCACCTCCATGGGGAGTGAGGTAGATGGTGAGTACCTCACCGCCACCAATCTCAACCATCATCCTGACGCCAGTCTCTTGGTGCTTGTACACACCAAACTGTGTGGCAGCCATTGCTGCACCCTTCTACTTTCCTTCTCTTGGGCCAAGCTTCATGACTCAATCATTTAGTCCATGAACCTTTACATGGCCTTGGTGGACAAAGACACCAATGAAACATGAGCCCACAGGCTAATGAAGAATGCAAAACCAATGTTGGTTGACAAGAATAGGCCTCATGGCCAATGTGTGCTTAAACAATCATTCAAAAGACTAATGTGTGGGTTGACATAAAAGGCCTCATGGCCAATGTGTGCTTGAACAACAAGTCCAAAGACTGGTTGACATAAAGGCCTCATGGCCAATGTGTGTTTGAACAACAAGTCCAAAGACTAATTTGTGGGTTGATGACGTATTCACTGGGGCCAAAAAGGCTAATGTGTCAGCTGGCATAAGTACACAGCAGTTGAGACTAAAGAACTTCTCCAAGACTGCAGGAAGTGAGATGACTTGTTTTACACTCTCAGCAAAGTGGCTACACCACCAATAGCAGCCTTTCAGCTGTCAAACCCCAATGCTTGGGTTTTCCCAAGCATGTAGAAGACATCTACATACCCTTCTTGCTTCTAAGAAAATTACTCCAAGCTGTTCGACCATTCAAGCGAACACCATTGAAGCTGTCACTTTGGCAGCTGCTGCAACCATGTACATTTCCCCTACATCGAAGGCAGCCATAGCAAATAGGCCTTGGAGCCTTGAGAGCCTTTTGCACTCCTTTGCTGTCCTTGGAAGACTTCTCTTGGGCAGAAGGTTTGCATACTGCAGGCTTTTTCAAGACCTTGTTGGAAGCTGCAGGTCTCTTCATCAGGCCTGAGGCAGATCCCTTCTTTCCTTTCCTTGACCCTTTTGTTTCTTTTTTGGGTCAAAGGCCTGTTGTTCAAATGTTTCCAAGTCACCCTTGAGATGAGTTGAGTCATCCTTGGCATCTAGCTTTGTATCCAAGGCAGGCTGCTCCAGGGATTGCTCTTGCTTGGTCTCAGGTTTGGCTGGCTCTTGTGCAGTCACAGGCACACTCAAAGACTGTGAGCTGTCATTCCTTGCTAGTGGCAGGGCACCAATACAGTTGCTGCTGTTTTTATGGGCAAGTTGTTGACTCACTGGTGTTGGCGCTTGCTGCATCTGCTTTTGAAACCCAGCTTGCAAATCCAAGCTCTTTGCAGCCTCTATCAAAGAGTGAATGGCTTGCAGGGCATCGCCTGAAGTCTGGCTCTTCTTGCTCTGACTTGAACCCACCAGCAAATTGCTTGTACTCCTGACAGGAGTGTTTCTCAACTGTGCTGCAACAGCTGAAGCAATTTCTGGACATGGTTCTACAGGTGTCAAATCACCATATGCCTTCTTCAGGAATTCATGTCCCAACTCTACTGGAGTTGATGGGTATTGTGAAAGGCCCACAACTGAAGAAGTCACCTGGCAACTGTTGAAAGCATCAGCCAAGTATTGTGCAAGCTTGTAGACCTCATTGCTTGTGGGATGTGGCTCCCCTGTTTGGCACAAGATGAAGATAATAAATGCCACAGTGTACTTCTTAGTTCTCTCCTTGCAACTCTTCAAGCCAATGAGCTTCATTCTCTTGACAATGGTACTCACCATTGCTGGCAAAGGTGAAGCCCTTACTGATGCCAACTCTTCAGTGGTCAGGTAGTTGTCAATGCTCAAGAGGCATTGGGGCCTGGCAACTAGCTTCAGGGTTCCCTGATTGGAGTCGACAATTGCATTGTCCAAAGCCTTCTGCACAGACTCCTTCAAAGTACTAGTAAGGGTTGACTTCTTCAAGACATTGGAAAGTCTTGTGAAGGTGGATGTACTCATCTCTCCAGCATGCTGAATTTTGAAGATGACAGATTCTGCAAATCTGTTGGCCACATCATCGCCTGGTCGAGCTAGATGAATCTCTGCTAGAGACAGAATCTCACCTTCCAAAGCTTCCACTGACCATTGAGCCATTGATTCACAGTAGCTTGGATCACCTGTGATTGCTTGAGCCTGTGAGTGTGTAGACAAAACTTTCAATGATGCAACTATGCTTGAAAAGCAAGCAGTGAATTGAACCAAACAGTCAACCAACAACAAAAATAGGTTCAGACATATCAATTATGAATGTTTATATTTCAAGTCAAATTGAATTCAAACAAATCTATAAAGTCAGAAAGCTAATTTGTAGACTTGCAAGACTCAGCCAAAAGGCTAATGACTATGTGTAAATACACAGCCATAAGGCTAATGATATTGACACTGATCATGCTCAAGACTCCCAATTATATATATATTGATATTAAAATTATACTAAAAGTTTAGTTTGTAAATATAAACTAAAAAATAAAATGTTAACATTTCAATTCAGCAAACTGAATTGAAAAATAGAATATTAATATTTCAATTCAGCATGCTGAATTGAAAATTAAGATTTCAACATTTCAATTCAGCATGCTGAATTGAAACATAAAATATTAATATTTCAATTCAGCATGCTGAATTGAAAATTAAAATGTTAATATTTCAATTCAGCATGCTGAATTGAAAATTAAAATGTTAACATTTCAATTCAGCAACCTGAATTGAAATTGTTAGGTAGTTATCCTTATGATAAACTGTGTTTTTGCTTATTTTACTAACCTTGAACCTTACATGCATAGCCCAAATAACCTTACACATATTAGTTCAACTCATCAACAATCTTGAAGCACAATGCTGAAAAAGCACCAGTATTGTAAACACATATGAAGGCCAATGTCTAAAGCCTTTGATGGCTAATGTCTATAGAAATCAAACCATGTTGGTTAATAGGCTTTCATTTAATCCAAAACATTTGTGGTGACAAGCCCTTTGGGCTAATGAGTTCAGCATTGAATCAAAGAAATCATACGTACCTTTTCACTCTCCATCATTCAGCTGTCACCTATGGCCTGATCTCTTCAGGTCTTATATCCAAGCCTCTTTGGACCATCATCTCCATATTTATGGATGTGGGACTCTAACATCATGAGCTGAATCCTCATTTGGTCGTGCTCTGCAAGATTGGCCACCACCTTGTTGAGTAGTCCTTGCCTCTGTGTCCTGTACAAGGCCATCGCCAAGCAGCACTGATTGAACCAGCCAGTCTTGGTGGGAATGAAAACTCTTCAGCATCCTTGTCCACATGGGCCTTGGGGCCAAGCTTGTTTTTCCTTTCCATCTCCCTGCGCTCCACAGACTCTTTGTCCAAGCCCATAGCAACCAGTGTCTGGAAATATCCTTTATCATACTCTTCATTTTGCTCCTCCTCCTCTTCAACCTCCTCCTCTTCAATGGTATCCTGGACAGCTGAATGGCCCTTCATTGTATCACCACCAGCCTGATGCAATGCATCATCATGTTGTTTTGAGTCTTCTGTAGTATACTGCTGGTAGTTCTCCTTCTTCTCCCAGGTGACCCTAGTGGCGCCAGATGTTTGGTGAGCTTGCTCCTGCAAAGGGTTGACAGTAAAACAATGGGCGCAGTCAATTTGTCATACAAAAGATACTGTAGTCATTTAAACACACCTGGTTGCAAGGCCATTGAACAAAACATTCCAAAGACATGAATGTACAGCGCTGCCTGAGGGTATGTGGACTCATCGCACTGAGGTGCTACATGTTCCCAATGATGCTCACCCCAGTCATCTTTCCATTGAGGCTCACCCCAATCATCTTGCCATGTAGTCTTCTTCCGTTGAGGCTCACCCCAGTCATCCCAGGCATCCCAGGCAGCCTGCTCACTGTCATAGCCAGTCCATGTAGGCTGGTCATCATTGCCACCTGCAGTGTCCCACTGCTCATACCAGTCCTGGTCTGCAAAAGATTAACCGCGCATTCAAAAACCTAGCTATTGACTAAGCGCAAAGCTTGACAAATATGAATTTTGGATCAACACAAGTCCTGAGAGCTGCTACCATGCCATCTCTTGCTAGGAGGCTCTTGTTGCCACTCTGTGGCAATCCTTTTCATGGCTACACTTGAGCCTCAGTCCCTGATGAAGTGGAAATTCTGTGGGAAGGTATAGACAGAATAGCAGATGTGCACACACCAAAGCCTTCAAGCTAATTCGATGACACTGAAAGACAACAATGCTTGCTTTTGATAGCATTCAACAGACAAGAAACACAGAAGATAAAGCCACATAGGCTAATGAACAGTTTGACAAGCAAACAACAAAACAAAGCCAAACAGGGCTAATGAGCTTCTTGCCTCACAGAAAACAAAGCCACACAGGCTAATGAATGTCTTTACACACAAAACAAAGCCAAAGTGGCTAATGAGTCTTTTGGGCACTGAACACAGCTTTTGCGTGACATGTTTTTGCAAACCTTATCGACAGGTATGGTATGCTGGCGCCAAAATGGCATATTGCATGAAAAAGGAACCTCCCATCAGTTTGTCTTTCTCTTCTTGACAGGAGTGGAAACAGAAGCAGTCGAGCCAGGAAATTCCCATGGCTGCTTCACAACGCACAAAGTAGCATTGGCTGCCAAGCTTGCTGAATTGATAAAGCTGGGGATGGAGGCCCCCTTCACAGTCGTCCACTTCAACTGCATGTTGACTTCTGGTTCATCTTCAGTTTGGCTCAGGCAATGAAAGGGCACCAATGTGCCAGGAACATCTTCCTCCAATGAAGACAAAGCCCTGGGTGGCATGATCTGGAACTTGGCACCTTTGTACTGAACAGGGATGCCTCTGAGCTTGTGCGACTCAGAATCCTTGACAGGCTGGATGGTGCCCACAGGGTAGAGTTGCAAGTCATTCTTTTTGATTTTGGTGGCAGTGTGCACAGCACATGGGAACAAAGAGAACTGGAGCTCCACCTCAGGCAGCTTGTCCAAGAAAGTCTCATTCACAACCTGTTGGGTGTAGGTCTTCATTTGCTCAGCCACCCAGCTTGGTGTTTTCCAGGCCAACCTGGACATTGCCACATCTTTGGGAATCAAGGTTGAAGGCTGTCTTTTGGTAGCCTTCCATGTCTTCACATCTGCAAAGTCCACTAGCACACTGACCTCCTCACCAAACAATGGCTTGTGGAGGAACTTGCACTGCCCATCTGTCACTTCAGCCAATGTGAAGACAATCTCTGGGTAGTCTTTGTGCTGATACCTGATGGATGTGTGGCTGCAGTGTGGTGTGAAACATTCTTCAACAGGTGCTTGTGTTTATGTAAAGACTTCATGTCATGACCTTGAACAAAACTGTTTCCAGCAAAGATGCCTTCCATCCAAGTGAAGGTGAGAATTCTGCAGCAGGGCAACCTCTTGAGCAGAAGCATTGAGGAGGTCCCTGACTGGCTGACATTTTGGCTTGGCAGTGGTGGAAGAGCTCAAGGCCTCAGGCTTTGTGCCTGCAAGGTCCTCACCATACATCTTGGTGATCTCTTCAAAGCTATCCAGCACAGGGTCCCTCCCAAACTTCTGCTTGCCAAGCAAAAGCAAGCGCATCCTCACTGAAAGCTTTCCAAAAGCAGAAGCCTTCCTCTCTGGGGTGACATGGTGGTCCTCTTGCCTCCAGGCCTCTCTGAGTATGTGCTCCATCTGCACAGCCTGTTTTTGAAGGGACCTGGTCATTTTGTCGAAGTCAGATTTGACTATAAGCTTGGATACCCCATCTGACACCTTGGTGGTTGTCAACATGGTTGTGAGCAAGGCCAGTCTGGTGAACAACATCTGATCACCTTGCACGCTGACTCTGAAGTCATGGTAGGCGAGCAGGGCCATGTTGTCCTCCCCTACCAAAATGGTAGGCCCAAATTTCAAACCTGGGCCCACTGCAACAGGTTGCATGCTGGCAAGTAAGTTGCAAACAATCACAGTACCAACCTGTTTGGCCAGAAGAAACTATAGATGCAACCTGGCAACAGTAGTCCTTGAGTTGCTTGAGCAAAGGGAAGCCTGTGCCGCCCAAGAACTGCCTTGCAAAATCTGCCACTTGCTGCAAATAGGATGCACAAGCAGGTGCTATCGACTTGACCATATCCACTGCTGCCTGTAGGGTTGACCCTGCTTCCAAGTATGCAGCAATTTGCAGCATTGACTCCATCTCACCAACCATTTTGGCAGCTGAGTTCACAGAGTTCAATGTAGCTTGACACCATGGTGAAGGTTGGAAACTCATCCTCTATCTGGTAGGACAGAATGGTCCACTTCCACCCTTCCTGCAAGAGTGGCAAGAATTCAGGCAAAGGCTGTAGCTTTGATCCATCTGGTGCTGTGGCATGCTGTTGTAAAGCTCTGCAATACATCACAAAATGTGAAGTGCCCAGGCTCAGGAACTTTTCTTGTCCATTGACAGACCCAAGCATACCAGATGCCTTCTCACGCATGGCCACATTGGCTGCTAGTTGCTGGCTTCTCTTTTTGGGGTTCATTTCCATGCACGCAGAACCCAAGGGCAGCAATTGTGGTTTCAAGCCTGTCTGTTCAATGTGCTGCCCTTTTGCTATAGCATCAAAGCCATTGACCATAGCTCCAGCTCGGTTGGCCTCATGAACTAATATATCTTCTGGTTTCAAGATGGTCTCATGCACTAGTCCAGCTTTGGAGAGACAAGTCAGGATCTGCTGCAGCTTCTGGTTCACAGGGAGGCTGCTATGGAAGAGCTTAGACACTTCTGCTTTGCAGGCAGAGTCCATGGCTAGAGTGACCAAAGGGTGGCAAAAGTGAAAGTTCTTGTGTGGGCTGCTGTGCCTTGTGAAAGGTTCCTGGCCTGAACAAGAAGTTGGAGTTACACATGTGTGCTTAGTTTTGCTGTGATGCACTGCAGTCCTCACCATGCTAATGGAAGCAGCAGGAGCAGTTGTAAAGCAGTGCACTGTGCTAGAAACAAATCATCAACATACTTGAAGTGAAGAAACCACCCCTGCAACCAGACATTCTTTTTTTTGAAGGGCTAAAAAGCAAGATTTGACATCGTTTTCCACTGCCAGCAGCCACATTGGCCTTTAGCCCTCTGACTCTGACCCTTCCTGGGTGGCCTTGCCACCTGCTTCCCTGAACAAACCGGTCTTTCTGTAAGACCTGCTGGAGGAATTGTTCTGGCAATCTTCCTGAATGTATGTAAATATTGCATTCAACATTTCTGGGTCAATCTTCACAACCAGGTCGCTGTTTGCAACCCTTTTTGGTGGGCAAAGGATGGAACAGTCAGTGCCATCCACACAAATGTTCACAATGATGCTTTGCCCCTTGTGCTTCTTCTTCTGCCCTCCAATGCAATCACCAGCTTCTTCCTCTTCATTCTCAGCATCATCAATGCAACCTGCCCCACGAGGTCCCAAGCCAAGCTGTGAATTCCTCATATTCTTCAATTCTTGCAGCTTTGCACTGCCACTTAAAGATGCATTTCTCTTGCTGCACCCACAAATAAGCTTGTTGATGATCTGGTTTGTAGAAGAGATCTTGAGGTAGTTCATACCATCTGGGTCCTGAACAGGGTCGGCCCTTGTTCCTTGAGCTGGCGCACTAGTTTTGCACTAGTTTTGGCATCCATACCAGCTCCTTGACCACCAGTGCATCGGGTATCTGCAGTTTCTTACCATCACCAAACTTCATGCATACAACATGGGAAACTTCTACCATGGCAGCTTCAAAAGTGTCAGAGTGCACTTGGGCTCAAAATGCAATAGGCGAAGCCAAGACAGCGCAAAAGCTTTTTGGCCATTGCTTGGAAGGAAGCAGTGGGGATTCCAAACACACATGTGCATGTCCATGCATGTTTGTTTACAAGGAAGCTGTGCACAAACACAGGCAAGCCAACAGGCTAATGTGGACAAGCGCAAAAGTGACCAGAAACAAGCCAACATGGCTAATGTGGACAAACACAAAGGTCACCAGAAAGAAGCCAACAGGCTAATGTGGACAAGCGCAGAAGTGACCAGAAGCAAGCCAACAGGCTAATGTGGACAAGCACAAAAGTGATCAGAAACAAGCCAACAGGCTAATGTGGACAAACACAAAAGTGACCAGAAACAAACCAACAGGTTATTGACTGCAACATGTGTCGACCAAAAAGTGGTTTTTATTTTAAAAACAGTTAGACAAAAAATGGGAATCAACATTTTCACAAAAATATCTACCCCTGCAAGCTCAAGATGTATCGTTGCTTGCAAATGAAAATGGTCCTGTGGTTAAATGTAAACTTGCAGGCTAACTAGTTATAATTTGGCTAACTTTTTAACTTAATTAAAATAAATATGTTAGTTAGGTAATTTTCTTAAAAAGTTAATAATTATGTTAACAAGTTAAAACAATTATAATGTGTTACAGTATAGTTAAGATACTGTTAAGAGATAGTTAACACATAGTTAGTAAGTGTAGGGAAACAACATAACTAGTTATAAAACCACAGCCCATCTAAGCAAGTGCGCTGTAAGATGGGTGGCGTGAGATAGGTGGTGTAAGATAGGTGGTGTGAGATAGGTGGTGTAAGATGAGTAGTGTAATGCAAGCTGAGGTGGTGCCGGTGGAGGCGGCGGAGGCGGCGGAGGCGGTAGCGGCGGAGCGCAGCGGAGCGGGCGCAGAACAAGAACCCCGCATAGTGATGTGGGGTAAAAAGAGCCATGAGTGTGATTACAACACAGCGTCCAGAAGTCATCTTTACGGCACCGCGCTGCACGCCAGTGAAGAAAAACGCAAGCGCTACCGCCCGATGTTAGATTTTTGTGTGCAGGTTGCTATTGATCAGGTTGCTCATGGTAGGAAGTTCATTATTGAAAAATCCTGCCATCCTTGTTGTGGTGGACCAAGTGCTTCACTAACTTGATGAACAAACAAGGCGTCGCTTGGTCAGCGCTGCGCATGTGTGCCTTCGGCGCACGAGATCCTAGCGGCTATTACTATTATAAGCTTACTAGCCTCACGCGCAACTTTCCTGAAGGTTTGCTGGATCCTGTTTTCAAGGTTTGTCCACTGAAGAAGGCAAGAGCCTCGGGGGTGAACCGCGCTTACGGTAACCACAAACACCAGATGCTGGAAGGAAACGCGCCTGGTTACGGATCACGCACAAAGCTCGCGCAGGTTTACCCTTATGCGTTTTGTCGTGCAATAATTCGTTGCATTCTTCCATTAGGAAATTGGATTGTTTGCTTACAACTGGTTTATTTGGAAGACATAGCAAACAGTATTGTATCACGCAATGAGCTGAAGTCACTTGTCTTGCTTTGTCAAGCGGATTTTCAGCGCATGTTACGCACAGAACCGCGCAACGGGTTACGCATATGTTTGCTGACCGCGCAATTGCCGTAACCAATCGCGAAGTAAGAGAAGCTATGAACCATCTCACTCGTGTGCCAAGGGGAACTGAAACATTGCCGGGTAGTTACAAAATTACGTTTGGTCAGTATCTTGGAGTGCTGCGTCAGTTCTTTGTTCCAACGCTCAGGTTTCAAAATGCCTCAGTCATGAAAGATATATTTTGTTGACCTTCGTAAGCTATATGATAAGCCCGGTGTCGTTTTGCACAGGAAAACAATTTCTCCAAGATCTATGTGATGGATCGCCAACGTGTAGCTTTAGATGAGCTCAATCCACAGCGCTGGATGACAGTCTTTTACTGCAAGAAGCCTCAGAGACAACAAGATCCGCCACAGAATCCTGTTGGAGCCTCCATATCCTGGTTTGGCGCCCGATCCAAACGAAGACGCTGATATGGATGATCAGGTGAATGATCCTCCGGATGAGGATGATGCCGACTTCCCGGCATTTGAGTCAATACGCGCACCACCAGCGCCTCCAATGCCACCTGGACCAGCGCCAACCATTCCACGCACTGGGCCACAAAACTTTGATTTGACGTGTCCACTCCACCGACGACCGTGACATGGAGTCGCCACAGACTCCACCACCTCATCCTCCATCAAGACCTTTTCTATCGCCAGACCAACCTGCCTTACCTACTGGACCACAGAAGCGACATCAGTCGCGACTACCTGATGTCACCATCCATACGGCCATTAATCCTAGGTTACCTTATTCACCCAAGGTGGTTGTCTCCATACCTGCTTCCGCTAGGCAGATGCCTGCTTCGTCCTCTAGTCAGCCTCCTAGCAACCATCTGGGGGTGATGTTTGGCGCGCTTCGCCGCAACCAGCGTTACAGCCGACTACCGGTAAAATTCGGTACAATGTTATTGCCGATTCCGACTGAAGAAGCAGACAGTGACGTCGAAACGATTCCCGGTGAACCAACACAAGTTCCAGAACCTGTAGAAGAAGAATATGTCACCTGTGAAGAAGACAATGAGACGGACTCTGACTCGTTTGACCTAGATGCACTGTACATAGACAAGGCGCGATGGATGGCCGAACGCAAGTTGTGCTCGAACACAACATCGTTCTCAGTATCTAGGTGCATCGACTCTGTGCCCGTGAATGTTCGTACAGTCGAGTCAACGTTTGTATGCGCAGGTAATGGCCGCTATGTGGATTTACATGCTAGACCGAACTACCGGTTTACGAAGCGGCCGCGCCCACAGAATAGATCAGACATTGAAGAAGTTTATCGGGGCCAAGTAAGGAAGACAAGGCGTATTCGACACTGTTCACGTCCACAGATGATAAGTTTGCCTGCTTGGTAGGAAAGAAGCGCAAGGAAGCAACTCAACAAGAGAAACGCTTGGAAGATGGCAGAAATGCGATTGTGGATAGACTCGATAGACAACGATGTCTGTGATCTTGTTGATACCAGAAAACTGCACGTTCGTAATCTTGTTTCCAGACGATGGGTCTTAACCCTGAAGCGCGACAAGGATGGTAAGTTCTTGAAGCGCAAGGCCTCAGAGGATTTGAAGACTAGCAGAAACAGCAACGGCAAACGGATTCACCAGCAGCGTCTAGATCAGGTTTATTCCGTTGTGTAACCCAGGTAGCTGCGAACCTTCGTTGGTCGCTGTTTCACATGGACTTGAAGACAGCGCCTTGCAAGGAGAAGCGTATGACGAGTCTCGTGATGTCATTTGCCAAATTCCGCCTGAACTAGGATATCCACCATACATGGCAGCTCGTCTGAAGAAGCCTGGACATGGTCTCAATGATGCGCCCCGTAAATTGGAATTTTTGTGGACAAGTCACTCACCAGTTACGGCCTAGTTCCGACTTGTGCTGATCGCTGTACCTATGTCCTTTATGATCTCAACCAGGAAGGTAGACAGAAACAGAACGTCAGATGGCCTGGCCACTCTTGATGCCGCGCTTGAATACCTTATGGAGGAATGCAAATGGACGAGAAATCCATGGTTTCGTGTGTCTACGCGTTGAGTCCAATATACTTGCCAATATAAGAAAGGACTTCTCTGTCGGATCCGAAGACAAGGATGATATCATGTTTGTAGGACAACGCATCAAATGGAAGACCCATGATAAACGTAGACCGTATGTCAGTGTAGACCAGAAACTAGCTGTAGATGCCGTAGAAGAGATCAAGATAGTGGGGCGTCCTAAGGGCAATCTTGCTTGTGATCCCAAGATGCATACGGCCTACTGCAGTGTTCTTGGTCAACTTAATTGGCCACAGTGTGGAACACAAGTACGCCTTTGTTGCAACGCGCTGCTAAACCGACTATCGGTGACTGTCGAGAACTCAACGAAGTAGTGAGAACACTCAAGTGTCAATATGCTGACGCAAGATTCTGGCCACTGAGGGGACCGCTACGGACCCTTGGCTTCCCAGATGCATCCTACAGGAACAATGCCGACAAGAGTAGTCAAAATGATGAGGCGTGGGAGCAATACCGGCCAATCTCACGACTTAAGCCACGTGACAAGCGAATACTGTTTAGCTGATCTGCTGACCAAACATAGCGCTAAGCCTGACCAACTGATAAATTCTGTAGAGACAGGCACGTTTGTGGCAGTGGACATGCGTCCACCGTTTCGTGCACTTGTTAAACACAAGTGCTGAACGGTCATACAACACTGTAAGGAACCACACCGTATAGTAAGCTTCTTTGCTGAAGATAAAGCTGAAGAGGTGCGCGCAGTGTTCTTTGGTCGTCAAGACCTCAAACGTTGTCGCGTTAGCGACTTGGCGGACGGCTTTGCCTTTCTTGTTTGAACGCATTTTCCTTCTCAAGAAAATTTGTCTCTGCGCGCTAGAAGCCATTTTGTTATACCAGCTCTCAAACGCGCAGCTTTCGATTCGTATACCTTCGTCTCAGTTTGCCGCTGAGCGCCAGGAGCCAGCCGGTGAGTCGAGTATGGCAGCTCCTATGGATGTAGACCAGGTGGGGAATCCGCTCTAGAGACCGACCAGATGCGCCGGCAGGTGTTTGCAGCTATCGCACGCCGTCTGGGGACACAGACGGTTCATCTTCAGAGATGTTTCCAGAGGTCGACAATGCCGTTCTACCGGCGCAAGATCCGATTGCGCCGGATCCAATTCAGCTTAAAGCAAGGTTGATTTCAGAAGTTCGCGAAGGAGACCTCCCTGTTTCTCCCAGTCAAGAGATGATTGACGAAACTCTTACGACGACAGGTCGTCGTTGCATTTCGACATCCGATTCCGCTCTAGCGGAAGAGCCTGCAAAGGTCGCTGCGACAGAAGACTTCCAAGCCTTGGGTACAGAGCCGCCCCAGGCAGAGGAAGAGGCCGCTCTAGCAGCTGATAAATCAGAAGAACTTCCAACAGACGTAGCAAGTTCTGCCGCGCAGTTCTTTGAAGCTGTTGACTGTCCAGAAGCGATCAAATGCGTATGGAGGTCAATGAGGTGCGAGTGTGCAACTTCCACATCAACAGTAAGATGTTGCGCAAGGAACAGGGTGGCTTCAACCTCTTACGATCCGACTTTACGTCGATCGTGTATACCGCTCTAGCGGAGGTGGACGTGCTCTGCGGCGGAACTTCGCCGGAGAGAGCCTGATTTTCAACATCTCTCTGTATCGAGTTTGTAGAAGCCATACTAACGGCAGTCAACAAGCTCCGCGAGATTGATCGCCGCATTAGCTACAATGTTGTCTCAAACATCCGGCTAAAAAATGGAGAGTGTCTAGTTAAAGGCGATCCAAGAAACAAATTGAAGGAGACCAAGTTGTCTCAAGCTTTTGATCAACGCTGACCTGCTCTTGCCAGATTCTGATAAGGATTGGCGCGAACCACTCATTTGCGCTGCTCGGAATTTCGCAGACCGCAAACAAAGGACACGGTCAAAGGCTGGCGCTCCGCAGAGAATCGATCGCCAGCGCCGAGCAGCCAATCCAAGAGGCCGATCTACCGGCCCTGATGTAGAGCAGGAACGTTCTCGGTCAGAACGAGGACGTTGGATCAGGAAGGATGAGCCTCGAGATGCTCGGTAAGAGCTAACGCGGAGTTCTTTTCACTTTCCATTCTTTTTCGTTTGCCCTGAGCGCGGTGAACCGCTCTAGCGGTCATAATTCAGTAGATGCACCGTTTTGCGTGGCAGCCTCTTTCAGCTTCGTAGCTTTGCTTTTTAGTTTAACAGTTTTCAGCCTGTTTGTACAGTTGCGAGGCACTTGCATGCTCCAGAGCAAAGAAAATTTGTCTGTTTTGTTTTCTGTTTTGGTCATCCCTGTTCACGTTGTTGCTTCAACTTGGTTCCTGTTAGTGATATGCTCTTACGCAATGCTCAAGTCTTGCCATAACATTTGGCTCACTCGCTCTTGTGCGGACTGTTGGACTGTGAGTACTTCCAGGGCGTATTGTTGTCTTATACGCTCCACTGCGGGGGGTTTGACCCTCACCCCCACCCGGCGGGTTCATTTGGCAACAAGAGACCTTCCATAACATAGCTTTCGTCGCCAGCCCCCGGCCTCAAGTGATAGGTCACACACATCCAAACTCAGACTTGATATTCCGGAAACTGTGTAGTCATACTTCTTCTTGGCGTGTTTGGAAGTGGACTCGAGGAGATGCGTTTATTTGAAGCACGGTATGGCGACATTGATCGGCAGCTCGGCGTGGTTTGTTCTTGATCATCGGCGAGCGATGTGAGTCATAGGGGGTGTCGGGGGAGTCTTAGAGTCGCGGCGGGTAGGGTGAACCCCGAGCCTGGCGAAGGAGTGCGAAAAAACACGAGGTTCAGAAAGGTAGTGACATGCATGTTTTAGGAGGTCTTGGTGACGCGAGTGATGCAAATGATCCTGTGTAGGGCATCATTAGCGTTACAAAGTGCTCAGGAGACTGTTTAGATTGTCTATTGACCAGGGGTGGGAGTTCGGGTAGAGGACAGGAGGGGAGCGGCGTGACATGAAACGCAACAAACAAGGTCACTTCACACTGAGGAGCTGACTGGGTGGTAGAGAGCTGAACAGGTGTGGAGAGGGGAGAGTGAACTCAGCGCGGAAGTTCCCGACACTTGCAGCTACAGGGGTGTCCTGTTTACTCCCCCGCACATACCTGAGCTGCAACAAAGAGGGGCGCCCCGCAGAAGCAGATGTAAAGACACTCAACACCTCGACCTCGACGTGCGTGACCATGTCCGCTCCGCGCGTCAGATAAATTGGGCGTCAATTTATGTCTGAGGCTGCTGGCAGCTGGCAAAATTGAAGCAGATGATGCACTTATCGAGCAGTAGAGAGTTCCAGCTAAAAATACATGGGAACCACACTGCAAATGCACCATGCCGCACTTGTCCAGGATCTCATGAAAGCGTCGTGACTTCTGGAGACTTCTGATGTCGTGTTTGCTTTGCTTTTGTTTGGACCACCGTTTCGGATGATTTCGAACACATCTACGGTCATTCAAATACACCAAAGATGATTCAGTTCACCACCAAAAACATCCGCTGCTGCTCACATGGCATTTGACGTGCGTTTTACGAAAACCAGCCGATAGTGACCAGCGTCCCAACTACCAACCAGGGATGTGAGACCGAGTAGAAACAGGACAGGGGAGAGACTGAATAACATTTGCAAGCTTCATTTTGACAACTATTCATACTGGATGCCCTTTTTCATCCCCTAAAAAATGCAACAAACAAGGGTGCCCCACAGTAAGGTGAGCTACTAATGAGTTCACCAGTTTTTTACATGCGGGTCGAAAACAAGAGAGAGGAGACTGAGTGCAGGCAAGAACCTCCAAAAAAGCTTTAAACTCTCATAGGGACACCGTTCCGAATACCCAGCCTCTTGATATCAGATGCTCTTTGTACACTCCCCTCAAGAAACGCAACAAAGGAGGGCACCCCACACTGAGGTGAACTGACCAGGTGTGTCCATCCAGTTAGAGGACAGAAACGACGAGGCTTTGTGGAAGCAAGAACCTCTAAGTTGAAAACTCTTGTACAGATAGCGTTCCACAACTTGGCTGGACATTTGCAGGCTTCACCTTTACAACTGCATAGTGATATAAGATTTCCTTGCTCTTAAAAGGGAGATGATTGCAATGGACAAGGGCACCCCATACTGAGGTGTGCTCACCAAGTTTGTAAGTCCAGGTAGAAGACAGGTGAGGGAAACAGAATGCAGCCAACAGCTCCTGAGTTGCTTGGGGTCCTCTTTTGAAACCCTCAACTGTCGGTCCCAGAATTGGACCATTGTGCAAGAACATCAGATCCAATTCTATCCTATGACCAGTAACAGTCGATGGGAGTTGATCAAGGCCTTGTGTATATAGGCTCTTTCATATCGAGCCTCCATGCGAAATTTTGCGCCTCTTTGCCTTGTATTTTCGCGTGGCTCACAGCAGTAGAAGGAAGTGTAATGTCGATTTCATCCTATATCACCCCATAACAACAACAATGTTTTTTTACAGAGGTTTCTTTCGACCTCTCCCTTATCAGGCTGTTGATAAGATCAAGACCCAAGATATGGTAAAATACCAGAACGTGCCATTGTCTTGGTGAGATTCTGAAACATTTCTGGTTGTCCTTTCATTTGAGGCTTGTGCTGGACTGTCAACACGCTCGTCGGTTTCTGTCAGAAAAACTTCTGCATGCTTCTCAGCTGGAAGCTGTTCTTCGCAAGGAAAGACAATAGCAATGACAAGGTTGAAACACTTGAGTGCAGGGGAAGCAAGGATAGAGGGAAGACAACAATATTTTGGCGAAAGCCCGGATGATCGTCATTTTAAGGATGACTGGATGATTGATCAGTACGACTTGACT
Source organism: Durusdinium trenchii (assembly GCA_963970005.1). NCBI lineage: Eukaryota > Dinophyceae > Suessiales > Symbiodiniaceae > Durusdinium > Durusdinium trenchii. The sequence goes on from CAXAMN010022006.1 coordinate 181,013, forward strand.
GCTCCCCTACATTTGGAAGCGAGCAGACATGAACTTAGCCTGGAATTGTTGTTGCGCTTGCTTTGCATGACCACTTCACAGAAGACATAGCAACCCCCCCGAAAGTGCTCCATCAAGATGCCACAGTTGCCGAGGCCATCATACGAAATGGAGCGTGCCCAAAGTGGACTATGAGTCTTTTGGTCATTACGAACCATGGCAATTTGGAAAACATTTTTCATTTATATCGGCTTTGCTTTGTATTGACGCAAACATGTTGCTCCTATCCCTTGCCGGAAGGTTCTAGGTTGTAGAATGCCTGTTTTGCATTCGTTTGTCTCCATTGCGAAGCTTGGGGGCCTTCAGCCATAGTAAAGACTTCGAAGCACATCAGAGCAGGTTCTGGAACAGGTTCTGGAGCGGGTTCTGGAGGAGGTTGGTGGGCAGGTTCCGGAGCAGGTTCGGGAGCAAGTGGTTCGGGAACATGTTCCGGAGCAGGTTCCGGCACAAGGTCAAGAGGACTTTACATATATTTCTGACATGCTAGTATGTGAGATAGTCAATTCCGTAGTGCTGACGTGTCAGCATGCTGGCATGTTTTCACGCTGACTCACGCCGTCGTGCTGACTCACGCCGTCGTGCTGACATGTTGTCATGCTGACATGGGTCATAGCATGATATGTTAACGTATTGTGACGCTGAGATGCTGAAGTCAGGTCATGCTTTAGCGGCTTTAGCGGTGACATGGCTCCAAAGCGGGTTCCGGAGCAGGTTCACTGGTTCTTGTTTGTTGTGGCGTTGTCTTGCGCGCACACGTGTGGGCACATGTGTGGGCACATGTGTGGGCACATGTGGCTTGCCATATCCCGACATATTGCCGTGCTTCAATGCTGCAATGGCACATTAAAAAGGCTCACGTGTTCCAGATCAGCATTGTGTGGCAAAAAACAACATTTGTTGGTGAACCCGTTGCCATTGCCTGAGACTAGCAGATTCATGCTGCTCAGCTGTTTGGTTTTGAGGGGCCTATTTTGCTGTGATTTTTGACAGTTATTTCAGGCGGATTGGGTGGCAGCGACAGGTTGCGACGGGTTTCTATTTCTGTGGCCGGTGATCGAAGGCAATCGTGTTCCTCCAGTGGTGAGGTGCACAGCGTGAGTTGGTCGCGCGAGCAGGGAGAAAGAACTGTCCAGGCTCCGCCAGGGTCCGCCAGTGTCCGCATTGTTTTCGTCCATTTTAGTTCGGCAGGTGCAAGAAACTCCACAATGCGCCTTGTGCGGACTTTGTTGTGGACTGGCTACTCGACTGCAACGAATAGGGGTTATATAGTGCTCCAAGATTTTGATGATTCTGTTATCATTTATGACTTCAACATACCTTTCGTTATGTTTTCTTTGGCTCAACCGTGGCGGCATTGAGGCAGCACATGGAGGCTGTGACCTGTGGAATCGACAACAAGGTTAACCTCTATCGAATAAAAGAGGCTTGGGTTTTGGATGTATTGAATCTCTGTTGTTGCTGCAATCGGCCTTGTCTGGAGCTTTCTTTGTGCTGTTTTGCACAAGCCTTTTGTTCATGGGAATCTCTGTTTTCCACGTGGAAGGAAACAATTGAATTCAAGAGGGACAAACACGACAATCAGGGATTCTTATGCGTGGCCGCTTTGCTGAGGTCTCTTAAGTTTTGTCCTTTTGATTTGCTGATCCAATTTTCTGCTCCTCGTGGTAATATGTTTACGGGGCTAAGCAGCCTCTAGTGAAAGCACACATGAGGCTGCTGACGTCGGGACAGGACGGGTGGCACTGGGAACAAACTTCGGGTGGATCAAGATTCTGGACTTTCAGACCAAAGAGTTTGTTTCGCCAGCCAGATGCAAAGATTTGCAAGTGAGTTGGTCTGTTTTTCTGTGCTTGTCTAAGACTTGGTGTCAAGCAGAGTTACAGGTCACTGATCGGGCATCAAGACCACTGCAAGGCCAGGGCAGCTCTTGTCCATCAAGATTGATGAAACTGTCTGAATATTGATGGAAGGCTCTTGCTGTTGACTGGGAGAAGAACCTTGTGGTGTCTTGTTCCTGGGACAGCTACGTGCACCTCTACGAGACTTCGCCAGGTTATTTTATCAGAGTTTGGCTTAGAGTTTGGATATAGGTTTGTGTAAGAGTACAGAGCGCCGCAAATGTGAACTGGTAAATGGAACCACGACTTGCGGACTGCTGAGAGAACACCTCCGAACCCTGCCCCATAGTGTCTTGTGCGGGAACCAATCGGCTACAGGTCAATTCAATTTATCTCATACACCGTCCGGAATACAGAATTCCGTCCACTGGATAGGTTTTGACTGAGGATTTGCGCTCGGCGAAGTTGGCTCACAGGCTCACTGGGCACAACAGCAATTGCTGCTTGGCCTAGGGTGAATACCAGTGAATGTGAGTGCCAAGCGCGGCATTCTGTTGACATAGAAATGCAACATGATACGGGTGGGGCAGAATGCTTAAGCATGGCTTTTGTTCGTATGCCTTCTGAAGGCTATGCTCTAGATGTGGATTTTGAGAGTATGGTGGCAGTCTCATCCGCCAATGAATACCGCTTCATGCTGTGGGACTTGAGGGAGAGGAAACTCCTGCAAAGCTATGAGTCCCCTGGGCACAACGTGAATTGTAGCTTGGCCAGTATGCCAGGGCCAGAAGGCCAGAAGGCCAGTCGTGAATTGTCCTTCTGACTTGACATCTCAGGCATGAGCCTCGATGCAGAGAATGGGAAGCTTGCAACTGCTTCGGATGATGGGCTTGTAAAGATTTGGAATCTCCATACTGAAGCCGGCGAAGAATGGGAAACATCTTGGGAAAATTCTTTGGACTGCAAGCACAACATGACTGTGGCAATGGATGTGGATTGGCAGCTGGGCCGGTTGGTAACGGCTTCTTGGGACTACAATGTGGACATGTGGAATCTCACCACCGGTAACTTGATTGCGAAAAGTGTGACCTGAAGGAGCTTTGAGGCTGAGTTTATGATTTGGTCTTTTCTTTTCTGACGTTTTGCAGACTTGCTGACCGTGTCACGTCAGGTGAGCATTTGCATCATTTCTTCAAACCGCGGAGATGCATGACTCAAGTTCGGATGAGCAAATAGTCCACTTTGATCAGAAAGGATGAGTGAGTCTCAGGCACAATTGTGGTAGTGGATGATCTTGGAGAACACGAAGAGTCGGCCACCCTCTGTCCCTGCTAGTGCGGCGCTCTTGCACCCGGAGACTTCATCACCTAACACCTACTGACCTAACAGAGATGTTGAAGATGCAGATTGTACAAAGCTTACACTTCGTATCCATCAAAGTATGGAGTTTACATCGTTTACTTGAGAGAGAAGGAGCAATTCCAGGCAGCTCAGTAGCTTGCCAGAAAAGATTACCAAATCGATTTGGTCATAATTTACAACTTTCTTGGGAGGCTTGGTCGTCCGAGGATGGACAAATTCATGCAGAGGTGGGCGTGTAAACTTGAGGGTCGAAGGGCCCAAAGTTCACTGACTTGTGTCTATGGCCTAGTAGCGATGCCAGGAGCTCCTAGTAGCTTCTTGTTACTAGTAGTAAGGCCAGGAGCTCCTAGTAGCGTCCTTGCTCCTAGTGTCTATGGCCCACAGGCCATCCAATCGCACGTCAACAAAGTGAAGACTTTGCTGACAATGGGGAAGGACACATGGACCGCTTCAGAGGTGCTAAGCGTCTTTTCAATTGCCGACTCATCACGAAAGGTATCTCCTTACTTTAGCAAACAGGTATTACAATCTGGAGTTGGGTTTGTGCATTGAGTTTGGTCCTGTAAGAGATGATTCTGTTCGTCGGGGGGGGGCCTCGGGTGCCCCCCCTGGATCAAATCCCCCCTGCGCCGGTTCACGCTGTCAAGAACTTCTACCAGGGTTACTCGTGATTGCCTGCTACCTTTCGTTCACCCCCTCCTCTCTCAAGTCCAGTTATGCCAGGAGGTGCACGAAGTGGCTTTGGAGCAAGCCCGCAATGCTGCGCTGAAGCTGAAGGCTTGAGACGGAGGGAGCTCTCCTGCTATCTCGTGGTTTACATTTTGCGACACGCAAGGATTCCAGCAAGAATTTTGCTTCCGCAGAAGGCAGCAAGCAAAAGGCAGGGCTAGCACTTTCGGGCACCTGTGTATGCTGAGCGAGTAATCAGCATAAAATCCTATTTCAATGAATTGTGGATCTTCTATAGTCAACTTGCTTTCAACACAACCCTTTGACTCTGGATGAAATTGTGGGGCATCTCTGCAGGTGCATGTGGTTGCCGAGAAAGCACAGACAGTGAAAGACTTCGCTTCTGCAGGCTAAGCTGCATAGCCTTCATAGGATCTGTAAAAACTGTCACACATTTCAGCTGAGCATTGCTTCTTCAACCATTGAACCCCAAACGCCCGAACCTTGCAACTTGGATTTGTGGAGAAAATGCTTTATGTTGCCATCAGATGATCACCTTCTCAGTCAAGGTCTTGTTTGTAATGAAGTATGTATGGTGTAGTGGTATGCTATGCGAGCCTGCTTGCACAGCTACGTATATAATACCAGACTGCTTGCTTCGATTGCAATTGCGACGCCAGGCTCCTCGCAAAGCCAACTGCTTTTCTTTCTCATTGTTTGGACCTTATTGAAGGGGCGTTACCCTTATTTTGATTCTTGCTTTTGTTTGTGCTGTTTGAGGGTGTTCATTTTGTGATGACCGCAGAGCTGTGTGTGCTAGGTGATTTGTGTATCAATCCTGGGGATGATGTTCTTTAATCGTATGCAATATTACGAAAAGAAACATTTCATTTGAGAAAAATGAAGGAATTGGTCATTGAAGTATTGCCAATTTATTGTAACTTTATTATGAAAGCCAGCCGATAGGTGATTTGGGACACAGACCCTTATAAACATGAGCGGTACCTTGACTACTTTTGATGGACAAACGCATTTTCGAAAGAAAGAAAGTTAGCTGAGGTCAGGTGGTACCCATCTTGTTCTCCTGGTCCATTTTGGCTCAAGATGGGCCAGGGATGTGAGCTTTGCAATGGATGAGTTCGAGGCCTTACTGGCCATTGTGCCAATGCTGTTTGCACCGTCTCCACCATTGTCAACGGCCTAGTTGGAGGATCAAGGGGCGCCCCATCAATCCCCACTCTTCGCAGCTCCATATGATCGAGAGCTGTGGCGATCCCTTCCGGAGGGGCATGAGCCAGCAACCGGGTATTTACCCTGCATTGATCTCCCGCCAGACCTGAGCATCCAAGGCACACCACCTAACGATTGCGGTCAAGTCTGTTAGGGTGGCTATTTCTGTGTCCGTAGGTAAAGGGCTGTTCGCCATGGGCCGATCCACGCCGGCGGAATGCGATGACCTCCACCGGAACACTACACAGTTGAAGCTCTGCACAACTCGGTGCCGGTCGAGACACACAGCACGCCCAGGCACAAACCCACGACCACGCCCAGGAAATGTTTTGGGCTCTCTGACATTGATTTGTTAGCGCCAGGTGCAGTAGCAAATTTGTCAGCCCCCAGTACACCAGCAACTGCACTGGCACCGACACCAATTGCAGTGGGTGGAATTGCAAATGCAGTTGGGAGTGCAAAAGGTAAAAGTTTCACAGATTGCTGACCAACTGGACGACACGGAGTTGGAACTAGTTGGAAAGGCAGAGGTGGACGAGGCCTGTGCGCAATACAGATTGGTCATGGGCTGACAGTGATGATCAACAAGGTTGTCGCCCGGCAAGCTGCTCCATACGCATGTTTCTCAGTGCTCACACCGTATGCGTGGAGGACACAACGTCAGCTGAAGGCCAAAGGTTTTCCTCTTGCAAGACGACGGGACTTGGAAGCAGACAGAGGTGGCTGGTCCCCCCAACTTCTCTGCATGGACTTCACGTTGGGATGTCTACAGGAATCAGGAACCATTTTGTTGATGCTTCGTCATAATCCTGTCGTTCCTGGAGGAGACAAGAAACCTGTGATAACTTGGGCAGCGTTGGATGAATATTTCAGGAACATTGCAACATTGAATCGACAGCATCCAGAATGTTTGCATCTAGTTTTTCAAGCAGAAGATCGTCGCCGCAGTGATCATTTGGAGAGGATTCGACGTTCATTGACAAGCGCAGCAATCGAGGCTCGACTGCCAATGGACCGCAGCTTCGACGTTCGACAGCCATGGATTGGGGTGTTCACCCATGCTGCAAGAGATCAGGCATATTGGAATCAAGAAGTCGCGCAGATTCCAGCCCAAGCCTTCATTGCACGGCAGGGCGGAAGATCCATGAGCAAGCAGGAGGCAGAAGGAATGGACATGACTGATGCAGAGAAGGATGCTTCAAGAGTGTCACAAGGAGTTCCTCGGCCTCATGGAGAAGGTGAATCGAAGAGTGCCAAACGTCGGAGGAGAGAGAAGGAAAAGAGAGAAGATGATTGGAGGAAGAGCCGAATTCAGTCAACGAGCCAGTATGACTCTTACAGTTGGAGAGGAGCAGGAAGCAGCAAGGCGGAAGGCAAAGTGAAGATGCAGTGCCCAAGACGTTACGATGGCCAGTTCTTTGTGACTTGCCGAGATGGGAATCAGATCTGTTACGAGGTTGCCAAAGGCCAGCTGGGTGCTTGTCAGGAGCCTTGCAGCGACCGTCGAGCCCATGTTTGTCAGCTATATGTCTTGGACAGCGTCCAAATGTGCAGTGTGCCAAGGGCAAGGCTGGAGACATGGGTGGAGGTGGAAAGGGAAAGTGACGGGAAGCAGATGGCGTGCGTGATTGCTCGGATTCGGGGGAGGAGCAAATAGTTCTTGAACCGGAAGACGTGAAGGTTACAGCTGAATTCATAAAGAAGGACAATGATGTTTCAATGCAAGGTCAATGCAGACAATTTGTATTTGCAGAGTTCCTTGCTGGAATGGGAGGCCTCTCAGAAGCAGAGGTTCATATCAGGCGGGAAGATTTCCATCTGGGCAACATTGGACGGATATGCTGGGGGGTGGAACGTTTTGGCAAACAAAAATCTACAAAGCCGCAACAGGCCTATGTGCCACTGAGATCGACCACGGACACTTCGCGCCTCCATGTCGAACTCTGACACGGGCACGAAGTTCGGACGAATTCGGGCAAGTACCGTACCAGTGTTGAGGAGCGACGAACATCCGGAGGGCTAGGGAGATCCACAGCTTAGCAGGCCAATCAGGTGATGCCAAGCGTGGTGGTCTTTGGACGCGTGGTAGAAGATCGCATGACGGAAAGGCAAATACAGTGTCAGGACTTCGCGGGAGGACCCAGAGAATGGATATTAGAAGCGAGAAAGGCTTTTGCGGTGGAGTTTGACGCCGAGGTGTCAGACACAGGGAAACAAAAAGATGTATGGCAGCAGCTTCTAGAAAACGCTGCTGACAGAGACACGGCAACGTTGCCCGGGTGGATGAGACATGGTTTTCCCTTGGGGGTGAAGAAAAGACAAGATTGGGAACAATGGTATATTCCCAGCAATAGGAACAGATTCTGCAGAGACGGCTGGTTGCAAGATGATATTGATGGGGCAATGACCAACTATTCAAGCTTTGAGGAGGCAGGAGATCAGCAGAAGAGTTGCTGCAACAAATGGAGCAAGCAGGTCGTGCAGCCATTAAGGGTAGCGAGTGGAAGAAATCACAGGTGCTACTACTTTTGCCACTACTATTACTACTACTATTGCTATTACCATTATTATTTGAACTATTACTATCGCTACTACTCTTACTAGGGCCTTGCAAATTTCAAAGGTTCTCCGAAGGTTGGGGCCCGGATGAATGAAATGAACGATTTAATTTTCTGATATTTGATTGTTTTAGGTATTGAATAGATTGGATTGAAGGTAATTATATTGAAATATTTTGGTGAGGATTATTCGAAATATAGCAATTCTATTTAATAATGGTCGAGGAAATATTTCGATTAATATTATTATAAATCAATTTAAACGATTATAAACAATTCGAAATAAATAGAACATAAACGATGGAATATAATATAATTTATAATTTATATAAAATATACAAAAACCTATTATTATTGTATATATTATGGTTTTTTAAATCAATTATTATATTTTATTAATTATTTATAGATTTGAATTTTATAATGAATAAAGAAATATTTATATATATAAAATATTTATATATTTATAGGAATATATTTAAATTGAATTAATAATTATATAATTTTATTAAATATAATAATGAATAATTTTTAAAAAACAATTTAAATATTAAATATATATTAATTCAATATTATAATGAAAAAATTGAATTTAAAAAAAATGTTGAAGGGTGTTTTTTTCGGGGTAAATATTTTTGGAAATAAAAAATATATGAATATTAATAAAGGGAAATTATGGGTTTCTTTTGGTTGAATTGGAACGGTAATTATATTGTTTTGGAACGGTTATGATAATAAATGATATTTTTACGATTTTTATTTTGTTTTAGGGAAATAAACACTTCGAAAAGAAAGGATAAATGCGAGGAAGATTTATGGAATTTTAATATGGATTTGGGTTTCGAATAATTTATTCCAAAGATTGTGCGGCAAATTAAGCTTCGAATTTCTTTTGATTTATAAGGAGGTATGCATTACGCAATATTATTCGAATTGTATTGTCCGACCTTTAATATTAGAATTCGAGACAATGCAAACGGGAATCCGTAGCGGAGATCCCGATCCACTGCTCGACTTGGGTCTATAGCCCCGGAAGCGAGCTGGCAAAAATTTGGCAAAGGTCGAGGGCGAGGTGGTTTGCGTGGAGGCCGCCGTATGCACAAAGCAATACAATGATCCATTCTTTAAAATTCCAATTTATATATTAATTTGGAAAATGAAGATATAAAGGATGACAATCCTATATTGCCAATCCGATTTACGAATCCTTTCGTTAAATTAACAGATTCATTCTAGCCATTCTATGAGGCTGAGGCTTTGCTTGTCTAAAACGTCCTTTTCGAATATATATGTGACAAGTGCGGCCAAAACCACCCATCCGATGAGCGTCCTTGGTTTTCTGGAAATAGGATTGATCCCATAGATTCCAATAGCCGCGGCCAGGGGCCCCATATATTCCAGATAGAGATCCTCCGCTTGCCAAATATATTCTGGAAGATTGACGAAACATGATTTAAACAAGATTCTGCTTCGGTGAGGGGGCACAATTGATTGATTATTACGTTTAAACAATTTCTAGATGATTTAATAAATAATATAATAAATATATATCAAAACATTTTTAAATATACTACAAAATATTAAAAAAATAGATATAAATCTATATATTAAATAAATCATGAATTATATATATATTTTATATTTTAAATAATACATTATTATAAATATATTATATATTATGAATATATTAAATACTAGATTTTCAATATTATAAAGAATAAATCATAAAATAATTAGAATTACGAATTAGAAAATGATATGGATTCCATCAAAAATGATATTTTTTTCATTATTTATATGGATATATAAAATCAATATTTTTATATTTAATACAATATAAATTAAACTAATAATGAACGTAATCGATTATATTATTACATCAATGCATATAATTTATTATAATTTTCTATTTAGTCTTAAGGATTTATTAATGACATTTTTACTATTTTAATATCAATACATCAAATAACTAAAAAACATATGAATAAAATATAGTCCTGGATGGAATAAGATTTTCTTCGATTTCTAAAAAATATCCATAAATTTTGGAAATATATAGGATATTCTAGCATAGCAATTTTGACATTAATCTTATAGATGCTCGCGTGCGACCATGTCATGACTTTGATTGTATCGGATCCAATTCTTATACGAATCGCAAGCTTCGGAATTTTGTAGGCGGCGGGCGTCACCAACATGGATAGGCCTCTGCAGAAATTGCTGGACGACGTTGCTGTCTGGATAATGCCAAATTGGAGTAGAATCCTACTTACAGCTACATGTCCCGATGCCAACCTATTGGGCAATACAGTAGGGCAGCTGCGCACCAAACATACCTGTAAAAATATCGCGAAATAGAAGAGGAATAAATAGAATTTCTACAAAATATCGCGAACAAGGGGCGCACAATATTACAACAAATATCCAATAGTGGAGAGATTTGGTCTGCAGCAAGCTGTAGAGGGCGGCGATTCTTTAAGGCATTAGGACTTTAATAGGCGCTCGCAATGGGGAGCAAGGTCACCGAGCAAAATGTGCAGGAGCGGTGTCGAGGACAATTCAATATAATGACGTTTATTCTCTCAACAAGGATTTTCAATAAAGGTCCTATTGGATCGCACCTCCAATTCATTCGTTAATATATAGATAAGGACGATGGAGGATTTTCTCCGAATCTATATAACTACCCCATGGTGCCAACAATCGGCGGCTGCCCGAGAATATTCGCAATATCCCAATAACAAACCACGCTCTTAGGTTTGGATGGATTGCGAGTGCGCCACCCTCCATAGAACTTATTATTATTTTCACGATCCTTGCAGAAATTATTGCTAAAGACTGCTGCATAGGTCGCAACATCAGATATTGGTTGCAAATATTCTTTGCTGCTGCAAAAAAACCATTTCAATGGGGTTTCTACATTTTGCCCCGCTATTACCTTTGCCAAATTCTTTTTACAACCTATGAATTTTCTATGCTCTTCCTCCGTAATCCCCCCCATTCATGGAAACAACGGATCAACTCTAGGATATTTAATTATATACAAATTTAAAAGAAATATAACATATAATATGTTTTTTATCAAATCATAAATCTATTGAAAATATAATGTATATATATATTGAATTACTTTTATTATAACCTATAATTATTATTTATAGGATATGATATATTACTATATTGATACAACAATTTTTTGATTTGCGAAAAGATATAATAACGGAATTATGATGAAATTGATTCGTCTCTGAATATCTAAAATATTTAGAAATGATTTGGAATTGAAAAATTGAATATTTTGGGAATTAAACAATTTGGGGCTTACGAAGAATTATTACGAACGATTTATTGAATGCCGTAAATTATTTTTAGGAAATATTTAATTAAGATTGAGAATAATATCGAATATATTAATAACATATAGAAAATTAAGGCGTAATTACATTTAGATAATGGTGATAATTATTGATAGACGGGCGATTTCCTCTTCCTCAAAAGCACAATGAATATAAATGATGCCTCCGATCGACGTAACATTGGATTCTGACATTCAATGAATATCCACACAAGGTTTGCCATTGGGGGAGGCTAGAAAGTGTTATTCAAAAAAATTGAGTAAATATATGGTATGATGGTTTTTTAGCAGAAACAGGTTATTTCGATGATATTAAAAAGAATATAAATCATTACATATCTAAATGGCTAGGGATCGATTTTAAGATGCCGAAGGCAACATTTAGAAGAAAAAGAATAATGATCAAACATGCAAAAATAAAGATGCAAAGGATAAAGGAAAGAAACATAAAGGAGATGAGAAAGGAATAGAAGATAATCACAAAATTATAAATCAAAATAAAGATTAGAAAGAAACATATATTATACAATACTATATAAATTGTGGAAAGGCCGCATTGACACCCTTCGAAATAATGATGAAACTATTTAGAAATACATATATCTAAGATTTGGAAAAAAGAAAAACCAAAATTCAATAAATATGAAATATTGATTGCAAATATATTAATTTAAGAACTATTCCTTCCATAATCATTCCAGAAATATATATATATATATTTAAATCTTAAGCAAATATATTTAAGATATATTTTTCATAATAATATATATTTCTATAACCATAGATATCTTTCATGAATATGCAAAACAGACAATATCTGTTTATTTTGATATATATTTTTATATATATATATATGAATCAATATCTATAATTAAAAAATACAATATATATACTCTATATTTTTCAAGATTTTTTTAACATACGATATAATGGTATTTTCGATAAATATATATTTAATAATTATTTACAATTTATATTTTAATTTAATCAATTTCATATTTATTAGTTCTATTTATTCAACTATATTTTCATATTTCTTTGAAATTTTGGTATAAATGAAATATATTATTGAATTTTAAATAACGGTATTAGAAACGATACCGGTTCTGCAAATGATAATTCCTCTTTCTCAAATTATTTCTCCTTCCAAAGCCTTTATTATAATTGCATTTACATATTCATCCTTAAATTTCATTAACATATATTTTCTAGGAATCTTGATTTGTATTTAAAAATATTTATTTTTTTTTGGTACTCCAAAATGGATTTGATATTTTTATGGATAAATATTGATTTATTTTTACAATTAAAATATATATATGAATATGGTTTTTTGTTCTACTAATATATTTGCTAAATTTTTTTGCATATCATCTACATATATATAGACATTTTCATTTTTAACCTTCCATAAGAATATGCATAGATACCATCTTATTTCTCCTTCGCTAAAATTCTTTGAAATTCATGATATAATCGTGAATTGATTCATCATATTTAATCAAAAAACCCTCGTAATTTTTGCTTACATAAATTAAAATGAAATTATACCTTTCATTGGTTGATATCTGATCATTACCTAATTTATATATATCTTCTTGCCCAAATACGAAATATATAATCTAATCCTATCTTGATATTTTGCATCGATTATATACCCTCAATGAAATATCCTACAAATTTTCTTACCCTGTCACTTGTGTTTTTAACACAAACCAATGGCTTCCATGTTTTGAAGTAGTCAGTTGATTGTCAATCCTAAATTATATCCAATAATGATCAATATCTTGAGGATTTGTTTTGTAGTGGATTCATTGTGATTTTTGTAGGTGATTATTGAAAATTTTCATAGATCCTTGCCCATTGAAACGATATGGTTCTTGTTTGCCAAAGACACAATTTAAATAAATCCAATTTGGTTATCGGTTACAATTCGTAAATATACTATTTTTCTCAATTTTACCAATTTTATCGGGGTGTTTCTTCTTTTTATTCAATCTATTTTTTCATGGCGATTTAGATATGTTCGATGCCCAATATATTCCTTATATCAATTGGCATATGTATCAATTTGTAATTTGCCTAAATGATTTCATCTACCGTCTTTGCAACATTTTGGCATAATATCTTTTTTTATCTCTGTAATATAAAAAGATAAAAAGAGGAGGAGAAGGCAATCGAGAAGATAATGTCTATTCTATCAGATGTTGAGAAGGGGCTTGAATTGTTCAATTAGAATTTTATGCGGTCTTGAATTAACAAAAAACGATTTGTTAAATATAAAAATATTTTTCAAAATATATGTTTCCAAGATTTGCTCTCTACCATTGATTCCCCAATTATATTTTTATCAATTTTCTATAGTAAAATATGGAATGATTCAATTTTGAATTGAAGATCATATTCTCATTGAGAAATATTTATATTTATTAAAATCATAGGAAGAAAATTTCAATTATTTTTCGCAACCCCGGGGGAACACGATTCCCCTAAACATTTGATTATTTATAATAGAGGCAATAAAACATTATTCCCTTCAATTACGGCAAATCATGGTGACGATACATAAACAAACAAATATTCTTAATTCATTATATTTCTTAGATTTCTAAGTCATTATCATCTTTTATATAGAAATTAATTTGCTAATTCCATAATCTTCTATCTAACTAATTATTCCTCGCAAATCATAAAAGGTCGTTTTATATTTCATAATTCTTCTAATCATCGATTTAATCTCTATTAAGCTTTTATTATATTGATTAATATTAATTCGTTTTCTATTAATTGCAAAAATAATTGTAAATTCTCTTCTAAAGAAATGGGTTGGATCCTTTATAAATTTCGAGGAATATATATTAATATACTATTTCAATTTTTTTTATCTTCACCTTAAACCTAATAATTAATTATATTTCTTTCTAATTTCCTTTCTTTTTCTTTCCTTCATATCTATATCTTTACATATTTATTCATTTGTTCATAATACATTTATAAAATCTATATTATTATCCATCCCCATCGAAATAAATAATATCTATTAAAATCTATTCCATTATAATATTTATTCCCTCAAACCACCCATCCGATGAGCGTCCTTGGTTTTCTGGAAGCAAGATTGATCCCATAGATTCCAACAGCCGCGGCCAGGGGCCCCATATATTCCAGATAGAGATCCTCCGCTTGCCAAATATATTCTGGAAGATTGACGGAACATTGTTTAAACAAGATTCTGCTTCGGTGAGGGGGCACAATTGACTGATTTTTATGTTTAGACAACTTCTAGATGATTTTAATAAGTAATATAACAAATATATATCAAAACGTATTGAAATAGATTGCAAAATATTAATAGAAATAGATTTAAATCTATATATTAAATAAATCATGTATTTTATATATATATATATTTTAAACAATACATGATTATAAACATATTATATATTATGAATCTATTAAATACTAGATTTTCAAAAATAGACTATCATATTAATTAGAAATCCTAAGAAATAAACTAAAAATATTAATAATATATACCTATATAGAATTACAAATAACAAATCATAAAAATAACTAGAAATCCTATAATCATCCAAATCCGAATTAATTACGAATTGGAAAATGATATGGATTCCACCAAAAATGATATTATTTCGTTGTTTATATAGATTTTTAAAAATACAATATATATTAGATTAATAATGAAAATAATCGATTATATTGTTATATAAATGCATTTAATCTATTATATTTTTTTGCTTTTTCTTAAGGATTTATTAATGGCATTTTTATTATTCTAATGTCAATACATCAAATAACTAAAAAATATATGAATAAAATATAGTCCTGGATGAAATAAGATTTTCTTCGATTTCTGAAATATCCATAAAATTGAGAAATATTTAGGATATTCTAGCATAGCAATTTTGACATTAATCTTATAGATGCTCGCGTGCGACCATGCCATGACATTGATTGTATCGGATCCAATTCTTATACGAATCGCAAGCTTCGAAATTTTGCAGGCGGCGGGCGTCACCAACATGGACAGGCTTCTGCAGAAATTGCTAGACGACGTTGCTAATTGGATAATGCCAAATTGGAGTATAATCCTTCTTACAGCTACATGTCCCGATGCCAATCTATTGGGCAATACAGTAGGGCAGCTGCGCACCAAGCATACCTGTAAAAATATTGCGAAATAGAAGAGGAATAAATAGAATTTCTACAAAATATCGCGAACAAGGGGCGCACAATATTACAACAAATATCCAATAGTGGAGAGATTTGGTCTGCAGCAAGCTGTGGAGGGCGGCGATTCTTTAAGGCATTAGGATTTAAATAGGCGTTCGCAATGGGGGGCAAGGTCACCGAGCAAAATGTGCAGGAGCGGTGTCGAGGACAATTCAATATAATGACGCTTATTCTCTCAACAAGGATTTTCAATAAAGGTCCTATTGGATCGCACCTCCGATTCATTCATTAATATATAGATAAGGACGATGGAGGATTTTCTCCGAATCTATATAACTACCCCATGGTGCCGACAATCGGCGGCTGCCCGAGAATATTTGCAATATCCCAACAACAAACCACGCTCTTAGGTTTGGATGGATTGCGAGTGCGCCACCCTCCATAGAACTTATTGTTATTCTTACGATCCTTGCAGAAATTATTGCTAAAGACTGCTGCATAGGTCGCAACATCAGATATTGGTTGCAAATATTCTTTGTTGCTGCAAAAAATTCACCATTTCAATGGGTTTTCTACATTTTGCCGCGCTATTACCTTTGCCAAATATTTTTTTAAACCTATGAATTTTCTATTTTCTTCGTCCGTAATCCCCCCACTCATGGAAACAACGGATCAACTCTAGGATATTTAACTATATATACAAATATAAAAAATATGACATATAATATATATGTATTTATCAAATCATAAATTTATTGAAAATATAATTTATTTATATTGAATTGCTTTTTTTATAACCTATAATTACTATTTGTTGGATATGAAATATTTTTATATTTATACTATATTTTTTGATTTACGAAAAGATATAATAACGCAATTATGATGAAATTAATTCGTCTCTGAATTTTGAAACTAATATTTAAAATATTTAGGAATGATTTGGAATTGTAAACTTGAATATTTTGCGAATTAAACAATTTTGGGCTTACGAAGAATTATTACGAATGATTTATTGAATGCCGTAAATTATTTTTAGGAAATATTTAATTAAGATTGAGAATAATATCGAATATATTAATAACATATAGAAAATTAAGGCGTAATTACATTTAGATAATGGTGATAATTATTGATAGAAAGGCGACTTCCTCTTCCTCAAAAGAATGATGAATATAAATGATGCCTCCGATCGACGTAGCGTTGGATTCTGACATTCAATGAACATCCACACAAGGTTTGCCATTGGGGGAGGTCAATGACCTCTAGTAGCATGAATGTGCGCAACTCCACTTTGGAATTTTGACTACTTGTGGGATATCACGATATGGACTTCCATCGAAGCTTTCCTTCGAATGAAGGACTGCACGGCAGTCAATTAATATATATTATGATGGTATATTTTTTAAGCAGAAATAGGTCATTTCGATATTATTAAAAATAATATAAATCATTAAATATTTAAATGGACAGGGATCGACTTTAAGATGCCGAAGGCAAAATTTAGAAGGTAAAGAAGAATGATCAAAAAGGCAAAAATAACGATACAAAGGATAAAGGAAAGACAAATAAAGGAGATGAAAAAGGAATAGAAGATAATCACAAAATTATAAATCAAAATAAAGGTTAGAAAGACACATATATTACAAAATATTATTCCATAATCATTCCAGAAATATACATATATATTTAAATCTTAACCAAATATATTTAAGATATATTTTTCATAATAATATATATTTCTATAACCATAGATACCTTTCATGAATATGGAAAATAGACCATATCTATTTATTTTGCTATATATTTTTATATATATGAATCAATATCTATAATTAAAATAATTGCAATATATATATATTCTATATTTTTCAATGTTTTTTAATATATGATATAATATTATTTTCGATATACATATATTTAATAATTATATATAATTGTAATTTAAATTTTGCTAATTTTTTTTGCATATCATCTACATATATATAGACATGTTCATTTTTAACCTTCCATAAGAATATACATAGATGCCATCTTGCTTCTCCTTCGCTAAAATTCTTTGAAATTCTTGATATAATCATGAATTGATTCATCATATTTAATCAAGAATCCCTCGTAATTTTTGCTTAAATAAATTCATATGAAATTATATCTTTCATTATTTGACATCTGACCATTACCTAATTTATATATATCTTCTTGCCCACATCCGAAAGATATAATCTAATCCTATCTTGATATTTTGCATCGATTATATACCCTCAATGAAATATCCTACAAATTTTCTTACCCTGTCACTTGTGTTTTTTAACACAAATCAATGGCTTCCATGTTTTGAAGTAGTCAATTGTCAATCCTAAATTGTATCCAATAATGATCAATATCTTGAGGATTTGTTTTGTAGTAGATTCATTGTAATTTTTGTAGGGAATTATTAAACATTTTCATAAATCCTTGCCCATTGAAACGATATGATTCTTGTTTGCCAAAGATACAATATAAATAAATCTAATTTGGTTATCGATTACAATTAATAAATATATTATGTTTCTCAATTTTATCGGGATATATCTTCTTTCTATTCAATTTATTCTTTCATGGCATTTTAGATATGTTCGATGCCCAATATATTCCTTATATCAATTGGTATATGTATCAATTTATAATTTGCCTAAATAATTTCATCTACCGTCTTTGCAACATTTTGGCGTAATATCTTTCTTTTTTAGCTCTATAATTTAAAAAGATAAAAAGAAGAGGAGAAGGCAATCGAGAAGATAATATTTATTCTAACAGATGTTAAAAAGGGACTTAAATTGTTCAATTAGAATTTTATGCGATCTTAAATTAACAAAAAATGATTTATTAAATATAACAATATTTTTCAAAATATTTTTTTTCCAAGATTTATTCTTTACCATTAATTCCCCAATTATATTTTTATCAATTTTCTATAATAATATATAGAATAATTCAATTTTGAATTAAAAATCATATTCTCATTAAGAAATGCAATATTCTATATTTATTAATATCAAAAGAAGAAATTTCAATTATTTTTCGTAACCCCGGAGAAACACAATTCCCCTAAATATTAAATTATTAATAATAAAGGCAATACAACATTATTACCTTTAATTACGGCAAGTCATAATAACGATACATAAACAAACACATATTTTTAATTCATTATTTTTTTTAAAAAGATTTCTAATTCATTATCATCTTTAATTCCATAATTTTATATCTAATTAATTATTCCTCGCAAATCATAAAAAAATCGTTTTATATGGCATAATTCTTCTAATTATCGATTTTATATCGATTAAATTATTAATATATTCATTAATATTAATTCATTATTTACTAATTGCAAAAATATCTATAAATTCTTTTGTAAAAAATAAATTTAATCCTTTATAAATTTCGAAAACTATATATTAATATATTAATTTAAAATTTCATCTTCACCTTAAATCTAAAAATTAAAATATATTTCTTTCTAAATTCCTTTCTTTCTCTTTCCTTCACATTTATATTTCTACATAAAGATTCATTTTTTCCTAATATATTTATAAATCTATATTATTATCAATTCCCATCGAAAAAATAATATCTATTAAAATCTATTCCGTCATAATATTTATTGCCTCAAATTTAGAATTAATTATTATTAACAATATTTACATTAAATCAACGCTTTTGCATCTATAAAATTCAATTATATTAGTTATGTTCAATTTATTATTTATAGATTTTCTTTATAATATCTTTATATTTATATATTAAACCATGCAATAGTACATTAAAATTACCTAAATTTATATAATATCAAATATTACCAATTTATATTCTCCTACAATAAATTCAATTCATTTTATTTAAATAAATCCGTAGCTTTTTTTTTTCCAAATTCAAATATCAATTTTATAAATATAAAATAATCAATATAAATATATTTCATTTAAAATAAATTTCAATCAAAATTAATACGATATTATTCATTTTTTATATATTTCTTTCATATTTATATATATATATAAAATTTTAATATAATTCAGAATTTAAATCTTTTCTTGCAAATATAATTTATAATTCTTTAATTTATTCACTTCTTCCAAAATCTTTATTTTAATAAAAACACGCGAACGAACGTAAGATCGCACCATTTTAATTGCGCGAGGAATCGAACCTATATATACATCGGGGGTATCATTCGGCATAGTCTTATATTTACACCCTACCTTTTCTTGGCATAGGCAAGCATGTTGCCTTTGCCAAGAAATCGCTTCGATATTTAATTTTTCAGAATGCATCTACTCGGCAACTTCTGCTTCCGCCATCTCTTCATCCCAAGCTCGGCCAACCACATCTCTAAAACTTAATCCAGGATCGCCTACCCCTTTTTCGGGCTCCTCATCTATTTCATCGTACTTTCTTCTATTCGTATGGCGTAATATCCCAACTAACCAATTCTACCATTCCATAGTTCGCAGACGCTCCGCCCACCTTCTAGGCACATTCCGCGTTCTTCAGTGCCTCCCAAGAAATTGTATATCTCCTCAACTCTCTTGCTGAGTTCTTCAACGCTTTCAACAAAATCAAAATTACAATGCTCAAATCACAATAATTATTATCAATCCCATCTCAACTTGTTTTAACATTTCACCTCCTATTATTTTTCTCCCAAACAATTTCTTTAATTACTATTACGGCTCATCCTCTAGAAAACATTACTCACCCTTCTCTACCATAACCAAGCTCAAGCCTACATCTGCTAATAATGCTATCATCGTAAGCCTCAACAACCTCTTTGCAAGCAAATTCGACTACGTAGTCTTCTCTAATATCCCTTTCTCTATAAGCACCAACCTTCTCTTGCCGTTATTGGAGCCATAGCAACCTTCCGCTCAAATGCTTCAATTTTCCACCACCCTCCTTCTAAGCGATAGCTAGGCTCGAGCTGTTGTCGCCATAGACCACCAATTTCATCGACTCACCTATCAAATACTCAATTACATCTTTCAACAACAATCCTTCTGCAGCTCCTAACACCAATACAACATACTCAACTTCTATGCTTGACAAAATAAGATTCTTCTAAGTCCTAGCATAAGAATATATCCATTTACCTACAAAGACAATACATCCTATCAATGTTAAGCTTCTAATCAATTTATTTCCTAACCAATGTAAATCGCAAACCACTTCCAAAAGCCACACTCCATCAACCTCCTCAAACATAAATACTATTATCAAATTTCTTAATTCTATTCCTAAACGAATTGCTTTTGGTCTAACTACTCATCATCAAATGCATCTCCATAATCGTTGCCAAATAATCAACCAATTTCTACAATGCCTTCCAAACACTCCCGACCAACTCTTTCACGTGGAACTAAATATCTAACCTATCACCTACCATATACAAGCAAAATGTCAACCGCTAACCTATACATCGGCCTTCTCCAATCATCCTCCTCCATAATCTTTCCATCTTCTATTCCTGCTCCAGGTGTCTTCGACTTCTTCATCGGACTCATCATCTTTACAAGGTTGTAAAGAACTTCTTGTTTACCATCATCTTGATTTCCGAAACATCCACCATCAAAACCATCTTCAAGAAATTCAGCACCTAGTCATCCTCCACCGATACCTTATAGCGCTTCATCAGGTGGTCTATGACTCTTGCCACCATCTTTTCGTCTCCTCC
Organism: Durusdinium trenchii; assembly: GCA_963970005.1. NCBI lineage: Eukaryota > Dinophyceae > Suessiales > Symbiodiniaceae > Durusdinium > Durusdinium trenchii. The sequence continues at coordinate 201,971 of CAXAMN010022006.1, forward strand.
AACAATTATATCATCGACATAGACCAGCAAAATCATATCCTAACCTTTCCTTAAAATGGGTGCTTCAGCACATGGCATGAATCCTGCCTCACTCAGGCTCCTCCTCAGCTCTTGGAACCACTAAGCTACACCTTTTCGTTATCCTAGAAAGATCCGTCCAAGAATCGACTCCCATTGAATTCCAAGCCTGTCAACCAATGCCTTATCCAGGTCTATCTTCACCTTCTTCGGCTATGTGCGCATCAAATACGCATCTTTAACATCCCTCATGATTATCTTCCAACCTTTGATCTGGCAGATCGCTAAAATCAACCTCAGGAAGAAATATCCTCCTGCTAGTGCAAAAATACCTTCCTGTTAGGATCATACCACGCAAAATCGCGCACAACCAATCTTGCTCTTCTCTTCCACTTGTAGTCTCGTCACCTCCAATTTTGTTATTAACAATGGGATATCCTCCAATACATCGTCATTTCCAGGTAGCATCAAAATTGCCATGCCAATCAACCTCTAAATCTTCTCCTTTATGGCTTCATCTTCAACCTCCGCAAGCTCAACCTCAATCAACCCTAGAAATTAATCTAGGAATTCTATACTTTCGTCTCCATCAAGCAACAGCTCTCCAGCAACCACCATACGAATCGTCGAAGCTAATGCTAATTCAATTTCATCCTTCTTTAAATTCGACGCATAAATATTTTCAACATCTTCTTTGGTGCAGATTTTGCCATTTTCTTTGGCATTTCATCTTCTACATCTCCTTTTCCTCCTCATCTCTTTCGACTATTCCCAAGGCTTCTTCTTAGACTCGCTAACGCCTTATCAACTTCACTCTCGACAATGGGCTCCTCCAAGCTATCAAGCGGGTCCTGCAGCAATGTGTCATCTGTGATCACCAGGCCTCCGTCACCCTTTTCCTCGTCTGGCTGTGTCGGAATATAATCTCTAGATCATCACCTCCTTTACTGCTTCCTTCATCTACTCCTGCCTGTCTCTTCTCTCCTCTTGCCTCGTCTCCCTTCAGCCTCGCCTCCTCCTGCTTCTTCTTTCTTCGACTTCTCCTCTCTTGCCATCTTCTTTTCCTCTACTCTGATCTCTGGGGCAAGTGCCGGAGACAATGGGGCTACAAGAAACTTACCCACCAGCAACGAAGCTTTGGCACCAATCTGCCCAAACCCAATGTTCCATGGCCAGAACTTCACATAGGTCACGGCCTCCGGATCAAAAGGAGTCGACAGTCTCCTGATGATTCTTGCCCACTTCAAGCCCAACATATGGAAATCCGCACGGTCTGTCGTCCCTAGCCACAAACCAGGTTCAAACTCGTCACTTCCATTGGCCCTCTTCATTCTGGCCAAAACACGCTCTCCAAAGACTGCAACCTTGCCACAATACTTTCTTCCTATCCTCGTCTCATAGGCAGTTGGTCCACCTCCTTGTCGCCTGTAGTGCGTCAACAACCATCCAGCATAGCGCCTAGCCCATAGGAACATTGGTGAAAATGGTTTAATGTGCATCTAACAACCTTCCTTCACACCATAAGCCAATGTCCTTGCCATGCCTCGCACTATCTGGATCTCTCTTTCCACTCGCCCATTTGGCTGGGAGTCAGCTAGCCCACTAATTTCGATATTCGTGTGGAAGCCCAACCTCAGCCTTGCTTGTTGCAACACCTCCAGCGACATCCTCATTAAAGGTTCTCCATCTCCCTTGAGGATCACTCTTGAATACCCCAAGCTCCCAATGAACCGCATCACCTGCTCAGCTAGGGATAGTTGGGGGCATTCGTATTTAACTGTCAGAGGTGAAATTCTTGGATTTGTTAAAGACGGACTACTGCGAAAGCATTTGCCAAGGATGTTTTCATTGATCAAGAACGAAAGTTAAGGGGATCGAAGACGATCAGATACCGTCCTAGTCTTAACCATAAACCAAGTGGGCCCAACCTTTCCCTGGTATCGGCGCGCGCAATACAGCATGCGACCAATCATCTGTCACCACCAAGCACGTTCCTCCTCTAAGGGAACCTTAATAGATTCGCAAGTCTTCCTTCATTTCGATGTCCATTTATTCATCTCCTCGGCTGAAACAGAAGTCCATTGAGATCACGGGCATCTCTACTTTCGTCCCCTGTCGTGACGCATGCTTGTCACTCAAGTGGTAATCATCACGTCCTCTTCCAGCAATGCAATGCTAGCGCCAGGGCTGGTATAGGTAGCGTGTCAAATTCATACACTTGTCTTTCAGCCTTCGATGGCATTCTTGGTGCGGATTGTCCTCTGGCCTCCTCATCTTCGTCGGCCTTCATCCTCTAAGACTCCCACATTCTCAGCAAAATGCTGGTAATGGTGCGCGAGCGTCTTCCATGCTTCTTTCTTGTTCTTTCCTCTGCAAGTCCGCACTTCTTCAATGCTCTTTTCAGCTCTCTCAAGGATGATGTTTTTTGTAGGTTTCACCCTCAATCTCCACTTCACTGATCTCAGGATCAAGGGGAGCTTTCTGGCGTCCAGACGGGTCACCGTCATCAATGGGTTCCTGCTCACCCATGACCCATGTCTTCTTCATCATCCTCTTCTTCATAGACTCCATCCTCAAAGCCTTTTCCAAAGCAACCTTCAACAACTTCTGCGCTTCCCTCTTTCTTCTTCTTCTCCTCAAGGTCGAACTTCTTGTAGATGTCAGGCCTCAAGAACGGCGAATCGTCCCCTGGGCTAATCACTCCCAAGGCCATGAAGTCATCCACCGTCTGATAGAAGAAGCTCACCGTCTTCAATTCTTCACCTTCACACTCCTCAATCTCATCCTCATCTTGCTTCTGCTCGGCCATCGCTACCAATTCCCATAGTCCTGACTTGAAAATGACAGTTGACCTGTAAGGGAAATCAACTCTGTTGAACTGTGGAAATGAGTCTTTGTAGAACTTTGTGCTCAACGTGACCAGGAATGGAACTCGTCGATCTCCTGTGAAGTGCCATCCAGCTACGTCCAACAATGACTTCAGCAACCCTTGGAACTCCATGGTTGCTGCTCTCACCTTGCTCTCCTCCACAGGCTGGTCCACAACTGTCCCAACCTTTCGAATTTTGGCGCCCACCACCAATGTGTGTCTGAACTGCAAACTCTTGCTGAACAGTCCATGTGTCAGGCTGTCATCACCTCCTTCTCCTTCTATCTTCCAACCTCTTCTCAGCAGCTTGCCCAATGCAAGGAGGGGTTCCTTGACGTTGGACAGGGCAAAGCTTTCCCCCAACCCGACCAAATGGCCTTCTTCATCCTCAAGCTCGATCATAGCTTGCCGCATTCCTCCATTTGTCATTCTTCCTCCTTGAGCATCTCTCAAAGAAGTCACCCGCTTGAGCGGGAATCCCACCTGGGAGCAGCGAGATGTCTGCTCCTGAGTCGAGGATTACCACCGTGCCTTCTCCTCCAGCGACACTTCGAGCAAAGTTCACCTGAGAAGCTGCAAAACGAAAGCCAGCGCTTCCCTTTCTCGAGAAGTGCGTCTATACACATTGACAGTGTCTACCAGGACTTTCAAAGTGACCGTCAAGGAACAATGGTAGCATGACCCTGTCAAATGCTGCCCTAAAACACTCTGTTCAGGCCACATTGAAAATAAAGGTGTAGTTGGCACCTTGCCAGGTATA